>OY821517.1:194402845-194942845 GCA_963682025.1 Cordilura impudica | reverse complement strand
TATTATTATTATTATTATTATTATTATTATTATTATTATTATTATTATTATTATTATTATTATTATTATTATTATTATTATTATTATTATTATTATTATTATTATTATTATTATTATTATTATTATTATTATTATTATTATTATTATTATTATTATTATTATTATTATTATTATTATTATTATTATTATTATTATTATTATTATTATTATTATTATTATTATTATTATTATTATTATTATTATTATTATTATTATTATTATTATTATTATTATTATTATTATTATTATTATTATTATTATTATTATTATTATTATTATTATTATTATTATTATTATTATTATTATTATTATTATTATTATTATTATTATTATTATTATTATTATTATTATTATTATTATTATTATTATTATTATTATTATTATTATTATTATTATTATTATTATTATTATTATTATTATTATTATTATTATTATTATTATTATTATTATTATTATTATTATTATTATTATTATTATTATTATTATTATTATTATTATTATTATTATTATTATTATTATTATTATTATTATTATTATTATTATTATTATTATTATTATTATTATTATTATTATTATTATTATTATTATTATTATTATTATTATTATTATTATTATTATTATTATTATTATTATTATTATTATTATTATTATTATTATTATTATTATTATTATTATTATTATTATTATTATTATTATTATTATTATTATTATTATTATTATTATTATTATTATTATTATTATTATTATTATTATTATTATTATTATTATTATTATTATTATTATTATTATTATTATTATTATTATTATTATTATTATTATTATTATTATTATTATTATTATTATTATTATTATTATTATTATTATTATTATTATTATTATTATTATTATTATTATTATTATTATTATTATTATTATTATTATTATTATTATTATTATTATTATTATTATTATTATTATTATTATTATTATTATTATTATTATTATTATTATTATTATTATTATTATTATTATTATTATTATTATTATTATTATTATTATTATTATTATTATTATTATTATTATTATTATTATTATTATTATTATTATTATTATTATTATTATTATTATTATTATTATTATTATTATTATTATTATTATTATTATTATTATTATTATTATTATTATTATTATTATTATTATTATTATTATTATTATTATTATTATTATTATTATTATTATTATTATTATTATTATTATTATTATTATTATTATTATTATTATTATTATTATTATTATTATTATTATTATTATTATTATTATTATTATTATTATTATTATTATTATTATTATTATTATTATTATTATTATTATTATTATTATTATTATTATTATTATTATTATTATTATTATTATTATTATTATTATTATTATTATTATTATTATTATTATTATTATTATTATTATTATTATTATTATTATTATTATTATTATTATTATTATTATTATTATTATTATTATTATTATTATTATTATTATTATTATTATTATTATTATTATTATTATTATTATTATTATTATTATTATTATTATTATTATTATTATTATTATTATTATTATTATTATTATTATTATTATTATTATTATTATTATTATTATTATTATTATTATTATTATTATTATTATTATTATTATTATTATTATTATTATTATTATTATTATTATTATTATTATTATTATTATTATTATTATTATTATTATTATTATTATTATTATTATTATTATTATTATTATTATTATTATTATTATTATTATTATTATTATTATTATTATTATTATTATTATTATTATTATTATTATTATTATTATTATTATTATTATTATTATTATTATTATTATTATTATTATTATTATTATTATTATTATTATTATTATTATTATTATTATTATTATTATTATTATTATTATTATTATTATTATTATTATTATTATTATTATTATTATTATTATTATTATTATTATTATTATTATTATTATTATTATTATTATTATTATTATTATTATTATTATTATTATTATTATTATTATTATTATTATTATTATTATTATTATTATTATTATTATTATTATTATTATTATTATTATTATTATTATTATTATTATTATTATTATTATTATTATTATTATTATTATTATTATTATTATTATTATTATTATTATTATTATTATTATTATTATTATTATTATTATTATTATTATTATTATTATTATTATTATTATTATTATTATTATTATTATTATTATTATTATTATTATTATTATTATTATTATTATTATTATTATTATTATTATTATTATTATTATTATTATTATTATTATTATTATTATTATTATTATTATTATTATTATTATTATTATTATTATTATTATTATTATTATTATTATTATTATTATTATTATTATTATTATTATTATTATTATTATTATTATTATTATTATTATTATTATTATTATTATTATTATTATTATTATTATTATTATTATTATTATTATTATTATTATTATTATTATTATTATTATTATTATTATTATTATTATTATTATTATTATTATTATTATTATTATTATTATTATTATTATTATTATTATTATTATTATTATTATTATTATTATTATTATTATTATTATTATTATTATTATTATTATTATTATTATTATTATTATTATTATTATTATTATTATTATTATTATTATTATTATTATTATTATTATTATTATTATTATTATTATTATTATTATTATTATTATTATTATTATTATTATTATTATTATTATTATTATTATTATTATTATTATTATTATTATTATTATTATTATTATTATTATTATTATTATTATTATTATTATTATTATTATTATTATTATTATTATTATTATTATTATTATTATTATTATTATTATTATTATTATTATTATTATTATTATTATTATTATTATTATTATTATTATTATTATTATTATTATTATTATTATTATTATTATTATTATTATTATTATTATTATTATTATTATTATTATTATTATTATTATTATTATTATTATTATTATTATTATTATTATTATTATTATTATTATTATAAAATTAAGTTTTGTATAAGAAAAAAACCGTGATTATAACTGCGTTCGTTGTATTACATAAATTTTTTTTGTATTTTGTCTGCGTTCACTTTAATTCAAATCATTTTTATACCATATACCACTATGTGGTTTGGGTAAAATGACTTTGTGCTGCTGTTTGTAACAACCAAAAATATTTGACCTACACCCATCTTTAATTATACCGATCGAATAAGAATCACTATCTGATTCGATTTAACGATGTCCGTCCGTCCGTCCGTCCGTCCGTCTGTGTGTCCATGTAAAGCTTGTAATCAAACTGCAAATATGAATATATTTTCATGAAATTTGGTACTTAATCTTTTATTGTCCATGGGATGAACGCTATTGAAATTGGTGAGAATCGGTCCATGTTTAGACCTAGCCCCCACACAAATGACCCTATGAAATCAACATATATTGTCATAAGATCCAAATTATCATACAAATCTTAGTCAAATTGGGTTTGTGTGTATATATTACATCCATTAATCAGTAGTCCAAAAACGATCCCTATTGGACAACTCTGAGTCATAGGCCCCATATAGAGCTGCTTCCCGATCTTCACTTAAATCTATCAAAAAACAAAAATATTGCACTGATTCTTCTCAAATTTTGTTTGTATATATATTTGCAAAATACAAGAGACTTTACCAAACATGGTCAGGATCGGTCCATTTTTGGGCCTAGTCCCCATATAGATATAGCATCCGATATGAACTTTTTCATATCTGCACCCGAAAAAATTAATAAAAATCCCACTCAAATTTGGTTTATGCTTATTTTCTATACCCAGTTAGTTGGGTCTAAGAGATAGGGTCTCTAAACGCATGGTATAGGGTATCGTATAGTCGGTCTAGACCGTTTATAATTTTCTTAATTGTTTTAAATATATATTTGGTATTTTTGTAGCAAAAAGAAAATAGCACGTTCATTTTCTTTTTATAAAAAAAAATATTTCAATCACCTTTTGCTGTATGTTCGCATCTACATAAACCACCTTCATATATGAAACAGTAATTTTTAGGTGTATTAAAGTTTATGTACACTCCGCGCCTATTGGCTCGTAGCAATAGCTTGTGAATGCTACCCAAGACCACAACCACTCGTACTTAATTAGTGTAGTTACGAATGATTGACAGCTTTCCATAATCAACGCTAGATGATATTGTTTTCGCCGCGGAAGTAACATGAAACATTAAGAGATTCCGGAGCATACATATTGCGATTTTAATTAAAATAAAAAAATATTTTTTACTTTAAACAAAAGTTAAAAATAAATTGAACAAAATGCGAGACAATGTTTATGTTGAAAAATTAACTTTTTTGAAACCGTTTACTACTACATACAATAATAAATTTGTTTTGGTCATTATTTCGAATGTAAAACTTATTTTATTGCTGTTATCTGTATATTGCTTTATGTTTTTTTTTTTCAAGACTGCTTATAAAAAGAAGGAACGCAACTGAATGCTTAAACAAAAATGATTCAGTATTATTAAAGGTGCTATTACATGATGTGTTTTTTACATATGTACTGTCACTTTTTTTATCCATATGAAATTCCTCAGGTCTGTCAAAATTGTCTTTTACATACGATTCATAATTTTTGTTATCACACGTGCATATGTATTTCCGTATGACATAACCTCTAAATGTAAACAACAGCTGATTTAATTTGTGAATTTACAAAAATTTATTGTGAAAAAAAAGTTATATATTTTTTAATTGTTAATTAATATTGAACAATTTATTTTTCTTTCAATATATATCTTTATAATTTACTCTGTTTTTCTTTCGCCACAAGTAGTGTTGTATTTCCATATGTTTGTCATGCAAAAATAGAACCTGTTCTAATTGAAAAATGTACATGTGACTTTCCTCATGTATTGTACATAAACAATGTTTCATATGTATCACACGATGTGTACAACTTTTGTTGTGGGAAAATTTGACAGTACATATGTAAAAAACATATCATGTAATAGCACCTTAAGCCGGTTATTTTGAAAATGAAGTTTCTATATGTGGAATGCTGGTACTCATACCGGATATTGTATCTTTGAAAACGGCATTTTTTTTCGTACGTTCGGAGCGGTTATGGATTTTTTTATTATGAAAGCTGGTTTGAGCTTTTATACTGATACGTTTTGAACACTTCCATTAACATTTATTAAAAATTTTTGGTCTGAGATATTTTTGATGATTTTGTGTTATCCAATGTACGACGGCTGCAACGATTTTTTAACTCGGCCTGCTCGAAGGAAGACATGAGTGGACGTGTACAGATCCTTATGTACAGAAATTGATTTGTTGTTACTATGGTGAGGTATCGTTCTTGTTTGTTTCAGGTAGTCTGAGGTTTGTTTCATAGATGATTTCGGCAGCGGATGCTTTGATGTCTTCTTTGTAAGATGTTCTAAGACCTAAAAGTAATAGTGATAGCCATACGGTATCTTTTGTAGACATTAGTGATCCTTTAGTGTTGAAGCTGGGTGATATGGCGTTGTTCTAATACGATGAGCTCCAATGAGCTTTGATAGGGCTGAAAATAAAGCTGACTCAAATTGAGTTCCTTCGTGAGCCAAAACGGGAGATCCAAGTAGAATAAAAATTTTCAGCTACGGTTTCTGCAAACATATCTTTTAGAGGTGCAATTTCTGGCCATCTGCTAAACCGATCTATCATTGTTAAGCAGTAATTATATCCCTTGCACTCAGGTAGATTGATGATGTCGATGTGAATATGATCGAAGCGATTGGATTTTGGAAACTCACCTTGTCAGTTGATTTTAGATCGTTGGCAGTCAACGCACTCCTCAGCACACTTGACGACGGTTAATAGAGATCCACGCATATTTCCGTTGTATTTGTTCAAGAGTTGATTTTGAACCAGGGTGTGAAGTAGAATGCACGGAGTCGAAAATTTTGCGACGGAGATTTTTAAAATGAAGCGTCGATTTTCAGTGCTGAGGTATCACAAATTATGGTGATATTTGGCTCCAACTGTAAGCGTTCAAGTTTTAGAGAAGTGTTGTTATTGTATTGAATATTACCTGTAGCCCCATATCATGTTGGCATGGTTATTTCATTTATTCTCGAAAGTGCATCTGCCACTATGCTGTTAGGGCCAGTGATATGAATTAATTTAGTTGAAAATTGGCGTACAAAAAAAAGTTGACGAAGTTGTCTCTCCGATGCCTTATCAGAGTTTTGTTGAATGGTATAAATAAGAGGTTTAAGGTCCGTTCTAATTAGGAATTCTCGCCCATCTAAAATGTGCTTAAAATATGTTATGGCTAAATAAATAGCGAGAAGCTCACGGTCATAAAAGCTATAGTTACACTGAGACTGTTTTAATTTAGTTGAGAAAATACTGATATATCTTAGCCATCTGTTATTCAAATTAGTGCAGGGTCTTAATCATGTCCCATATTTTTTAACCAGCAAAAAAAGGAAGGACTAAAAACTTTATTTTATTTAACCTAAATTATGAATTATTAACAAAATATTTCTATTTTTATATTAAGCTCCCAATATTAATTTTATTTTAATATATAAAACTATAATGGAGCTTTTTCGGTTGTTCCCCCCACCCATTATAAGGTAATGATTTGATCAATAAATATGACTTTTATGATCAAATAATATAGATATACTAAACAATAAATCTGACATCTGATAAAAGATTCATAAAAACTTAAAAAAATGTAAATGAACCAACACACAAATAAAATAATTTAAGAAAATGTTTCCAAAAAACCACTCCACAAGTTAGCATGATTCATCCGACGCCTAATTAATGGGAACTTTCCTTTTAACCCCTGACCAACTTCCCTAAATTTTGTTTGTGTTTTCTCCATCGTTTCTGACAAATTCGACAGAGATTTACCGCTTCATAATTTTAAAAGTTGACGTTATTGATGCCGCTCCACCCATTATTTACAATGGCGGAATCAAGCAAATCACGTCTCATTATTATTTCTTGCAAAGTTTTAGTGTCCGTCCTAACGCTTACCTTAAAAAAAATTATTTTCAGGTGTTCTTTCGATACCATTAAACACCCAAATGCCATTCATTGTCCTCGGTGATATTTTCTCTTACCGAACTTGGATTCGGCGACTTACATTTCTTACACAGAGCTTCCAACAGAACATTTTCATCTTGTAAGTAAAGGTCCGCCAAATAACTTTTTTTTTTTGAAAATGTTATAAAAAAAACTACTGAATATTATCTCGAAATTTCTTTCTTTATTTGAAAGTACAATCCTTCCGGTTAATAATGGAAAATAATTTCATTCAAATGGCTGCCTCGGCTGGCCATGCAGTAGCCTACATGATCGGTCCAATTTTTAAGCACATTATCGATTGTGCGCAGCTGTATTTCACCAATGGCTTCACGAATATTGTCCTTTAAAGCGTCAATTGTCTCTGGCTTGTTGGCGTAACACTTATCTTTGAGGGCACCCCACAAATAATAGTCCAACGGTGTCAAATCGCAGCTCCGAGGTGGCCAAACGACATCAGCTCTGCGGCTGATAATGCGATCTTCAAAAACAGGGCACAAGACAGCGAGTGTAGCTTCGGCTGTGTGGCACGTAGCGCCGTCCTGTTGAAACCAAATGTTGCCAATATCCTCCTCTTCAATTTTTGTGAACAAATATTCGTTCAACATGGCCGATAACGATCGCCATTGACTGTAACGGCCACTCCTTGCTCATTTTCGAAGAAAAATGGCCCAATTATGCCTCTGGACCAAAATTCGTACCAAACAGTGACTCGTTTTGGGTGTATCGGCTTTTCAATGTATGCGTGCGGGTTTTCTGTACCCCAAATGCGACAATTTTGCTTGTTTTCATACCAGCCAAGATCAAAATGAGCTTCATCTGAAAAGATGATTTTTTTTTGGCAAAATCGGCATATCGGCATCGATCGCAGGCCCACTTAGCGAAGCGAAAACGCATTGGATGGTCAGTTGGCTTCAACTCCTGAACCAATTGGACTTTGTATGGCATCATACCAAGGTCTTTATGCAAAATTCGTCTCAATGATGCCTCCGAAATGTTCAATTCTTGAGAACGACGGTGAATTGATGTTGATGGCGCTTCACGCACACTTTCTGCCACAGCAGCAATATTCTCGGGTGTACGCACTGTTTTTGGCTTTTCACGCTTTGGTTTATCGATGAGGATGCCAGTTTCTTTCACTTTTTTCGCAAGATACGGAGCTAACGGTGCTTCTCTTCTTCCAAAATCCGTACGCAATTTTCGCACACATTCTGCAACATTACCATGATTTTCAAAGTAATGTCGCAATATTTCCCAGCATTGTTCAAGCGTATACACAACCATATTCGTTCAGCGGAAGGATAACACTAATTATCTGTCAGATCAGACATGAGCTAAGTGTTACCATTCACGAAATAAGCACTAGTTGAAAAAAAAAACGTTAGAAGGCGGACCCTTTATTTTGTCGCTAGTTATTATTATGTCAGTTTGTTTGATCAGAAAAGTCATACCCATTATCAAAATATTTCTTTATTTAGGGTGGGAGGGTACAATTTAATATCAACCACTTTAATTCATAGATAAAATTTAATATATACAATTTCGTTATACCAAAATAAAGAATAAGGAAATTAACCACTGACTAAATGACGCACTCTGTATTTTGTTGGCGGGTTTTTTTTATCTACGAAAAAAGAGAGAAATTATATTTGCAATAAATTATTTTATTTATATTTACACAGAAAACTTTCTTCCGAGCTTTCATGGTTTCAAAATCGCTAAAATTCGTTATTTGTTTATTTATCACTCTTTGAATACAAAAAAATCTCAAGTATTGTAAAATGCAAAGGCTAGTACGTATGTGTTACATATGAATTTGTTTTAAATAATGAACAAAAAAGAAAATATTTTTTTTTTCATATTTCATCATTATTTAAAAGTTTTTTTACATGTATTAATTTTTTATTTTTCTTATTACGTACCATAATATCTTATAAAGGATCGATTTAGTTTTTTTTTATGGCGCACCTATCTGCCAGTCGCCGCGAGCCATGCCGCATTCGGACTGAAAAAGTTAAGAATTGTGATGTCTGCTAGATAATTTTTGCAGGCCATAAATTAGGCCGAGAGAAGGCGTCCAATCAATTATGCGTATATCATTTTTTTTTTCTTCCTTTAAATAATTTTTTTAGAGGTGACTGTATTCCAGCTGAATTTGAAATGAACTTTATATAAAAGTTTAAAATTCCAACGAATCGTCGCATCTCTAATACAGTTTTTGACTTTGCGTACTTTTTAATTAGCGAAATGCGTTCCTAAGGAGGCTTCCAACCAGTGGTCGATATTTCATAACTCAAAAATGTAATTGTTGTGAAAGGAGTTTCCTTACGTGCTAGTGATGGTCAAATGTAGTGTAAATAAAAATCAATTTTTTTTCATGTCTAACCCAACGTTGTAACGTAGCTAAATGCTACGTACATTATTAATATAATTAGAGACACTAGTACTAAGAATACAAATACCGACGTTACCTACATCAACCACAGTTCATTATTATTAATTCTTACTCAGTTCCAGTGTTGCCATTTTAGCATTTTAGTTGCTAGATTTACCAACTTTTTTTGTCGTTTAGCATCCAAAATTTATGAAAATATGCTAGATGCTAACAGAAAAAATTCAAATCCAATGGAGTTATATCATAGAACAATATTGGGATACAACACTGAATACAACCTCTTTATGGATTGAAGTTAACAAAAATTCTATTGGCGAAAAAGAGTTATCAATATTTGTATTGTCTTTATCAGTTTTTTCTTTCTCAAAAGCCGAAGTTGAACGTTTGTTTAGTTTAATGGCTTTAGTTAAAAGCAAACTTTGAAAAGAATAAAATCCGAGTTGTTATGTTCTGTAGTACGTATAAAAGAAGGTTTGAAATTGAAAACAGGGTGCTGTTACACTTACAATATACCGAGCGATGTCGTTGATAAAAGCCGATCGTCAGAAAAATATTAGAGCCAAGAAGAACTTGAAGATGAAGACATCACAGAAATATTAGATTCCATAAACCAATTATTGTAATATAATCGTACCTTTTGATAATGTAAATTCTGTTATATTTGAAATAAAAAAAAATACCTCTAAAAATAAAAATATTTAATTTAAAATTAAAAAAACTGAATTTGATGTTAAAAAATATTACAGATGAAATCCAAAATAATTTTAATTAAAATTTAAAAAATATAAATCGAAACTTATATTTGATAATAATTTTTCGAATTAAAACCAAAGAATTTATTAATAAGTATTTAATTTTTCAATACAAAGGTAATGAGATTTAAAAAAAAAATGTTAGCATCTTTTTTTGGGGCTGCAGTACGTTTTAGCATCTTTTTTTTTGCAATTTAGCATTTTTACAATTTCAAATTATGACAACACTGCTCAGTCCATACATTAACTGAGATAAGTATACATGGTTGGTAGAAGTAAAGTCAGTCGAAGTTGGATTTATGACGAGACTCCGTGTAAGGACAATTTACTATTAAAGTGAAATAGATCCTAATACATTAATTTTGTGGGGGTAAGGACAATTTACTATCCAGTAAAATAGATCCTAACGCATAGATTTAAGGGCGATCGACCTCGGTCATCTCCTTCGTAGTTAGTTACACAGCGACTTCTGTTGACTGTTCGTATTTAGACAGCGGCCTCTGTTGGCTGTTCGTACTTTACACAGCGGACTATGCTGACTGTTCGTAGTTAGTTACACAGCGACTTTTGTTGACTGTTCGTATTTACACAGCGGCCTCTGCTGACTGTTCGTATTCTTACACAGCGGCCTATGCTGACTGTTCGTAGTTAGTTACACAGCGACTTTTGTTGACTGTTCGTATTTACACAGCGGCGTATGCTGACTGTTCGTAGTTTACCGCCGATTTACGCAGCCGAGAACCGATACAGTCGACTGCCACCGACATACGCAGCCGAACACTAATAGAGCCGACTGCCCCCGACATAAGCAGCCGACCACCAACACAGCCGACTGCCGCCGATATAAGCAGTCGAACACCGATACAGCCGACTGTCCCCGATATAAGCAGCCGACCACCGATACACCCGACGACTACTAATATTGACGCATTGCAAGAAGGTCCGAGTAAGACGAAGAAGTATTGCCACGTGTGCCGATATTTGAAATATATATAAATATTTATGTAATTATAAAGAGAATAATAAAATTCAGGTTAATATAAAACCCCGTCAAAGGGTAAAATAACTGTCTTATTATAACTTAAGGTTTGAGGGTCCTTGAGTTAGACCCAGGACACGACAAGCTACCCCAGCCTACTACAAAACCCCGTTACAACGTTTCGTCTGTTTTTTTAGACTTCTTCAGGAGTGTCACTTTTTATTTTAAAATCTGGCAACAAAATAAACATAATGAAAACATTTTTTTATTATTGTTGGATAAAGAAATTTAATGCTAGTATCACAGACTAACTTACGATTCTATATAACATATTGTAATCAAAATCACTTATTTATCTAAAATAAATATAAATAAAACAGTGATAACAAAACAGTACACAAAAATTACAGATTAATCCTTATCAAAGAACTTTATCAAATTTTTTAACTTTAAATAAAGCAAATGTGCGAATGTTTTTTCATTATTTGAAGTAAAAATATTTTATCTTGAGCCTGAATAAGTTCTAACTCTATCAATAAAATGATAAAGATCGAAAATAAGATTTTTTTATTTTATAGAAAATAATAAAATTAATTTTGTTTTTATTGATTTATTTAATAAAACATTGTTTTATTTAAGCTGCGTTCACACTACGTGTTTTGCTTGTGTTTTTCTTAGTTTTTTAACACGTGTAATTTGTACACATAGTGTGAACCCTTTCAAACATTGTTTATGTACAAAACATTTTGCAAGACGTATGTAACTTTTTCAATTAGAGCAGGTTCTATTTTGGCAAGACAAACATATGAAAATACAACACTGCTTGTGGCGAAAGAAGAAAAGAGTAAATTATAAAGATTAATATTGAAAGAAAAATAAATTGTTTAATATTAATTAACAATTCAAATATATATAAATTATAACTTTATTTTTAACAATAAATTTTTGTAAATTCACAAAATAAATCAGCTGTTGTTTACATTTAGAGGTTATGTCATACGGAAATACATATGTACGTTTGAACGCAAAAAATATGAATCGTATGTAAAACGCTAATTTTGACACACACACGGAATTACGTATGGATCGTAAAACTGAATTTACATATGGAAAATACACATAGTGTAAACACACCTTTAAGTGGTCACCAAAATATAGCTTTTAACTATATTGCTTTGTGTTTTTTCTAGAATGTTTATAAAAAAATAAGCTACGCAGCTGTATGCTTAAACAAGAATTTTGTTTTATTAAGACGGTTATTTTGAAAATGAAGTTTCTATCATAATACGGAGTTGTATATATGTGGATTATTAGTACCAGAGCTGCTATAATTTTTCAGAGTTAGAGTCATCTTGTGGTAATTGTAGAGAACACCCTTCTGTTAGAATGTTCGGTTATATTTTAAAATTTGAGAAAACGAAGTTTTCCGTTCAAGATTTGAACTTTTCTTAACACTATAAAATTTTAATAAAATCTTTTTAGTTCTTTTTGTAATATTTAATTTTTTTCTTTAATGTTAATAATCTTAAATAAAATTTTTTAAGAAACAAAATACGGTTTCAATTTATTTACGAGTTTTAATCTGAAAAAGCAAAAAAAAAAAAAACATTTCTTGGTACTAAAAAAATTAGAAAAATTAAAGCCATCACTTTATTTGTGCTTATTCATTGGCACTTAATTTTTTTAGAATTAGACAAAACTAATTGCTCCAAATGCCTTTAAACGAACTACTTATATGCTGTTGACAAAACATTGGAAACCTTTTCTATACAATAATTGATATCTTTCCCTCTATTTTTAATTTTAATATTTTTTTGGATATCCAATATTCTTTTAGTACTGCTTCACAACGTCGACGCATGGAGCTAATTAAATTGTTGATGATATCCACTGACATTTTTACCACTCTGAACTAGCTATGAGATCTGACTTGTTTGTGTAATTTCTTGTCCGTATTTTTCGATATACAATTTCCCATAGAATTTCGATGGGATTGAAATCTGAGGATTTGGCTGACCATTCCATTCGGATACTACTATGGAGGTGTGTTTTTTTTTGTCATTGTTATACTAGAACTTCCAGATTTTCTTCCATATATTGGTACATTACGTCATTTAGAATTTGCCCGTATCCAATTCCAGTTTGAGTATCTGTTACTACATGAATTGCACCGTTACCATACCATAATATTGCCACCGCCAAATTTAACAGTTTTGTTTGTATATTTTAGGTCTAATGTTTTTCCAGCGTTTTAAATAAACTTGGACTCACCGGAAAAAAAATGGTATTCCAATTCAATTTTAACCAGTTTATGTCTTCTTTAGCAAAATTTATGCGAGCCAGACAGATTTTCTCTATTAACAGTGGTTTCTTCACAGGGCAATCCACCTCAGTTGCTCATCAGGAAACAGTTCGAGCACATAGTGTTAGTTTAAGAGTGTTAATGATTATTTCAGGTAGCATTTTTTGACATTTTTTAAACTATCTTGCTATAAAATTATACTGTCTTTGACAGGTTTTATGGGGCCTGTCGCCACAACATTGAGTCTTCACCGTACCTCTTTTACGATATTTCTTAATGATTTTTGAAATTAGGGATTTATTCATAAAATATTTCTCAAAAATATTCTTTTGCTTAAGAATAGGAGTAAAATAATCTATTTTACTTGTTTTTCCGCTTCACAAATCTTTAATTTTACCATTATCTTATAATAAGTAATTATAAGATTCAATCATTGAAAAATACAATTGTATTTAAAAAACAGTGGAAAGAAAAATAAATAACGGTTAAGATTTTATAAATTTTCTTTCATACTAACTTCAATTTTTATTTTTTTAATGAACCCTGGTATAAAAGTTTAAAAGTTTCCATTGTTTTGTCATCACTTAAAAACATTTTTGTTACTATCTATTTCTTTTTATTTATTGTGTTTTTGTAACAGATTTGATATCTTTCGATAGAAACTATACCAAAGAGTTATTTCGCAAAAAATACATCACTAATATACATTATTAAAAAAATGGCAAATTTAGAATTTTGTAAATGTTTCCAATGTATTGTCACCCACTGTATGCTAAACATCCTTAGACTTATGAAAAAATCACGTTTAGAAAAACTTATTTTTTTTTTAGTTGAAGGTTTATTAACGGTAATCAAATTTTAATTATTTTATAAAACCTTCCATTGTTCTTGCCTAAAAATTTAATTGGCATTGAAATCAATTAAATATCAGTGATACCGTCAAATAATTTGATCCTTGTATGATGGTGATTGATTTTTTTGTGGACCATGGTCCTATTTTATGGTCCTTGGTTGTACGAGTAGGCTTGGCCTTTTCTAATTGTGCATTACAGTATAAGGAATCATTAATATCTTCATTCTTAGACTTGAGTGAATTTTACAGCTTCCTTAATATATTTAAAAAATATGATGTTAGCACGAGTACACACACATGCACTCACTCAAATATTATAAATTGGCATTGTTATAACCGAGATATGTTTGTTAAATTCTTACATACATACTCATGCTTCTCGTATGTACGATAAAACAAATAGAGGCTTGGAGTTAAAGCATTTTTGTGTTTTTATTTCTTTGGTTTGTAGAAATAAAATGGGGCAGAGCTGATAACTCTATGAATGGCAGACATTAGCCAACATCCGTTTGTAAACTAAATTCCTATATCTTTATATATTTAACTATGTTTGTCTGTCTATGTGTCTGTCCATCCGTCTGTCTGCATGTGGTCCTTAAGTTGAAGTCGGCTAGTAATGTTCAAATGCTTGCTGCTGCCATTATTGTTTTTGTTTCTGTGATTGTTGTTGTTATTCAAGTTGTTGGCGTTGCGTCGCATATTTGTTTCCGGTTCGGTATTGTTATGCCATAACGGTATTCACAATAATTGAAACGGATGCTTTGGTTTTGTCAGTTTTATAGAATGTTTAACTTTCTCTCTCCCATAACAATTTCCACCACTACTGACTTCTTATTGTTACAGAGAAAAATAGGAGTGAAAGTAAATATTCTGTGCTTCTATTAGGAAAGTAGATTTAAATGCTTATTCCATTTTTCGCCCTAGCAGAAAAACAAACACTCAAACTTCCAACATGTTTTAAACTAAAATCTTTAAGATAACAATGGCATTTTTTACTGTTTTAAAAATTTTGTTTTTTTTTTTGTTCAGTGTATTGTTGTCATTTGTTGTCAATGATCATGGTTTATAAGGGTGGGCAGAGGTGGGGTTTTCATAAGAAGTCATATCTATTTACACTGGCTTTTACTGCGAATTAAAGGCTTTTACATATTACATATTACACATACAACATTACACCTTTTTGGAATGTGCCAAACATCGTTTATGATTTGGAATGAAATTTCATAAATTCCATTCATATGTTGGAGTCTGTAAACGAGCATGTATTGTTTGATATTTTATGATTTATGAGGTCAAATGTTATATTAATAAAGGTCTAGGAAATTAAATCAATTTCAACGGAAGGTTGGTCGGGTCAAAATGTTTATAATTATAATCAGATTTGAATAGCATTGCTGAAACAATAGAATATATAAAAAATTTTATTTATTTTTGTAAATAATAATTATTTTCCTTGATTACGGTTGTCGTAGTCACGTCGAAAAACGGTATTATGGGTGTCGAAAACTATAAAAATGCAACTCTGTAGGCCTATCTATTACAATTTACCGTGTATGGCTGATATGCCTGTGAAATTTATATATAAATTTAAGAACATAAATCCCTACCCCAATGTATATATTGTCTTTGCTTGAATATGGTTTGAATCGAATCTCTGGACTTCCCTTCTGAGCAGATCTAAATTGTGGTTTTAAATATGGTTCCAACGGATAAGCAGCATCCCCAAAAAAAAAAGAATTAAATAAAATCTGCAGTTCAAAAATACACAGAATTTTAGATTTACCTAATAACCATGTTTTTTGACGTGTAAACATCTATGTACACGCGCAGGGGGGTAAATTTCTATTTCACAATACAATCACAAAAACAGGACAAAATCGGTGTGATTTATGATTGTATTGGTAAAGAAATGATGATATATAATAACATGTTTGAAAATGAAAAATAAAAAATGAAAAATGAAAAACAAAAAAAGAAAAATTAAAAATTAAAAATGAAAAATTAAAAATAAATAATTAAAAATAAAAAATTAAAAATGAAAAAAGAAAAATGAAAAATAAAAAATTAAAGACGAAAAATGAAAAATGCAAAATAAAAATGAAAATAAAAAATGAAAAACGAAAAATGAAAAGTGAAAAATAAAAAATGAAAAATAAAAAATGAAAAATGAAAACCGAAAAAATAAAAATCAAAAATAAAAAATTATAAATAAAAAATAAAAAGTGAAAAATGAAAAATGAAAAATAAAAAATGAAAAATAAAAAATGAGAAATAAAAAATGAAAAATGAAAAACAAAAAAAAAAAACAAAGAAAAATGGAAAATTAAAAATGCAAAATAAAAAAAGAAAAATGAAAAAATTAAAAATAAAAATTGAAAAATATAAAATGAAAAACGAAAAAACGATAAATTAAAAATTAACCGGTTGAAATAATAATTAATAATAAATATTTTTATATAAGCAGAGCCCCTGCAGTTGATTGCTATAAGTGATACATAGATGACGCTTCGTTTGATTTTAAAAAAGTGCCATTAAAAATCTTTAATTACACATCTCCCCTGTGATCGGACTCACATGATCTTGTTTTAGCATTGCCACATTTATCCTTTAATAATTATTTTAAATCACTACCGTTCCATACTAATGCATCGTGACACGATCCGGGATTTTGGGATGGAATATATCTTATTCTTAGCTTATAATCATACACTTGTAAAGATATTTTGTTGAGTGTATAATTTTATTAATTATATTTTATTTTTAAACTTACCACCTTTTAAGCTATAGAGACTCTCCTTTTATAATATCTCAATCGTTCTTCGATTGGAGGGGCAAGTATTTTTATGCAGATTCCATCAGTACAGCCGACGAAACTCAGTTTTTCTGTAAAAGTAATACTTTATAATTAATTTGATTTGTTCAGCTTGAGGTCATAAAATTTTTAATAAAATAAACAAAAAAGGTTTTTTTTATGTTTTAATTTTATTAATATTTTTTCTTTTTATATAATATTTGACCCAATATTTCGACCGAATTTTCCGATCATCATCAGGGGATATAAACAAAAAGTTAGTGTTCCGCGGAAAAACCAAAAATTTATCCTTGTTACACTTCCAAGCTATTGTCACCTACAGGTGACAAAAAAAACCTTTTTTGTTTATTTTATTAAAAATTTTATGACCTCAAGCTGAACAAATCAAATTAATTAACAACTCAAAGGTCAACTATACATACAGAAAATATAGTAATACTTTATTTCATCCCTTCCATTTGGATGTAAATCCATCTAAGACAAAGCTTATCCGTACATCACAATACATTCCTTGAAAACTTTGCCAGTGCCAGCTCCCTTTTGAAATTCCCAAGGTTGTTGGTAGCTTCAATATATTTGTGACACTTGTTTTTCTCTTTGGTCCTTTTCAATGTGGATTAATTTTGTCCAGAATATATCTGCCGGCATCCTTATTTAATCTAAATAGCCTACAAATCTACAAAAATTTAGTAAGTCTAAAAAAATTTTTATTTTGCAACTTACTTGGTAGGAAATATAATAAAAACGCCAACGACTTCGACTACTGTCGAATTATACCTACGACAACCGAAATCAAGGTGATTTATTCAACACTTGCGGGCGAATTGTAGTTATTCTCTTCGCAAATACGGAAAAATTTTCGAATTTTCTGAAGTGTCACAAAACTTTATAGTTTTTATAAAATATTTCGAAAAATTTGTTTTTTCTTACCACTTGTAAATTTTAGCTAAACAATTAAACAATTAGTGAACTAAATTTATAACTTATTTTTTTCTTTTTTCTATATTTTCTTTCAGAGTTTCACACACAAATCAAAATTTTTTTGGATAAAATATCACCTAAAGGCCTGAAAAAAAAAGAGAAAAACACTAATTTTTGGAAATATATTTTTGCTGCTACTTTTAAATTTCCTTTGTACGCACCTTTACACCTAAATCTTACATAAGTTCTTTATAAATCCAAATCCAAAATCAAATCAAAATAAGCGGAAGAAGAAAGAAGTAAACTCAAAGGACATCAAATAAACGTAATAATTTTATACCTCAACTCTTAAACGCTAAGATCACTAAATTGTAAATTTGTACTTAAGTGTTTAAATTTAAGGTGAGTATACGTAAATAAAGAGTTCGGCATTTGTTCACAACTCAAAATAATTTCGATTCTTTGCAGGTTTACACTGAGAAAAATAAATTCTATTAATTTATATTTTAAATATAAGTTGTATAGAATAAATTAGCTTCAAGCAACTTAAACAAGATAAAAAAAATATAGATTAAATTGTAAAAAAAAAAAACCACCCGGAACAATAAAACAGTTAGAATAAAGTCATTTACTTTGCAGCAAAGAGTCACTAGGTTTTAAGTTAAATTTCCCACTTACCCCCTTTTAAGAAAAACACACAAACACACACACACAAAAACAACCTTCAGGATGACTATGAGTACAAATAATTGTGAAAGTATGACGTCATACTTTACCAACACCTATATGGGTGCCGATATGCACCATGGTCACTATCCGGGTAATGGTGTTACCGATCTCGATGCCCAACAGATGCATCACTATAGTCAGACACCAAATCATCAAGGCAATATGCCTTATCCACGTTTCCCGCCTTATGATCGTATGCCCTACTATAATGGCCAGGGTATGGACCAACATGGTGTCTACTCCAGACCTGACAGTCCCTCGAGTCAGGTGGGCGGAATGGCGCCTTCGCAGGCGAACGGTGCTCAAATGGTAGCCCAACAGCAGCAACAACAACAAGCTCAACCTCAACAACAACAACCGCTAAGCGATGCGCATCAACAACATCATCCGCAAGTGACGCAACAGGTAACAACGCATCAACATCTGCAGCAACAACAACAGCAACCTGTCGTCTATGCTAGTTGTAAATTGCAAGCGGCCGTTGGTGGCCTTGGCATGGTCCCCGAGGGTGGTTCACCACCATTGGTAGATCAAATGGTTGCTGCTCATCAAATGAATCCACAAATGACAATGCCACATCATATGCAACATACACAAGCTCAGGTAAATATAATCAATGACATGCTAAATTTCAAATCATTCAAACCCTTTCACTTTATGACTAAGGACCCCATAAATTACTTATTCAATAAGTATTATATGTCTGTAAATAAGTTAAGAGATTACTTTTGACCTACTGGCTAACTGGATTCAAAATCCAAAAAGTTATTATTTATGGAACTGTTTTTAAGTCAAAAATATCATTAGGTTTTTGATTGATGTATTCTATAAATAAAAAAAAATAGTACTTTTGAGTTGAAAAATAGCTGAAAAATTTCCAAAATCCAATCCAAAGGATCTGTATATACTAATAAAATTAAGATTTATCAAAAATAATTATTTATATCGTACTTGGACTCAAATAATAAAAGTCTATATCAATTTTGATCGGGTTTAATTTTTGAGTTACAATATCTTAAAGATTATTAGAAATTTTTATTCAATCCCCGATGTTGTCTGTACTATATTTTTAGTTGGGTTACAATGATGTCGGAGTACCCGATGTTACGGAGGTAAGAATTCTTTTTAATATATTGTATGTAATCGTATGTCGTATTAATGTAACATACTCTCCGAATTATCATTTAAATACATGTAGTTTATTGTATAGAAAATAGAATATTTTTTAAGGAACATTATGTGAATTAGCCTGATATCGTGATTTGTTTTTTTGTTTTACTCAGGTCCATCAAAACCACCACAATATGGGCATGTATGGTCAGCAGCAAACCGGTGTACCTCCTGTGGGTGGTGTACCACCACAGGGTATGGGTATGCATCAGGGTCAGGGACCACCACAAATGCATCAAGGACATCCTGGTCAACATACACCACCATCACAAAATCCAAATTCGCAACCATCAGGGATGCCATCGCCTCTGTATCCCTGGATGCGAAGTCAATTTGGTAAGTGTCAAGGAAAGTGATCGACAATTCCACGAAACGTATTAAGTGGAATTTTTTTTCTTCTACAAAAAAGTAGTTGTTTGAGCGTAGTTAGAAAGTTTTTCTTAGGGATGCCAACTTCTGTTTTAAAAGCATATAACAATGGAATTGTCGGGATTGTTGTAAAAAAAGTGGGAAAATCAATACATTTTTAAAGTAAAGTTATATTTTTAACAAAAATAAAACTGTCATCTTGGGTTTTGGGGTTAGTTTTAAAAGATAAATCGAATTTAATCAAAGTAGAATGACTTCACACATATCTCAAGTGAAAATATTTATTTATTTATTTCGATACAGATTAGTCAAATTTTGTCATAGCAAAAACTTTATCATACTGATTTTCTCCGAATACCGGGATTCTGTGTTCCTAAAATATTTTGAAATAAAATAGTCACCAATATTAAGCACAAATACTTTGGGCAATCAGCCTTGCATTTGTACCGATTTCTAACGCAGACTGTACACAAAATTAAAAGATATGATTTTATTTGGAATATTTACATTTATTATAAAATAATTCTTAAAATCCTAACAAATCCCCTCTCCTATTACAAATTCTGTTATATATGTATTTAAAAACTACATAAAAATATAAAATAAAATTAAATATTTAAAAAAATTAACTAATAATTCGAAATAAGTTTAAAAACAAAAAAAGCCAAGAATATAACTTGCGAAGCTTTCTTAAGTTTCGCTCTTAAAATAAATTCAATTAGAAAAATAACGTTTTCCGAATAGCTCTTTAATTTTTTAAAAATTTATACTAAAAAAGAATAATGAATAAAACAAATTTGGCATCCCTAGAGTAAATGTTGTAAAAAGTAGTTTGATTTGGAAATAAAGTAGCTTTTCATTTGGTAATTTTTTTTTTATTTAATTATAATAAATTTACAATTTTTTCAAAATTAAAAGAAATGACTACTGTGAATATCAAATATGATAGATGCTCTTAATATCAAATTTGTTTCACAATTTAGTGTTTTAAAAAAATAATTCTCAACAAAAAATTTTTAAAGTACATAATTTATATACAGGCTCTTACAAATAACTCTAGATAACTGATAGACACATACAATGTTGCCAGCTTAGGAGATTTCCCCTAGATTTAGGGTATTTTTTCGTTTGGGGGAAATTTTACGGGGTTAACATTAGTTAAGGAAAAATTTATTGGCTATAAAAATATATTTAGTCTATTTTTTGGGGAATTTTTGAACAATTGTTTTTTAGAAAAGTATTTTCTTACTCTTATAATACCCAAATACTCGTAACCAATTTTGTTATAAACAACACAGTTCACTTTGAAAAAAAAATTACATATAAAGAAAGGTGAAGCTACTGTTGTAACGTATTAATTTTTAGTGTGCTAAAATGGCAGAAAGATAACAAATATAATCAAAAACATAAAAAAGAATGGGAAATAGGTGATGATTTTAAAGGTAATATATAATCGAATAAAGTTTACCAAAATATAATCTAGCATTATTTAAATTTTAGATTGGCTACGGCCAATTCAGGGATACACATATAAAGCACTTTGTTGTTATTGCAAAAGCATAATGTTGGTACACAAAAAACATCTTATTATGCATAAGAATTCAAAAAACACGACAGTTTTGTTTCACAAAGAGGTGAATTGCTCATAGCAGTTACAATTTTTTTTTTGAAATCCACTTCAACAAATGCACGAAAAATTGCAGAGCTAAGAATTGCGGTATTTGTATCCGAATATTGTTCTATCAAAAGTACTGACCATCTAAAATCAAAAAGTCTATAGGATATTCGACTTCACAGAACTAAATGTACTGCTTTGATAAAAAACGTTATGGCACCAGCTTTCTTACAAAAACTTTTGGAAGATTTAGGAGACAATTATTATTATTTAATAATTGATGAAATTACATCCATCGACAACAGTCAAATATTTTGTATTATGATTAAATATTTGAATATGCAAAAAGGTTCCATCATAATAACACGGTATAGATAGATAGAGATTGAAAGCAGAACACCTGAAGATATTACTAAATCTATACAAAATATGCTGGAATCTGACGGAGTCGATATAATGAGATTACTTGGCATAAGAGTTGATGGAGCGAACGTAGTAGTTGGAAAATATAATTCTCTAAGCAGCAGATTAAAGGATATGGGTCCACACTTGGTAACACCGAAATGCATATGTCATTCATTGCATCTTGCGTGCGAAAATGCAATGAATACTTTAACTTCAGAATTATAATTTATATTCCGCGAAACAATTTGTTGATGTAGTTATAGCACCATTCATTGCAGATAAAAATCCAGTAAAAAAAATTTTGGGCTGTGGGAAACACTGGAGCTTCATTTCAAATTGGCATCTTCGGAGGAAAAACGCTACACTGCTTCAATTTTATCAAAATTGTATACTAATGAAAATAACCTATATTTTATATTTCTGATGGACATTTGAAACCAGTTATAAAATTAAACAACGCGAAAATATTGATTGCTTAAAACTTTATGAAGATTTGAAAGATTGATTTTTTGGCCTCTTACAAAAAATAATCCATCCAGATATTTTTGCAAATGAGAACAATTCAACAATTATCCAATTCAGTTTTATTGAAAATTTAATGCCAACTGAATACCCTACTTTTGAGTATTTCTTTATAATATTTGCTGCTTCAGTAAAGGTGCTATTACATGATGTGTTTTTTACATATGTACTGTCAAATTTTCCCACAACAAAAGTTGTACACATCGTGTGATACATATGAAACATTGTTTATGTGCAATACAATTATTTTTGCATGACAAACATATGAAAATACAACACTGCTTGTGGCGAAAGAAAAACAGAGTAAATTTTAAAGATTAATATTGAAAGAAAAATAAATTGTTTAGTATTAATTAACAATTAAAAAATATATAACCTTTTTTTAACAATAAATTTTTGTAAATTCACAAATTAAATCAGCTGTTGTTTACATTTAGAGGTTATGTCATACGGAAATACATATGCACGTGTGATAGCAAAAATTATGAATCGTATGTAAAAGACAATTTTGACAGACATGAGGAATTTCATATGGATAAAAAAAGTGACAGTACATATGTAAAAAACACTTCGTGTAATAGCAAAGGTGTTTTTACACTATGTGTATTTTCCATATGTAAATTCAGTTTTGCGATCCATACGTAATTCCGTGTGTGTGTCAAAATTGGCGTTTTACATACTATTCATAATTTTTGCGTTCAAACGTACATACATATGTATTCCCGTATGACATAACCTCTAAATGTAAACAACAGCTGATTTAATTTGTGAATTTACAAAAATTTATTGTTAAAAAAAGTTATATATTTTATATATTTTTCAATTGTTAATTAATATTAAACAATTTATTTTTCTTTCAATATTAATCTTTATAATTTACTCTGTTTTTCTTTCGCCACAAGCAGTGTTGTATTTGCATATGTTTGTCTTGCCAAAATAGAACCTGCTCTAATTGAAAAATTTACATAAGGCTTGCAAAATGTATTGTACATAAACAATGTTTGAAAGGGTTCACAATACGTGTACAAATTGCACGTGCTAAAAAAATAAGAAAAACACAAGCGAAACACAGTGTGAACGCAGCTTAGCAATAAATAATACATTCGTAAAAGAAAAGAAAATCGTTTGTTGTAGAACGTTCTCAGCAAATAAAACAACGGCTTCCGGATAATATCGACATAATGGAAAAAATATTAACATTTTCCTCCGACAATGCACGGAAAACAACAAAACCGGACATAATTAGTATTGTAGCGAATTCAAAAAATATTTGCGAGGATATAGATGTTAATTAATGGATCAATTTGTAAGGTATTCTCAAGGTTTGTGTCTTTAATAGTAGCGAATTTTCATTAAATGAACGCTAAGCGTCACCTTGTGCGTTGAGACAACGAAAGTTATATTATTATTGACTGGCATTGCCATTTCTAGGGTTGTTTTGAAAAACAAAATGTTGTTATATACAAATGCCTTAAGGTATGCTTTCAAATATTGTTGGAAAACGTTCAAACGATACAAAAAGTAGCGCGACTACTAGCTACAGTTTGAGATTGCCGATTTTTACATTAGAAATTTCTAGCACAAACTCAAAACTGTGTGTTATCCTCGGGCGCTAGAAATACATTGTATGGTATTATAAGCGACTCGCTTGCTACTAACAGGTACTAATGTCAAATTGACATTTTTTTTGGTGCTGCTGAAGTTGATGTTTTTTTTTTATGCAAAATTTACACAAGAAAATTTTTACATATTTATGTTAGATGGTGTTATTTCTTTTTTTTTAGATAATTAACTAATTAAATGGAACTTGAGCAACAAGCTACAAACCACCACAACCCATTTCATTAAAAATATTTTCTCTTTTCAATTGATTGTTATTAATTCATTTGCTAAATAAAAAGATAAATTTTTCTTTCGAACTCCTTTAGATAACAACATTGAGGAATTCAATTAAAATATAAAATTTTTAATAAATTTACTTTTTTATATGTACATACTCGCAGAAGTAGTCTCCAAAAATTAACTTTCAAACAAGTAAGAAAATTATAGTTGGTCTAAACCGACTATACGTTACCCTATACCATGAGTTTAGAGACTCTATCTCTTAGGCCCAATTAATTGGATATATGTAGAAAATAAGCATAAACCAAATTTGAGTGGCATTGTTATTAATTTTGTTGTCTTTGAATATGAAAAAGTTCATTTAGAATGCAATATTTATTTATTTCTTTATTTATTTATTTCTTTATTAATTTCCTGTACAACAAGACAAGTCTTATAATTAAAGTACAGGATTTTCATCATTAAAAAATTTGCCACAAAATTAAAATACAATATAAAATTTATAACTTATTTAAAATAAAGTAAAATAAATACAAGAAATTATTAAAACTCATGAATTTAAAGAAATGAAAATCAAATATATTTAAACAAAGTAAATGAAAAAAAATTTCTTAAAATGTATTGCGTTGCTAACGAATTGTTGGTTGTGTGGAATTGCATTCCAAAGACGTGTGGCGTTTATGAAAAATTGCCATTCTGACACAAGGCATCGACGCATAGAGTTAATAAGTTTTTTGCCCCTTCTGGATCTAGCAAACTGTACTTGATCATAAAGATATGGGGGTTTCTCGGTGTAAATAATTTTGTGCAAAAACATTAAAACCCTTATATTAAGAAGGTTATCGAATGAGACTCCATAAAGACTTTTTGAGAAAGTCGAAACACTATCACGTTTCTTCAGTCCATAAACATATTTAACAATATGTTGTTCAAAATATTTAGTTTTTTCTTGCTGGCGTAGTCGCAGTTGCCAAAAAGTTCACAGCCATAAAGTAGACCAGGAATTAAGTATGCCTTTGCAAGAAAATGTCTCACTCTTAACGGCGTAAAATACTGAGTTATCCAAAGCGATCTTAGCTTTATATACGTTTGAACTACAAGTGTATGTACGTGGCTTGACCAAGTCAAGTTGTTATTGAACACTATACCAAGATTTTTTACCTTATTTACAATCTCAATTTTCTGATTATTTATTAGTATATCATGTTCAAGAGCAGGCTGAAGAGTTTTTTTTTTATGAATAATCAAATATTTTGATTTATGCGGGTTGAGACAAAGTCCATTTGCAGTGGCCCAAGAATGTATTTTATTAAGGTCATAGTTTAGCTTTTCAAAATTTTCCTCTATGAAGCTTACTGGACTACTGAGATACAGCTGAACGTCATCCGCATACTTGTGTATTTTGCAATGAGATAGTTGTTGTTTCCGTCATTGGCATAGACGGAAAAAAGAAGTTGACCCAGAATCGATCCTTGAAGTACGCCTCTCGTGAGTGTTACAGGTCTTGAGGTCGAGTTATTAACGTAGACAGATTGAGTCCGATTTGTGAGGTATGAATGTTAAAGCTGCGTAGAAGTGGATGAAAAGTTAAAAAATTGTTTTAGGTTCATACATAGTGTTTGATGGTTTACTGTATCGGACGACTTTGAATGGTCGAGAAGTACCAAAAAGTTTATATTACTATAGTCATTTTTGCCAAAACCAAACCAAATGGTGTTCCATGTATCCTTGGAGTCAATGGCGGATGAAAATCGTTCGGAATAGTAATTAGTTTTAGCCATTCTTATTTTAGAATTAGCCTCACTTCTAGTAGTGAGAAAGTCGAGTTTCAATTCATTCGTTTTGAAAGTCGAGTTTCAATTCATTCGTTTTGAAACGCTTCCACCAGGAATAAGCAAAATCTTTGCATTGTATTCATTGCTGGATATCAGTTGAAAACCATGGTTTACTCTTTGTGGTAACTTTTTCTTGTTTAACGTAACTCTATCATGAAAGAGGCTTCAGATATTCTAAAAACTCTAACTGGTCATCAACAGAAGTCATTTGGTTTCAATTGAATAAGTTGAAATTTTCATACAACAAACTGTAGCTAAAATTCTTGTAATCACGATAAGAAAAAAAACCAGATCATGTTTAGAAAAACTGGAAGCTGAGATTTGATCATACAGCAGGACCTGCGATGGATTAGCGACAAATATTAGATTACTCAATGTACTACTGGGCGTTGTAAAGTGTGTTGGTGTTGTAATATTCGTTGGTGTAAGTCCTAATGACTGCATACTATCTTTCAACGACGATTCTTTTAGTAGATTCGAATTGAAATCTCCCAAAATTGCTATATCATTGTAAGGCATGGTTAAGATTTCCATTTTGTTCATAAAATCGGCAAAAGGTGCATCACGTTTGGGTCGGTAAGCACAACCAGTCAGCAGTTTTCTTCCAGATGATGAGATTTCAACAAAAATATACTCAATTTTGTCATTTTCTTCTGCCTTGCAACGAAAACAACATGTAATCGTATTTTTAACGTATGTTGCCACACCACCTCCTCCCCTTCCACTTCTATTAAACCGAAATACTTTATAACCATCTAAGCAAATGAGACTATCCGGAATAGATTCATCGAGCTATGTTTCAGAAACACACACTAAGCAACTAATTGGATATAGAAAATGAGCAGAAACCAAATTTGAGTGACATGGTTATTAATTTTTTTGGGTGCAGATATGAAAAAGTTCATATCGGGTGCTATATTTATATGGGAATTAGGTCGAAAAATGGGCCGGTCCTGACCATATTTGGTAAAGTCACTTATATTTTCAAAAAATATATACAAACCAAATTTGAGAAAAATCTGTTCAATATTTTTGTTTTTTGATAGATTCAAGTGAAGATCGGGAAGCAGCTCTATATGGGACCTATGAATAAGAATTGTCCTATAGGGATTATTTTTGGACTACTGATTAATGGATATAATAAACACATACAAACCTAATTTGACTGAGATCTAGATGGTAATTTGGATCTTATGGCAATTTATATCGATTTCATAGGGGTCATTTGTATGAGGACTAGGTCTGAACATAGACCGAATTTCACTAATTTCAATAGCGTTCATCCTATGGCCGATAGAAGCTTAAATACCAAATTTCATCAAAATATATTCATATTTGCGACCTGTTGTAGGGATACAAAGTTTACATGGACACACAGGGCGATGGACGGACATAGCTATATCGACTCAGAAAGTGATTCTGAGCTAATTGGTATAATAAAAGATGAGTCTCGGTCAAATATTTTTGTTAGTTACAAACATCAGCACAAAAACCAGTTCATAACATATTTAATTCAGTTTTTAATTAGAAGTGATCATATGAATCAAATTAGCATTCAAGTAGAGATTTAAAAGAGATTGCGTACCTAGTGTTGTAGCACATCTGAACATACTTTCACTACTACCTTCATATATCAGCTACCCCAGGCATAAGTTTTAGCTCGAGTAATAAATGGGCTGCTAGAGCTCGAGCAGTAAAAATAAAAATTTTTTATGCGTGAAAATATCTACATAAACATATTGCACACCTAGTCAAAAGTGACTCAACTCAAAACTTACATTTTTCGGGTTTATATGCTTAAACTATGCACAATACACTTGTTTATCTATAAAAAAATATCACTGTGTTTTGTTGTTGTTAACTGTTGCTAAAAAATAGTTATGTCTTTCTTTATATTTTAATTGTTTCAATTGTCGATTTCTGAAAAATGAAAATTTTGAGTTGAGTCACTTTTGAACTATGTGTGCGATATGTAACTTCATGTTTTACATGTGTGGCACATGTAACAGAGTAGCGATGAAAAGCAGAGTATTATAGGAGTTTTGTTCACTATCGAAAATAGCGCGCCCCGTTATCGAATCTGACTGTTTAGTGTATCTTTAGAAAAGAAAATATTTTTGCAAAGAATTTTCATCACGAAAATAATTTACATAGTTAAATTGTAAATGTATAAATATATAATATACATTGTATATATTATTTCGTTATGTATTGAGAGCGGGTTAATTTATTTGAACAATTTGCTAACAAGAAATCGTCCTCCAGTACAAACACTTGCAGAAAAAAGAATCAAAAAATCAGTCGAGAATAAAATGTAACAAATTTCAAATGAACTTTCAAAACCAAACAGTTTCAAATTTCCTTGATGTAGGTACTCTTTTGAAGTTTTCAGATATTAGTTTTAAATATTTTATTTATGTAATGACTATTAAAAAATAATATTCGTGGAAGTTTAAAAAACATCTCCCAGAACAAAATATATAATTGTAATTTTTTAGTAAGTGTGAGTTTTATAGATATATTGAACTTAATTCCACAAGAAACATCAGCAATGCCCCGTGAGAACTATCTAGGACTGCAAGAGCGAGAAAGAGGAAGGCTGACTATGAAAAAACTTAATCTGAATAGACTCAATGGATGCTAAGTGGTAAAGGACAAAATGAGCTTCAGGTTTCAATTTTCAAGGCAGAACACTATTGGGAAATGTTTCATAAGTTCCAAAACGGATTTAGAAAATAACGTACCAATGCTGGAAGTTTTTTTTGAGAGGAATATTGGAGATTTTTAATCATAATTGAATTTTATTGTTATGACAGGATAATAATATTCTTATTTCTAACACTCTTATACTAGCCAGGCAGTTTTAATCTATTAGCCGTAATTTTTTCACAGGACGAAGAAAATAGTTCGAGCAAATATTAGTTTCGGACTGTTTGGACATTTTTAAATTCTCTTGCTTTCAAATTACCCTGTCTTTGACTCGTTTTAAGGGGCCTGCTACGTAAATAAAGTTAAATGAGGTTTTTAAAGAGCTCCAAACTGTTTTCGGGCAAGCTTTTAAAGTTACGTCCGGGTAAAAACTCACATTACTACGCTGTTCCCAGTACAGTGTTTAATGGTTTTGTACATAATAAGTATAAAATAATTTTGTTTTTTGATCTAACATCACAAGATTCTCTATAAAATCATTAAATTATTTAATTATATTCCTTGAACGTAAATAATTTACTAATTATTTGTCTTTCGTTCTATTTTTCACATTTTGATGTTGTTCTTTTTCGTTAGCCTTGACAGACACGACATAGAAATTAATGGGCCTTTGCCAATCAATCAATACATTTGCAAAAAATATAACAAACACCGACAAAAATACCTGACATTTGTAAAAATTCCTTTAATACTTTCAATAGAACAAAAGTGAAATTGTTTAACATTTGCTAAAGTGCAAAAGGATTCGTTCTTGTGAAATGGGATTAAAGACATTTTAGTAGAAACAAAAAAAAAAAAAAGGAATACTAACACGCAGGCAATTTGTGATATGTTTGTGCTGACAAAAAAGGCGGACAAACAAATAATTTGAATTGTCTACACTATTATTGCAAAAACGAAAATCAGAGCGTAACTAATGAAATAGTTTAAAACTGAATCATGTTGGCTTTGAAAAGTAATTTTAAGCTGTGTGCATTAAATACGATTTGGTTTTCTGAATTTTCAAAAATTTATGTGAAATGTTGTAACATTTCTGAGCATGAAAAGTGTTACCTATATTTTTACATTTTATAAAAAGAAATTCCAAGAGTTTTGGAAGTATATTTTTCAAAAATACTTGCTTAGTTTTGGAAATCGTTTGAACATACGTTAATTTGACATTGAGGTGGCATTTGTTTGACTTTTAAACTTCATTCAGAGTTACTTTAAATTAGGTCTTCATTTATTCTTTAATTTTTTAATTAAGATTATTTATATTGCATTTTAACTCGTAGTTTTCAAATCTGTACGAATCTTTTAAATTTTAAAAATATTCCCAAATGACATTTATTCAATATTATTCAATTTTGTTTATCATACTTTTCCAAAAATACTTTATTTTTAGTTGTTTTATGATCCTGGGTTGTTTTTTTTTATAATTTGTTGCTCATTTTTTTTTTGTTGTAGTTTAGTTTTCGTGTTTTATTTGTTATTTTTGGTTTCTTTTTGCTTTGCTAGATTGAGATGTAAAGCACAATTGATTACAGCTATTAGTTACACGTTATGTGCTGCAATGGATGCCATCAATTTATTAATCTTTGGAACACGACGATTCGCGTTTTTCTACAACAATGTTTTTTTTTTTTTGTTTGTTGTCCAAATACAAATACAAACACAATTCCATTCAATTCATTCATGTATTTCATTTAAGCTTTTGCCATATTCTCCAGTTTAAAACTCACGCATTGGCAAAATGGTTGGAAACTCAAATCGAGACAATGTGCCAAACAGCCAGTCAGACAGCCTGGCCAGGCCTGGTAAGGTTAGGTTTTGTGCATAAATATTGTATATAGTGTTTTCATTTTACAAACCACAGGCTATCGTCCAAAAATACTAAAAATAAAAAATAATAAAAATAAAAAAAACGTCACAGTGTTTTTCATACCCGGAATTTAACAACAACATGTTTGTTTAAGCTGGATTCAATTAGTTTGTTTAGCTGGCCCACTGTAAATGTCGTTTATAGCCACTTAACGCCTGTTTAAGTTGCTTGTATCCATTAAAATTATAAATGACCATCTATGGTCTCCAATATCCAAAAAGATATCCATAAACAAAACAGTTGTTATTGTTGTTGTCTTTCAGACTGGCTTAAACTGAAGTTCTATAAACGTGACTAAGTTCTAAAATATGTTTGAAAAAATAAAATGTAGATCCCTCAGAAAAAAGTCTTCTTTGATCTAAGGTCACGATTTCAGACACAAATTCATTGAAATAAAAAAACACAACATTTCAGAATTGAGACGTTAAAGCGAATAAGTAAACAAAGATTAAGTTACAAATTACAAATATATATACAGCTATGATTTTCAAAAACTGGAAACTAAATTTTCATAATTTAGATTAAAATTAATTTAGTTAAAAAGAAATACATTAAACTGCTCCAAAGTTCAGCAGTGAATAACATCACTCAAATAACTTATCATTTATATTGAGTTAGAGAATCTTTGAAATTTTTTCTCAAACTATAGTATTTAGAACAAATACTAGTTGTACGTCATATTGTAGAAAAAGTACGGGGTTTCAACGTACCAGCTTACTTCTGTTTCGTGGACTATACAAAAGCTTTCGATTCAGTAGAATGGAACCTTCTTTGGGATGTTCTACTGAAATTGACTGCACCACAACATCTAGTGTAGATTATACACGAACTATACAGTAAAAGTCAACAATAACATAGAATGTCAGACCCGTTTGTAAACAAGTCTGACACTAGACAGGGTTGTATTTTATCTCGCACGATGTTTAATGGGTATGCCGAGATAATAAAACGCGAAGTCTTGAAAGAGTGGGATGGAGGTATCCCAATTGGGGGAAGAAAAATTAACAACCTAAGATACGCCACTGATATGCTCTTAATAGCTTCTTGTCCTGAAGAACTTGAGGATATTATGAGGAGAACTCATGTATGTAGTAATAGGTATGACCTCCAAATAAGTAGACCGAAAACTAAAGTCATGATCATAGATAGAGTTAACAACAACCATCCTCATATAACAACTTTAGGTGGATTTGAATTTTGCTCTGCGAAGACGCCTTTCCTTAGCCAGATCAGCTAGAACAAAATTGTACAAATTGTGGAAAGGCAAGAATATAACCAAACAAACGAAACTCCGTCTATCAGAGGCGGCAATACTCAATCGCCACATACGCTGCCGAAACATTGACTATTATCCAGTCAGACAGAAGAAGCATTGAAAGCTTTGAACTGTAGGTATACATAAGAATTCTAAGGGTTTCTTGCACTGAATTTCGGTCAAATGTCTCAATCCTGAAAGAGTTGAAGATAAAAGACAGATTGATAAAACGATTTAAAATACTTTGGACATATTGCAATAAGAGAGGGCACCATGGAATGATTAATCGTTGAAGCAATGGAAGGAACTAGAAAAAGAGGAAGATCACCAACAAGATGGTCGGATCAACTGAAACCACTTATTAGAGCAACTTTGAATGAAGCACATGGAAAATAATAGACAAGAACGGAGAACAGTTAGTAGTCTTTCTAATGTTTCTTTAAATAATATTTTTATTATGAAATTGATTGTCTGGATTCACTACTACCAGGTATGCAAGGTATGTAATTATGCTCTGTCAAGAATAAATGAATAAAGAAGAAGAAGAAGCATAGTGCTAAGGCTTGCCTGCGAAAAACTATAACATATGTATATTTACACTTTTAAAATTATTAGTTTTGTTAGCCTTGGAAAATATTATTAAATAATGTATAATCAATTTTCCGTAAAAGGAAAATGAGAATATTATTATAATTTTTAATATAAATCCGATACGGCTTGTGAGCAAAAAGTTTCTCGGCACACGGTTTCCCAGGTTCTTAAAAACTATTAAGAACGTCTTGAAACATTGTTCACATAAATTCCGGCCTTTTTAAAAATGTATGGTGGCAACACTTAAATTTTTGTCCAATTTTGTTTTCTAAGCATAAGCACCGTAATTTTTGCAAAGTTTTTAATTAGTTGGAATATATTTATACGCATGGTAAAGAATGGAATTTCAAAATAGAAAAAAAAATTGTGCACAAATTTCTGGAATATCCGACATGGTCAGATTGCCAAACAACTAAAGCTTCCAAGAAGTACTGTAAATGATATTATAAAACGATACAAGCAAACATTAAGCACAGATCGTAAACAAAAAGAAAGTAAAAAAGTTCCCAAAAGAAACCCAGAGCTTACAAACAAAATATTGCGTTCAATAAAGCAAAATCCAGGACTCTTCGACAGTGACCGCAAAAAACAGATGGCACCAGCGTAAGAACTGCAAGAAAAATTCGCCTGGATGCTGGTTTCCGAACCCATCGATCAATTAAATACCCAAATCGGAGGAAAAGCAGAATGCTGTTGCTATAAAACCGGCACGAATTCTTTACGACAAAGTTTTAGAGGAACTGAGTTTTAGCTTTTTTTTTAATTGTTCTTATATATTAATAAATAAGTATGAATTCGTAGTTTAACATTTTCTAATCGCTTTTTTCATTAAAAAAATATTAAAAGGTTTTATGCGGCCGGATTTTATGTGAACAATGCTTTACTATTAAGAAAAATCCGGGAAGTGAGAAAAAACGAGAAAACGAGCAAATGCGTACATAATGGACGAACAAACATGCGTGCTTGGTAAAATAACCACAGCTACCACGAGTGGCTTTTTACGTAGCCGATGGTAGATGAAATGGCCGTGAATAATTTAAGACGAAAAGGGAAAAAAGAAAAAATAAATTCCAGAAAAAGTTTTAAGTTTGCAGGTTATCTGTAGTTATATGATTAATATCGATTTGTACATTAAAGATTTCTAGCAAAAGAGACTATTTCCATTCCTAAAGCAGCATCAGATATCTATGGTTCTGTGGCCTGATCTTACACATGTCGGTTGTTGAATGGCATAAATTAAATAATATCAATTTCTTAACAAGAGCTACAAATTCACCCAACTGCCCAGAAATAATGCACATAGAAACATATTGGGCTCTTGCTGAAAGAGCGCTGAAGAGTTCAACTCAAGTCGCCTATAATACCACAACTTTTGCTCGGAAATGGTCTGTATCCAGCAAAGGAATCACTGAGAGTAGTATAAAAGCGCTTGTACAAAATAATATATAAAATGTTACTTGAAATAACATTCCCACCAATAAATTCTCATTTCTTTTCAAGTATTTATGTTACAATTTTTATGTGCGCAATCCTTATTTTCATCAAATGTCATGCGTTTATTTTATTTATAATTTTTTTTTTCAAAGTAACTCAAAATATCTATGAAATTTCGGCTAAGAAGTACAATAATATTCGAACAATAAAATTTTGGTTTAAATTTAATACATGTAATTTGAAATTTTCAAATAAAATATTTACTTTATATTTTTTAGCTGCTTATTGTTCAGTTCACGCGAAATGCACGTTCAGACGAGGAAAGAAACTGCTAGAGATGGAAAAGTTTTTTTTATTATATGAGTGATTTTTTCTTGCTCTAATAGTTTTCTGATTCATCTAAAAGTGTCTTAAAGAGAAATCCATCCTTATTATCCTTTAAATTTGTTTACTATGTTTAAGTATATATAATATATTTTTTATTTTTTGTTCAACAATGAGTTGCTCATTTCTCCCTTTATATACGAACACATATACTCGTACAATGGTGAGCTCATAAATTCTAGCGACATTCAACAAATTTTCGCAACAAGTGTTTTATTTTATTTTATTCTTGTTGATATCAGTTTTTGCACAATAATATTTATCATGTAAGTAAGAAATTTGTTTGCATCACACTAGGAGTATAAAATATTGTATAAAGATTGCATGCAGTTTTCTCTATAATTTTCCACATGTCTCAGATATAAAAAAAAGCATTAAGTCAGCCATATGTGAAAAATAAGATATTATAATTCTAATAATGGCATGTAGTTTTCAAGAGGTTTTAAAGCAAGCATTTGAAAGTAGTGCGTTAAGAATTTAAAAATTTAACAATTTTAATTGAAATCTGTTCACCAATGTTGGAATCAAAACAATTGCATCCTGTAGGTATTGGTTGTAAAATTTGAAAATCGGCTTCTTACCTCAACAAGTCCAGAATATAAAATTTATTTATAATGTAACGATTTCAACAAAAAATTATAGATATATTTTACTTGTTCGAATAATAGGTCAACTGACTATTCAAGAATTTCTAAACTATAAGCTATAATTTTCTTTACGTATTTGTTTTTTGTACAGAGTATACATTTTATGTTGTTTGAAAGGCATTGAAATTATTTTATTTGGTTTTAAAATTGAAAAAATAATAGACATTTAAATTGTAATACAAAAAACTGCTTAAAAATCAAAAATTGTTTTATTATTTTTTATTTTTTTTTTTGGCGATTTAATAGATAAATGGGGAATTGCATATTGAAGCCGAGAATGTGGTCTTTAAAATCAGATACTAACTATGGAAATTGTTTGAAACAACAAATAAATATTTTGTTTTAAGTTTCAAGTTGTTCTAAACGCATTAGTTTTTGTTCAGTTTCTTAAAGAATGCACGAATTTGTATTTGGTGGTATGTATATTATGCAAAGGGCTGCCACATGAGCTAGCTACTAAATCAAAAAAGCTAAGATATATCCTCACTAAAACAGAACAGAACGAGTAAAATTCATGTGTACCACAGAACAGAATACAGAACCCGCTAAATTTTATGGTTGAATTAAAAATCGAACATTTAAGCCAAATTGTACATGGTTGTAAAATATGCTATTGGATATGTGTTTTAGGGTTTGTTTGAAACAAATGTGGAACCCTTGACGTACGTTTTTTTACCCCTAGATATAAGATTGGGTAGCTCAAAAGGGTCACTTTTGTAACATATCCAAATTCCATAAAAAACTTTCTCGTTAGTTCTGTATCGGAATATTATAATTCACATTATAAAAATTTATACATTTAAAAAATAGAATTTAATAACTAAAGTCTGCTTCCTGAAGTCCTTGTAGATGTTCAATTCACTTCACATAGCCCATGATTGCTCTATAAAAAAATTGACAAAAAAAGCTGAAACTATTCAAAGTCAACTTCAACTTTTACTTAAAGTTTTCAGCGCTATTTTCTGCAACAATAAAATCATCAAGTAAAAAAATGTTTTCAAATAAACTTTGCTGCATAGTCAGTTTAGTCTTTGTGTTTCTTCTTGCTCTTGTCCTAAAGAAAAAAATAAGTTTTTGTTAAGGATTTTCTTAAAACTACTTTGAGCGCTAACGTCAAGGATATATGGGAACGAAAAAGACAACAACTACTTAAAAAGACGATTTTATAAGCTTAAAACAATGAAGAAAACTAAAATGACGTAAATGTCTTAAGAAAATTATATTCTAGAATGAAATAGCAGGAAAAAATAACATTAAATATGCTTCAGAAACAAGGTTCCATTTCACAGTTATTGTTAAAGTAAAAGAAACAACTACTTAAAGAACGGTTGACTTAAAATTGCAACTCCTCATAACTTCATACTGAAATTGGTATCACAAATAAAAAAGCATCTGTATTAAAATGATTAGAAATATTAATTTCAGATTTCGAAAAAATTTCTGGCATTTTTCTTGATAATTCAATTCAAACGTTGCTTATCCTCCAATTTTAGATTTAATTGAGTTCGCACTTTTGATAACACCTCGACTCCTTTGGAATTTCAAATTAAATTATTCATTGAAAATTACAAAAAAAAACTATTTTTTTTCATAAAGTGCTTCGTTCTCATCTTCATTTAAAAAGTCTAACCATTTATTGAAATACGTATATAAAGTAAAGACTATTTGATTGAAACCGCAAATCAAAGTACCAATTATAGAAATGATGGACTAAAGACTTTTTTTTTCAGATATTGTGACTTTCAAATCCCTTTTGCTGAAAAAAAAATTTAGATTTGTATTTAATATGTGTTTGCAAAACTTTTTTTGTGGGCGATATATTTAACATTATTAAGAGGGGAAGAGCGAAGGGAGTATCATAATGTTTACAAAATCTTTTCTATTTAATTTTGTTTACCACATTTTGCCATTGTTTTGTTATAAATAAAATGCTATTAGCGCAAATGTTGCTAAACTTAAGTTTAGCATTTTTTATGTTTTTATTTCCGTTTCCTTTTTGTTGTTTTTATTTTTGCACTTAAGTATGCGGATCAAAAGATAATTTTCAACTTGCTTGGAGCTTTTTCTTTTGGTTGGTTTTAGAAAGGTTTAAAAAGTTTATTTTTTTTGCCATATTGTTGAAGACATTCAATGAATAATAAATAGTTAAGACAACAACTGAGTGTAATAAAATTCATACAATGAATTTTGCACTCACGTGTTGAGAGTTGAGAAGTGACAAGAAAAGTTTAAATGTAGATTTAGATTTTAAAAATAATTTCTTATTAAAAACAGTTTTTTCCCGTAATCTTTCAAATACTTAATTTTTTTTGAAATATATACAAAATATAACAAGAGTTTCAAGAGGACAATTGCGATAAAATTCTCGAAATTAACTCATGTCTTAACTTTGTCATATAAAATGTTTTAATAAATTTATTCACAAATTACATGGAAATAATAAAGAAAACTTTAAAGCTTTATTTAAAAAAATTTAAATCTTTGTTTAAAACACTTTAGTTTTCCAAAAACAAAAAAATATCAATTTTTTTTTAAATATTTTTTAATTTTTGCGACCACCTTGTCATCTTCGTCCTATAATTTGTTCTATGAAAATTTCAATAGTTTCATAAAATTCAAATGGTTTTTTCAATATAACATTTTCTCCTTCTGGTTGGTTAAAACTAACAAACAGTCATACTCGTATGTAGTTGTAGATATTTGTCTGTATTTCGTTTCGAATATTCAACATAGACAACAACAAATTTTGTTTGTGCTTCACTGGACGCTTCGCAATGGGACATGGGCTTCACATGGCATGTTTTAGTCAGCTGTCAAATATTTTGACATGGGTTCCAAGCTGAAAATTCCAAAATGGTAAAAATTGTTTAGTATTTTGTTGTTTTTAACACTGGCAATCAAGAAATGAAAATAGAACAACAATACAAAAATAAAAACAAAAACAATATTAAATGTGAATAAAATTCATATGTCGGTTTTTTATATGGGAATAGGAGCAATAAGTATAAAAAAAATTAATTTGGGGAATTTTCTTTATTAACTACAGATTTGATTACGAACAACAACAATAACAGAAATGATAAAAATTAATTTAAATAACAAAAATCCTCTTACAATTACTAATTTTTGTATTTGTACTTTCCAAAACGAAAAGAGTTGGGTCAGCATAAACAGGTTGATTAGTTAATAAAATTTAACCCTCTTATTCTTACAAAAGTAAAAAAATCCCTACGGATTTGTAAATTGGTAAATTAAAAAAAAAATTATAATAAAGGTAATTTTTAATAACAAATATTCGTCATTTCTTGCATTTCACTTACAAAAAAATCTTAATTAAAAACAGTGTGTTTCCTTTCAGTCATTTAACCAAATTTATAATCAAGTTTTTTTTTGGGCATTACCAAAAAAAAAAATAATAAAAATATGCATTCCATTGGCAGATATATAAATATAAAAGAAGAAACACACACAAACAAACCTCTTAGTCCCTGGAAAATACTTTTGCTAAAAAAAACGTTTATACTCCCAACACCCCATAAAGCTACTTGCCACTTTTGACTGACAACCTCCCTTTTTCGTGTTTTTACAGTATTTTTTTTTTGTTTATACTCGTACTTTTTTTTTCATTTCATCTAATATAAAGTTTTTTTTTGTGGATATTGTATGGTCAGACACTGTCAAGAGCCATCAAACCATTTTTGCATTTGTTACAATTTTTTTTGTGTTCAAATATTTCATCCATAAAAAATGATTTAATGCAGTGATGGGTGAACTTTGTTCAACGTGTGTGCCGTAATTGAATTGCGAATTGCATATAATTTTAAGATTCACTGACGTAACGAGGAACAACGAATTCGAGCTAGGTAAGAAAGACATTTTTTGTGCTTTAAAAATAATCTATAATGGGTCATTCCAACATGAATAATAATTCAAGTACGCCATAAAATGATATACTCTGTGAACATCTTTTTGATGAAAACTACATCACAAATTTTCTGAATTTTTATTCAATTTAAGGGGAGCACCAGGTTTAGGATTCCTTTTTTTGATGTGTAAACATCTATACGCGCAGGGGGGTAAATTTCTATTTCACAATACAATCGCAAAAACAGCGTAACACATCGGTGTGAGCTGAAATGTAAATCGGTGTGACTTTATCTGATTGTATTTGTGAAAAAATTATGATATGTTCTTTTCTAAACATTTTCCAATTGTCTTTCAAAAAACATCAATTGTATTTCAGAAAACATCAATTGTATTTCAGAAACCATCAATATAATTTCAGAAAACATCATTTGAATTTCAGAAAACATAAATAGAATTTCAGAAAACATCAATATAATTTCAAAAAGCATTATTTGATTTTCTTTTCTTTAAGTTGTATACTTCACGTATAATTTTTTATATTATATGTGGTAATGCTCCATGTTCCTAGAAATATAAACAATTTTTTCTTATATCTATAAGAGTTATTTTTGATCAGATATCATATATATTTTTTTTGAGTGAAAGTTCTCCTTGATCTGAATTACATCTAATTTTTAAAATATGATTTGATTTGGAATAATTCTTGTGCGCATTTGAAAAACTGAATTTATATTTTTACTACAAAAATTGGTTTTTTGTGAAAATAAATTAAATGAAAAATAATCAAGTATAAATCGGTCTAGACCGACTCGTCTGCGGAAAATTTCCCGAAAACAATTTCCCAAATACAATTGCCCGAAAACAATTCCCCGAAAAACAATTCCCCGAAAAAACAATTCCCCGAAAACAATTTCCCGAAAACAATTTCCCGAAAACAATTCCCCGAAAACAATTTCCCGAAATTACAATTTCCCGAAAACAATTTCCCGAAAACAATTTCCCGAAATTACGATTTCCCGAATAAAATTTCCCGAAATTACAATTTCCCCATTTTTAGTTTAAAACTTCCCATATATTCTTGATTTCCCCCATAAAAAAAAAACTTGCTGCATACGATTTCTTGAAAAAACAATTTCCCGAGTATACGACTTCTCGAAAAAACAATTCCCCTACCACGCACCGCGCCCTTCCTCTTCCACCCTCCCTCGTCATCCGGACATATTTATTGGAGTGTCATACGCTTATTTTTTCATTGTGACTTTGAACACTTCGGTATTCAGACTTCCCGACGGATAATGCTCACTCCATCACATCCTGCCCATACAGTAGCTGCTACGGAATCGTTACCATATTGCATAGCGAAGTTTTTTAGTTATTTGGGTTGTAATACTCAGTTACTATGCCAATCGAATTCCTGGATAGCGAAAAAGGTAAACCGAGGTTGCTTTTGAATGGTTTCTTGTATCATGACGACGGTCAGTCCGTTGAAAGCGTTTATTGGCGTTGTATCCTTTATCGAGGAAAACTTTGTACCAGTAGGGTCATAACAACGATACTATAAAAAAAGAGGCTCCTCATAATCACAGTGCCGAAGCGGCTTTCGTTGCTAAAGAAAAAATCGTTAATGAGCTGAAAGATCTTGCCCAGACCACTACATCAAGTGGTCATGAGCTGATTGCTCGCGCTTCGGCCGGAATTTCTGATGGTATTGTTTCGGAAATGCCATCAACAAGCTCTTTGAAGAAATAGTAATTTCGGGAAATTGTAGTTTCGGGAAATTGTGATCGGGAAATTGTATTTCGGGAAATTGTAATTTAGGGAAATTGTAATTTTGGGAAATTGTGTTCGGGAAATTGTAATTTCGGGAAATTGTCATATCGGGAAATTGTGTTCGTGAAATTCTAATTTCGGGAAATTGTTTTCGGGAAATTGTTTTCGGGAAATTTTCCGCAAATCAGACCGACTATGCGATAGGTAAAAGTAATTGAATATAAAAAAAATTAGCATAAACCAAATTTGAGTGGCATTGTATGTGGTCTATGTCGAAAAATGGACTAATCCTGATCATATTTGATGGAATCACTTATTTTTGGAAACGTATATAAACAAAATTTGAGAAAAATCTGTGCACTATTTTTGTTTTTTGATGGATTTAAGTGAAGATCGGGAAGCAGCTATATATGAGGGTTATGACCAAAAATTGTCCTACAGGGTTTATTTTTGAACTACTGACTAATGGATGTAATAAACACAAGCAACTGAAATTTGAATTATAAATATTAGGTCTGAACATGCAAAGATTTTCACCAATTTTAATTTCAGAATGTGATTGTGAGTCTGATCTGTATAATAAAAGATGGGTCCAGGTCAAATATTTTCGGTAGTTACAAACATCAGCACAAACTCATTATACCCTGACCATATAGTGGTATGTGGTATACAAAAAATTGAAGATATGCTTTAACAGCGAGAAATAATGATCAGATTATGTAGAAATTGATTATATAGTAGCTACCATTAGATTTATTGTTGTTTCAAATCTCAGCTACTCAGAGAGTTGTTGATAATTAACTTGCAGAAATCCGATGTCGGGTTAATCTCAAGAAATAATGATAATATCATGGAAAAAATCAAATTATAAAATAATGTATTGGCATCCGTTATAAATAAATGGTGATAGTTTCTAGTTAGTTAGGAAGTGAGTGAAAATTTAGTTACAATATTCCGCCTCAAATAAAACAGACAAAGAGAGTTAACGAAAGCATATGTACATATAATAAAATTGCTGATCTTTTCAATTCACATTGAATATTGTATTATATTTCATAATGATCTTGTGGTAATGTTTGTTACCACGAAAAATACGTGACCAAAACCCATATTATATTATAAGTTATAAGATGAAATGTTATATGTTCGATTTGCGGAAAATTTCCCGAAAACAATTTCCCAAAAACAATTTCCCGAAAAGAATTTCCCGAAAACAATTTCCCGAAATTACAATTTCCCGAACACAATTTCCTGAAATGACAATTTCCCGAAATTACAATTTCCCGAACACAATTTCCCGAAATTACAATTTCCCTAAATTACAATTTCCCGAAATACAATTTCCCGAACACAATTTCCCGAAACTACAATGCCCCGAAATTACTATTTCTTCAAAGAGCTTGTTGATGCCATTTCCGAAACAATATCATCAGAAATTCTGACCGAAGCGCGAGCAATCAGTTCATGACCACTTGATGTAGTGGTCCGAGCAAGATCTTTCAGCTCATTAACGATTTTTTCTTTAGCAACGAAAGCTGCTTCGGCACTGTGACCCTACCGGTACAATGTTTTCCTCGATAAAGGATACAACGCCAATAAACGCTATCAACGGACTGACCGTCATCATGATACAAGAAACCATTCAAAAGCAACCTCGGTTTAACTTTTTCGCTATCCAGGAATTCGAGTGGCATGGTAACTGAGTATTACAACCCAAATAACTAAAAAACTTCGCTATGCAAGATGGTAACGATTCCGTAGCAGCTACTGCATGGGCAGGATGTGATGGAGTGAGCGTTATCCGTCGGGAAGTCTGAATATCGAAGTGTTCAAAGTCACAATGAAAAAATAAGCGTATGACACTCCAATAAATATGTCCGGATGACGAGGGAGGGTGGAAGAGGAAGGGCGCGGTGCGGGGTGGGGGAATTGTTTTTTCGAGAGGTCGTATACTCGGGAAATTGTTTTTTCGAGAAGTCGTATACTCGGGAAATTGTTTTTTCATGAAATCGTATGCAGCAAGTTTTTTTTTATGGGGGAAATCAAGAATATATGGGAAGTTGTAAACTAAAAATAGGAAAATTGCAATTTCGGGAAATCGTAATTTCGGAAAATTGTAACTTCGGGAAATTGTTTTCGGGAAATTGTTTTCGGGAAATTGTAATTTCGGGAAATTGTTTTCGGGGAATTGTATTTTCGGGGAATTGTTTTTTGGGCAATTGTTTTCGGGCAATTGTATTTGGGAAATTGTTTTCGGGAAATTGGTTTCGGGAAATTTTCTGCAGACGATATGTTCAGATCTAGCCATCATAAAAATGTTCGAAATTGGATTTATATCTATTTATTATTACCACCAGTCAAAAAATAAACTGCTGACAGCCACAAATTTAATTTAACAATGCCACCCAAATTTGATTTTTACTTATTTTTCTATGTCCATTTATAACCTCAGTATGGTGTGACTTAAACCCCCTTCTCGATTCTCAGTTAATTTCAATCTAGATTACTTAACGAATCCATATATATATTGAATTTTGCTAGACCGTTTTGGGTGATCTCCTCATATTTGCAAGCCTATGTTTCGAACACATGGTATGATTTAGCGAATATCCAACTTCGGAATTAAATCTAGGCAAAATAATTGAAACATTTCAAACTTAAAAACTTTACTAAGAAATGAGCGATATTCACTAAAATTTGCTTCTATTTTTGTTTTCCTCAATTATTTAATATTTGCGTGCTTTAATTTTGCCATCTCTGATATGGTAAATAGTCATGGAATTGGTGTTAGAAAAAAGAGTAACATACGAGTATACGGCAAAAAAAAGTTAATATAACAGCTGAAATGTGTCAAAAAACTAAAATGAAAGTTTTGGCAAGTTGACTTTTGGGAATATCATATCATTTCTTTTCTGTATCATTCGCTTTAACCAAAATAGAAGAAAAAACATACCCGTACAAACAAAAATAATTTGAAAATATGAACAAACATTAGAAAATATTTGGGTACATCCTAAGAGGATACAAAATTACATTTTCATTGCTTAAACTTACGCCAATGAAAAATATGTGTGGTCCTCAAAGTCCCTAAAGGCTTAAGGCTTTCTCTTTACTTATAATATAAATAAAATATTGTTTAATTAAATAAGCAACAAAAAACATTCAAGAGCGTAAAACTTATTGAAAAGAAAATCTGAATATCGTGCTTATTATTTTGCAATTACATAAGAAAAATATATTGTTTTTTTTTAATTTTTTATTTTTGTCTTTGTCACTAAATGACCAGAGTCCCCTTTTCAAGAGTCTTTATGATGACTTTGCAGTTTTTTTGTTGTTGTTTTGTGTCGACTCTGTATTGAAATCTTTATTCAACTTGTCCATTTCTTACATGTTTTTGGGTCTTTGGATTTATTTAGTACGAGTATGTATGTGGTTTGATGGTTTAGTTGGTCGGATTGGATTGCTGATGACACTACAAATGCCACACACGAATTTTTATATTATTTTGCGAAATGTTTCTTTTTCTGTATAATAAATTAATACACATTAATAATGTGTGGTTTCTTGTGTTGTAACCAATTTTCGTTGTACGAGCACCGCAATTATTCTGTGTGTTGAACAAAGTATTTGATAAAATGTATGAATGACAAAAGAATTATAATGGCATTTGATAGGCAGTTTTCATAAGAGAGATTTTTTTATGTTTTCTTTCTTTCTTTATTTAAGTTTTTAATTTCCGCAATTATAAAAACATTTAGTACATTCCTTTATTATTTCTATCTTACAAGAATTGAAAATGATTGATTCAAATTTTTAAAGTGTTGGCATTTTAATTATAAATGCCACATTAAAGTTTCTGTTTCAGTCATTAGAAATATTTAGAATTATTATGAAATAACAGCAATTTGTAAAAATTTAAAAAAATTTATTAATTTATTTAATTTTAAGTAGTTACATTTCAGTTGGAAGCCATATCTTAAAAACCGAAATAAAACCACGTATTTAATCAAAGATTATATTTTGTTAAAGGAAATGAAAATTTGCTTAAGTTCGATAGCCTTTATCATGAGTTTCTGCAACTGGTCCTAGGCCCAACAAGACTGTGTGAGGGCTTTTATGGATATAAAAACAAGGTTTACATATTCACACAGACAAACGGTCCGACGAGCTTCGTAAAAACGAATCAGATCTAGAGAATTTCCCTATACTTCGATTTTAACGAAAAGAGAAAAATCCGTATTAAACCAAAACCTTGTATTAAAAGATCCGAGCTAAATTGTTATTATGAACATAGTTTTTAGGAAATTTAAAAAAAAAATATTGATCGAATATTTCCTAGTTAGAATTCTTTTTTGATAATTATTTTAAAAGAAAAATTTTGCGTAATTAATATTTAACTTAAAATTTCTGCTTTTATTATATTTCCGTATTTTTAGCAACAATTTTTAAATATTTTTGAACGCAAAAAAAAAATAAATAAATAAATAAAGTAAGAAAAACAAAATTCAATATAATTAAGTTCTATTTAAATATTTTACAAATTAAATATTTTTCGGGTTTGTTTAGACGAATAAAGTTTACTCGGATTTCTATATTATTGAAAATATTGTAAAATTATATTTTTCAGTGTTATAGAAAGTTTATTGCCACAATTTTTTGCGATTATAATTAAAATGAATATATTATTCGTATACATTTCAAATCTTCACACCAAAGATAATCTTCGAAAATTGTCAAAAACTTCGAAAAAAGAAATTTCTTTATTTTTCCTACCATCTCTAATGTTAGAGTTTTGATTTTTTCTAATTTCCTTGTATATTTTTGTATTTTTTTTTATCATAATTAAAAAGTAATATTAATTTATACTGCAAAACCCATAAAATATAATTATTTTTAATGATTTCCTTTGAGTTTAAGTTGAAATATACTAAAACGCACCCATTTACCAGACTTTCATCATCAAGACCTGGTTGGTAGTGGTGGTGTGTGGTGGTAGTGGTAGTGGTTACTGCTGCTACGAGTATAAGTAACATGGCCAATGGCCAACTTTAATATGGAGAATGGTTTTTAATATAGACGATGGATGTGTACAAGAAGAAGTACAACAACAACAATTGTATAAAAAAAAATTAACTACTGGTAATTTTTGTTTTGTTTTATTATAAAAATGGTGGCCTAATCGCTATTTAATTACAATATGCTTTTATATTAAAAATAAAAAAAAATACATGAATAAAAAAAACATGATTATTTGTGGAGAATGAGTTTTGTTATACCAAAAACTATAGTAATATTCTTTCTAATAAATATTTTGTATTTCGTTTGAATATAATTTGTATACACTCGTTTATTTATATGAATTATTTGATTTGATGGAACTTTAACTCTGAGGTGAACGTTTGATCATTTGTATGTTTGATGCGTGAGTAGTTTTCGTTAAATACCTCGTGTATACAATTTTCAGCCGTTTAAAACGATTTTTCATTAAAATGTTGTTTGATAGTTTAGCTTTTTCTTAAAAACAAATGCCGCTTTTAGAAAAAAATTTTTTTTTTTTATATTTGATGAACAATATCAATTTAATCAAATTTATCACTTTAGGTTTAAAACAAAAAAACAAAAAACAAAATTAAAGAAATGATAAACGCGTTTAAGGCGCCTTGCGCCATGTGGAAATATATTATTATATTTTGTTGTTGTTATTTTTGTTGTTGTGGATTCTTCTTTTACAGGTCATCTCTAAACCAAAGTCATTAAAATGTAATTTTGCTTATACAGCCCTTCCCCCTCTTAAGTTAAGACAAAAGAAGAACTACCGAGGTTTATATTGAAAACAGAAATAACAAAAACAATTCAAGGTGTAAAACTCATATTTATAATGATATTTTTTTCTTAAGATTTTGCGTAATTTATCAACTGTATTTAAGGCAGGCGTGCTTTCATTCAAAGCTGCAAAAAAAAACCTCTCATGTACAGCACCATCACCATGGGAGATCGCCTTAAAAAACTTAACAAAAATACAAAGTCAAACAAATCATAGACAAAAACAGCTTATGAAGCGTTTAGAGTATAGCCCAAAATTTCTATGAATTATGTTTTAGGGAAACTCATATTCAAATATAGTTAAGTATCCATATGATATTAAACTTTATTAAAGGTTATAAACTTAAAAACATGTACCCTGAAACTTTCGTAATTTATAAATTTTAAAAGTTTTATTTAAAAAATTCTGATTACATTTTTATTGCAAATTTTGAAAAATTTAAAAAAAAAATGAAACTAATGAACATATTTTAACATCTGAAAAAATCATAATTTAAATGGGTTAAACTGGGCGTGGATATCGATTAAACAATGTTCAGAGTATCAAATATAAACTTATTCTAGTTACATCTAAACGCAGCATTCACAATCACATAATGAAAATAAGCAGCAAAAAACAGATGAAACCAAATAAAAAATAAAAAAAAATGTTACGAAAATAAGTTTGCTACAAATCCCATTTTTTTACATCAAACAATGATTAAATATGGCCGCCTTAGGTTGTAGACAAATATAAAGACAGACAGACATTCATGGACATGATAGACAGACATTTAGAGCACCAAAGTCATAGCTATGGTTGGTCATGTCATTAACAGAACATAGAAAAAAAATCATAGCAGATAACAAATATATACTCGTAACAATTTTTTGGACCGTTCCATATAAAACTCATGAAAAACGAAACAACAACCATTTTTCTTTTATTATTATTTATTTTTTATTTTTTTGAGTTGATTCCACAGGAAGTGGTTTCATTTCACTCATTTAAAAATATTTTGTCGTTTTTTTCTGGTTTTTAGTTTGAAAGAAATTTGTTACATTTACAGTTGATTACATTTTGGCGTGGTCATATTATGACAGAATGGAAGCCATGCTTGTTTGTTGTTGTTGTTATATAAATTCGGTAGTTTCTACAATTTTAACATCTTTTTTTACAATTACAATTAACCCAAAAGAAATAGTGGTTAAAGAAATTTGAAATTTGAGTAGGAATCAAACATAAAATTTGTTGTTTTATTTCAAGTCTCACGTTGACATTATTTTTGTATTTATTAGATTCTTGTCTATAAAATGCAAATTATATTTTTTTTGTAATTACTTCCGTACTATATTGTTCTAATTTTGTAGTTCAGACACTATTTGGAATATTATCAATTTCCATCTTTCTATATATAATAGCTGTCATTAGGATAATTGTTCTACATATTAAAATAAAAACACAGAAATTGTTAATATTACTTTTTCTATTAAGGCAAAGTTTTTTTTGGGGCTTTGATATTTAATGTTTTTTTTTGTATCAAGATCCAACAGTTAACATACATTATATAAAAAAATACTCAGACAGCTTGGCCTAAGTTTTCATTAAAATTGTTTAATGTAAACATGGCGGTCATACTTTCACATACTACGAGTAGATTTATTGAAAGTATGATTTATCCCTTAACTCTAAAATGACTTTGTGTCATAAATGGCATAGTTATATTTGATTGTGTTTTCCAATATTCTCCTTAAATTTTAGAACAATTTTCGCAGGGTTGAAAAAAAAAACAATTATGGTACGTAGAGTCTGTTTTGTTATATCTTACACCTTTCGACAAAAAAAAAAGACTAAAAGTTTTTAATTTTGTGATCTTGTTTTCTCTCAAACATGGAACAAATTTTCCACCATTATGAAGGTACGTGAGCTAGCTGAAATAGTATTTCAGACATTTCAAAAAGTTGACCGGAAATGAGAAAGCTGTCTGCATGACGGGTGCCGCGTTTGCTCATAATAGACAAATACGGCATCGTGAAGATGTTTGCCGATGTTTCACCAAAATTAAGGGGAGTTTTTGCATCGCTTCATAACCATGAATGAGACATGGTTCCACCACTTCATACCTGAGCCAAAGGAACAGTCTACACAGCAGAATAATGTCCAAAGAAGGCGAAGACAGTTCCAACTGTAGGCATGGTTAATGCGTCTGTTTTTTTGGGATGCCGCATTTGGCGAAATAGAAGTTGTTGGTTCATCAAGACAATACACCAGTTCACACATCCATTATTGCGATGGCCAAAATCCATGAATTAATGTTCGAATTGCTTATTTACCAGATATGGCTCCCTAGGATTATTTTCTATTTCCAAACTTGAAAATTGGCTCGGTGGTAAAAGATTTCCAAAAATTAAGAGGTGGAGTCTGTGGTTGATGGCTATTTTAAGGAGCTATACAGCTAGAAGTTTATATTGAGTAGTAAAAAAATGTTTACTAAATTTCTTGAGTTTTCTTTGTTAGCCACGTGTAAATATATATACATATATACTCGCCCTATAATGCCACCAGAAAAGAACTTAGATAATTTTAATAATATCAATTTTAATAATGTTAATAATGTCATCTGAAATCTTTATCAATTTTAAGATTATATTAAATTTTTTTGGGAGTAACCAAAAAATATTTTCTTTATGAGGGTTTTTAAAATTTTGGTTTATGGAACAAAGTTAAAACTTGTTATTGACACTATATAATAAAGCTAGAGGGATGAAGGCCATAAACATTTAACAATTATACATTTCTCTTTCATTGAAATTATTCAATTATTATTTGAAGAATTATCAACGAAAAGAAAAATTCAATTTTGTTTTTTTCTGTTAAAATTTCATTGTTAGCAAAAATATTGCTTAAGTTTTCAAGAAGAAGATTATTGATTTATTTTTAGAGAACCGATAAATTATTAATTTTATTTCAAATTCATAGTATACTGCAATAATAACAATTGCATCGTTTTTAAAATAAGTATTTAAAAATTAATCTTATGAAAATTCTGTTATATGAATAACTTTCATTGACCACCAACACTCAATTGATTTTTATTCGTAACATAATTTTTGAAATAGTTTTGATACCATTTGGAGTTTCCTTTTTATTTGAATTAAAGTAACACATATGAAAGAAACATGTAAAGGAATAGAGAAGAATTAATTGATTTCACTAAGAATAACTTTTTTTCTAAATGAAAAAAAAAAAACATCTGAGCTGCACTGAATTATGATAAAGTTCTGAGTATGAAATACAAATAAAAAATCTTTATGTTATTATGTTAACAGTTTATTTTAGAACATTTAAAATAGAATTAAAAAGAAAAATAAATATATAGTTTTTCACCTAAAAGATCGCCGAAACTAATATTAATCTTCAGTATCACCTTGTTTTCAATTTAAACCATAGAAATCTTTTACATTTCGGTGACACTTGCATTCAATCTTGATTGATTGCACTTGTCTAGTAAACGTGCAAAGTGCATAATACATTTTCTGTTTTCGTTTGAGTTAATATGAAATCTTTGATATCGTTGTTGCATGCCACAGCTCACTAGATAATTCTAGGAGTGATGTAGCTAGCTGACTGGCTGGCAGCTTCTTTAATAAATGTTTCTAAAGGCAGTGCGTATAATTATTTAACATTTTGATTTGGAAAAGGCAAGGTTGTATTCGTACACATACAAAATACAAATATGTATTTCTCTGATTATTTCTGTATGCAGTTGTAGTTTTGTTTTTTGATGTTAAGGTATACAATTTCTTATAAGTATATAAAAGCATATGTACATATAGCTGTATGACGATGATGATGATGATGATGATAATGAGCATGAAATCCCATTTTGAAATCAAAAAAGACGACCATATACAACACATGTTGTGAATTTGACAAGTACAAATGCTAAGAGGGGGATTCAAAATCAGGAAAGGTTGTTTTTTTATTTTTGTTAGGTTAAATATTTCTTTTTGATTATATTTTATTAAAGAAAAGCATGCTTTTATTTTTGGTATTTTTGTTTTTTATTTATTTTAAAATAAAGTAGATGTTGCTGATTTTTTGTATTTTGCAATAATAATAATTTTAGTTGTTCTCTTTTTATTTTGTTATCAACAGAACGTAAACGTGGCCGTCAGACTTATACTCGTTATCAAACACTGGAATTGGAGAAGGAGTTTCATTTTAATCGCTATTTAACACGAAGAAGACGCATAGAAATTGCTCATGCTTTGTGTTTGACTGAAAGACAAATCAAAATCTGGTTCCAAAATAGACGCATGAAATGGAAAAAGGAAAATAAAACTAAAGGAGAGCCTGGCTCCGGAGGTGAAGGTGATGAAATTACACCGCCAAATAGTCCACAGTAAAATTAAGGCAGCAACAACCACAACAACTACAGACATAACTACTATTACATTTATAAAAATAATGATATTTTTAAAAATTAAAAAGAAAGCAATAGGCAAAAATTTTTCTTTACTTTTTTATGGGTTTTAACTATACAAATATTTAAAAAATATAAAATAATTAAAACTATTTTTGTTTTACACAAGTTTGTTATGATTAATAATCTCAAAAATTTAATTTTAATTTTCGAAATTCTTTAAATATTTCAACTGATTTGTGTAAACTTAAACATTTTATGTATAAATTTGTTTTTTATTCTGTAATTATTTAAATTACCTGTTCATTGTTTCTTTTTACCTTGCAAAGCTCTTTAACTATATATATTTTTTTAATTTTAAATGTAAAATAATAAAAACAAATAATAGTAAAGTAAACTCAAACAAAACCAACTCATGTGACCTCAAATTTAAATAAGTTATTTAATATAAAATAAATAAATAAAAGAAATTTAAAAAATATTTTTATTTTAAAAATTAAGTATAATATTATTAAAATTCTAAAAACCCCTTAGAATTAAGATTATATAAAAAATTTATTTAAAAAAAAACAACAAAAAAAAAAATCATTTAAAAAGTTGCAATGTATAAAAAAATAATCAATATATGGTGTATTAAAAAAATCTATTTATATAAATAAAAATAAAACTAATTAAATAATTATTTAAATGTAATGTATTAAGAGTAAAGAAAAACAACAAAACAACTGCATGTGTAATAATACATAGTGTTAGTTTTTTTTAATATCACACACACACACAAAAAACATATAATTAGACAAAGATATACCAAACGATATACAATAATAACTATTAAATAAATTTAAAATGTTTTTAAACTACACTTTAACAAAACAAAAAAAAAAAAACACTACACACACAATAAATAAATTATTATAAAATAAAACAAAAAAATTACACAAAAAAAAAAAAATAAAACAAAATTCTAAATTTTTTCTTCGTTTTTCTAAAAATATTTGAAATATTATTTAAGTATTTGGTTTAATATTTTATAAGGTGGACATACATACATACATTTTAACAAATTATAACAGGATATAATGTATACCGAATTATAAGAAAGAAAACCGAAACTAATTGGCACATTTATTCATTTTAATTAAAAAATCTACACTCTTTCATTTCTTTTGTCCTATACTTTATAATGTAAATTAGTAAAATTTTGTAGAATTCAAGGTATTTTGATCGTCATACGAGAAATACCTATAAAATACCAAAGTCCCGTAAATGTAATAAGAAAATCATTACACTCGCTTTAATTCCTAATTAACATGTAAATAATTGTCAAACTGCTTTGATCCTCTACTATTCGAGAATAAATTATAACAAAAATATTGTCAACTTTTAAGATCGATCCATGTTTAATTTCTACAAAAAAAATTGAATAAATTTTAATAATTTAATTAAATTCTGCTACAAACGGCGATCAATTTTTAAACAAAATCATTTATATGATTTCGTTATTAATTAGGAGAAATTAATTACTGAAATTATTCATTTACTAAGAAATTCAAAGCGAATTTGAAATCTTCATTATATTGTTCTTCTATTTGTGTGATTAGGAAAATATTTGTGTCAATAATTAAATCATAGGTGTCTATTATATAAATATGTATATACTTTTATTAATTAAATTTGGTAAATAACTTTTGTCGGCCATATGACGATCGCCATTGAAATTGGTAACAATTGGTGTATGTTGAGACTTAGAACCCCTTTAAAACTTACATAAATGACCATATTATCCAGATTATCATACAGATATCGGCAAAATTCTGCTTGCCTATTTTCATTACATTCAAATATAAAGCTGTATGAGCTGTAGTCCCCATATGAACGCGCTTCCTGATCTTGACTTAAATCTAGTATGAATAATATATACTGTAAAATTTTTTCAAAAATATTTTTCTTGAAAAAAATAAGTGACTACTATATATGAACAAGATCAGTCCATATAAAAATAGATAAATCTGCAGCCACAAATAATTTATAACTATTTATGACCTCTTCAAAGTTGGATTTAAGACAATATCTCGAAACTCATGCTATGAGATATTGTATGGTCGTTCTAGGTCAACTATGACTTTATGGGTCTTTACCAATTTTTATACCCTACACCACTCTTGTCAGAATATAATACTACCTGGACCCACCTTTTATTAGATTATTAAATGCCCGTCTCCTTCCGTTTGTATGTAAACTTCATAAAGAAACTACAGGATGCAAATCAACTCTGATTAATATAATATAAAAAGAAATTAAGTATATGATTACCGTGCTTAGTGCAATTGCTATTGAAATTGGTGAAAATCGATATATGTTCAGCCCAAGCCCCCATGCAAGTGTCTACACTGCAGCCACTAAACATTTAGAAAACATGTGAAGTGAAACATCAATCATCATATGATGAAGATCAAAGTAAAAGTTTTTTGTTTTAATAGTTGCATAAATAAAAAATAATATAATTTTGAAAATAGTATAAAGAAGGAAAATTATCTAAAAATAGCGCTAATGCAATTTAATATGAGGATGGAATGGCAACAGACATGTATTTTTATAATACCAAATTTGCAATAATTGATAATTTTTCAATGAAAATAGCAAAATAAAAAAACAATATATTTTAAAGCGAGATCTTTCATGAAAATAAAGTTCTCTTGAAAGTAAAATTTTGACAATTCTTAGGGGAATAAAAAAATTTTACTATCTAATGGGTTAAATGTTCACAGTGATATGTATATTGTTTTCTCGTTATATTATATATTTTGAAATAATTGGAATTTGCAGTGACAATTATTTCCCGAATATATTCACATTATGATATTTATACCCTCCACAATTATGTGGTCGGGGTATAGTGACTTTGTGCTGATGTTTGTAATTACTAAAAGTATTTGACCTAGACCCATCTTTTATCATACCGATTGACTCAGAATCACTTTCTGAATCGATTTAGCGATATTGTCCGTCCGTCCGTCCGTATGTTGGTCCGTCTGTCCCTCTGTGTGGACATATAATACTTGTAATCAAACTACAGGTCGCAGAGGATGAACGCTATTGAAATTGGTGGAAATCGGTCCATGATCAGACCTAGTCCCCATACAAATGACACCTATGAGATCGATTTAAATTGCAATAATATCCATACTATCATACAGATCCCGGTCAAAATGGGTTTGTGTATGTTTATTACTCCCGTTTATCAGTAGTCCAAAGATAAACGCTATAGGACAATTCTTAGTCATAGCCCCCCTTATGAAGTTGATTCCCGATCTTCCCTAAAATCTATAAGAAAACAAAAACGTTTCACAAATTTTTCTCAAATTTGATTTGTTTGTGTTCTTTGCAAAAAATAAATGACCTCAGGATCGGTCCATTTTTCGACCTAGTTCTCATATAAATATTGCATCCGATATGAACTTTTTCATATTCAAAGTTAACAAAATTAATAACAATGCTACCCAAATTCGGTTTATGCTTATTTTCTATATCTAATTAGTAAATAGTGTCACTAAACGTATGGTATAGGGTACCGTATAGTCGATCTTGACATCCTGTAATTTTCTTACTTGTTTTTGTTTTGATTTTTTACAACTGAAAACAATTTGCTGTTGGCAAATAAGATTTTATATTTTACTATATTTCTTAGCTCCATTTCAATTTTAGACACAAATATGTTTGTGTATTTTAATTTAATTCTTTGGCTAGGATTAAATATAAAAATATTAGTTTTTTCAATACTCTTTAATAAAATTTTCCATACTCAAAACTCGATATTTTACAGGGTGGCTAATTAATGTTGACACAGCTATATCAGCAATAGTTCCCTGCGACCGAAGTGAAGAACTCTTTTTGGACAGAAATGACAAATTCGCCAACTAAATTCTTGCCTCATCCTCCCAATCGTCTATTTTCCTTAAATTGAGAGACCAATCACTGAAAAAAATGGAGCCGATTAATAAGACAGAAAAAATGTCACTGCGATTTGTTTTGTTATAAAAACTTATCAGACATTTATAAAATTATGTATATGTGTTCTTTTAATCCTTATGGCTGATTTTCACTGTGACGTATTAAAAAAAAAAAGAAAAAAATTGCCTAATATCGGCCAGTAAACGAAATATTTGAAATTTTATTTTAAATATTGTCATGTTTTTTAAATGACACCATATTACAACCCGTTATCATACAACTGACAAAAACTGACATTGGAAATGACACAGTTAAAACCAACAATTAGAATCAATTGTGTGACCGATATCTTACAATCATGTAGGATTATGGTTTGTCTATCAAATGACAAAAATATGGCATACTGTTATGGTCATGATTGACCTGTGTTGCGACCTTGTCCTAACATAAAATTAGCATCTGATATCAACTATGTGGGCAGGAAAAAAAATTCATAATACGCCTCTCAAATTTGGTTACGCTTATTATATGTCTATATATGTCTATGAAAATAATCTCGGTATTGGTTGAATTCCATCTTGAGACTCATGGTATGGCGTAGTCATCCTAAACCGTTTCCTTTTCATATATTGTTATTTGGTATTAATCACAATAACAAAATTCGTATAAGCTTTTCAGAAAAATTTTTTTCAAAAAAATCAATCAGTAACGATAACGACATAACTTCATCAGATGTCAGACACAATTGCTTGCATAAGACGGATTCGAAAAACCTATCATTACTCGAAATATTTTGTACATCATTACCACATTTCAATAGTGAGTATTTCTCTATCACAGAATATTAACTTTCTCGTGGCGAACAGGCCATCATTTGAAAGTGAATTTCATTATTTGCTATTATTAATACGGATAGTTATATCTCAGCACATCTGATGTTTATTTCTTCCTAGAATTTCTGCAAGAAGAAGCTTCCAAATTTTAAGTGTACATTTATATATGTATGTTATAAAGATTCGGTACTTTCGGTATTCGATTACATTTGAGCAGTTTTAAATGCGAACACAAAAAAATTAGATTCCTTAAGGCTACCAAATTTATTGATAAGTTATCAACCGTATTTGAAGTTGATTGCGATTAATATTCTGTTGTCTTAACACTAAATATTTTATCACAACAGAAAATGGTTAGATGATATTTACCTTGACGCAATCGAAAATACTGCTAAATACTTACAAATACAAGTTTTAGCAAAAACAGTAAACAGGAAAAAATTAATCTGCACAGGGTATCGAGGGTATAAACAATAAAATATTTCAATATGAAATCGAACTTATAATTTTTTTCTACGCAAATTGAGGTTACTAATTTTAATTTTGTTAACATTTCTTTAAATGATGTCTACGACATCAATCCTATATCGATATCTAAAAAATATAATTTTAAACCAAAGTTCCCAAAGCTTGACAAATGTTTAATCTATATTGGTATTTATCATATTTATATAGCATTTCGAAAAAATTGCTTAAAAACGAGATCAAAGTTATAGGTTTATTTAAAAATGCTAAATGTTGCTGGATCAGCCAAACTAAAAAATCTTAAATTTAAAATTAAGTTCAAACAGTTTGACAGTTTTTCAGTGCAAGAGTGATCTAACATTTTTTTTTGTAAATATTTTAATTAAAAAACTTCATAAAATGGTTTTGTGAATAAAAAACAAAAATTAAAAAATAACTTGTGATTATTTTCATCTAAATAAACAACTCCAAAAATTAAAAAAAAAAAAAATAAAATCATAATTTGTTTTTCGTTGTTGCAAATTGTGATGATTACGAATAAAATAAATTATGACAAAAACAATTATTAATACTTTTCTCATTGATGACAGTTAATAAAACTATAACTTAATTGGTAATGTGGAATATGTTTATTTTTCAAAATTATAAAATAAAAACTTTATTAAATTAAAAAATCGTAGTTGGCACAACAAAAACTCTCATGATACGTAAATTTTTAGGCCTGTTTTTTTGTAAGAAATTATCAAAGAAAAACAATTTAAAAGCATTTTACAAAAAAAAATAAAAAAATAAATTTAAAATTACAACAAAAAAACACTTTAAATGTATTTACATACAATAAATTATATAAAATGCAAAAAGAAAAAAATATTTGTAATATTAAACAAAAAAAAAAAAAAAAAATCTAAACACTTAATAAAACACAGCTATTATTGTAAATAAATAATATACTTTTTAGAGTAAAGAAATCAGAAATAAAATAATAAAAACAAAATATTAAAAAAAATTGAGCCAAAAATGTTTTATTTATAATTAATCTTTTTCTTCATTTAAAAACAAATCATTGTTAATACATTTCTGGATCGATTAAATTCAGTTTGGTGGGGTTTCTTCATACGATACCAACGATTCAAGTTCCCATTAACATATTTTGTCAAAAAATATAAGTTTTTTTTTTTCGCAAATTCGGTAGCAAAAGTGTGAAAAATGTGATGATGTAATTAAAGAAATGATGTTTCCGTGTCGTAATATCTCTCAAATTGCTGACTTAAAAAATATAGAAAAAAAAAATTTGTTGTTAAAAACTATAATAGTAACGAACTCAGAATCACTTTCTGATTCGATACAGCGATATCCGTCTGTTGGTGCGTCTGCCCCTCTGTGTATCTATGTAATCCTTGTAATCAAACTACAGGTCGCCAATATGAATATATTTTGATGATATTTGGTATATGAGCTTCTATCGGTCATATGTCGGTGAAAATCGGTTCATGTTCAGACCTACAGCCCAATCAAATGACCCCTATGAGATCGATTTAAATTGCCATAATATCCAAATTATCATACGGATCCCGTTCAAATGTGTGTACTTATTACATCCATTAATTAGTAGTCCAAAAATAAACCGTATAGGACAAATCTTTGTCACACGGTTTAAATAAAGCGGCTTCACTGTCTTTACTAAATCTAAAAAATAAAACCAAAATGTTGCACAGATTTTTCTAAATTTTGGTTTGTATATTATTTGCAAAGAAATAGGTGTCTTTACCGAACATGGTCAGGATCGGTTAATTTTTCGACTTACTTCTCATATAAATATAGCATCCGATATGAACTTTTTTATATATGCAGGAAAAAATAATAATAGCAATGCTACTAAAATTTGGATAATGCTTATCTTCGAATCTTCAGATGATAACTCCATAAGTAATATGTTTGCAGACTTTTTTGCATCAACTTATTCTTCGACAGTATTTAATAGCAATAATCTCTATCCATCCATAATATCGGAATCTTCAATTATTAATATACCATCCATCAATCAACATACAATTCTGAATGCCCTGACAAAATTGAAATTGTCGTATACTGCTGGTCCTGACGGTGTTCCCAGTTGCATTTTAAAGCGCTGCGCACATTTATTGTATATTCCTTTGACTTATATGTTTAACATATCCCTTAAATTGGGTTACTTTCCTCCCATTTGGAAAGAATCATTTATTATTCCCTTCTTTAAGTCTGGATCTAAAGCTGGTATTTCGAATTATACCAATACCTGCTAAATTAAGTGCTATTCCAAAACTATTGTCACATCATGTGTCCTCTATCATATCTCCAACGCAACATGGATTCTGCAAATCACGCTCTACAATAACAAATCTTTTGGAGCTTACAACTTTGGTAAATTATGGTTTTATTAATATGAAACAAACAGATGTTATTTATAATGATTTTAGCAAGGCATTTGATAAAGTAAATCATGATCTATTGTTGTTTAAGCTTGACCGTATAGGCTTTGGTATAATGCTAATAAAATGGATTGGATCATATTTAAAAGTCAGAACACAATGTATTAAGTTTCGTAACTCGTATTCCAACATCATAAAACTATTATCTGGTGTACCTCAAGGTAGTCACTTGGAACCTCTTTTATTTACGCTATTTATAAATGATCTTCCTTAATTAAACACTCAACTACATTAATGTATGCAGACGATGTAAAGAATGATATTGATCGTTTAACTACTTGGTGTTATATTAATCTAATGGACCTAAATGTCAAAAAATGCAAATATATGATTTTTACAAGATCAATTCCAATTAATGGTCGGTATATCATGAATAATGCTGTGCTTGATTTAGTGGATTCATTCAATGACCTTGGCGTACTTCTGGATAAAAAATTAGACTTTAGAAGTCATATTTCGCTAACAATAAATAAAGCTACTGGTGTACTTGGATTCATTAAACGGTGGGCTAAAGAGTTTTCGGATCCGTATACGACAAAACAATTGTTTACTACCTTGGTAAGACCAATACTCGAATATGGGTCTGTAGTCTGGGATCCGCAATATCATATACATTCGAATAAAATTGAATCAGTTCAAAAACAATTTTTGTTATTTTGTCTTCGTGGTTTGGGCTGGGATCCTAATATGAGGCTGCCATCTTATGAAAATCGTCTGGCTCTAATTAAGCTTCCTACATTGAAAAGTCGCAGACATATGCTAAATGTTACTTTCCTGTTATAACTTTCTAACTATCAAATATTATTGTACAAACTATGGTAATTTTAATCCACTTCGTAGAATTTGTGATGAGTTTAATATGCTGTATCAGTTTATTGATTTTAATAAAAGTTTGGATATTGTGAGAAGAGATATTATATTACACTTAAATGCATTAAATCAACTGAATTAAATAAAGGTTATATATCAATTTTGTTAAATGTTTAATTATATATATAAATTATAATATAAATGTATACTTTAAGTAGTCTGTAAGGATGATTCCATAGACTGAATAAATAAATAAATAAAAATAAAATGATATCCTATTAATTGGACCTAATACGCTTTCTCTAAACACATGGTATAGGTTAGTCTTACCTGTTTTTAAATTCTTTCTTTTAACTCATACTCACTGTTTGTCTTTCTGTCGTAGGTCAACCTCATTCCCCTTTATCCAATTGATCTGAAACTTGGCCAATAGTCTTGCTGTGACCACAGATCCAGAACACATATGCATGTTTTTATGGGTTAGATTTGTTTTTATGGGTTTGATTATTATTCATTAAGTTTTGTTTGGACAAATATATGGCTTTCCATTAAAAGCATCGTATTTCATGAACAATTATTTTTCCGCAAACCTGATCATATATTTCAGAATAAAGTTTGTGCTTTAATGTGAATATTTCGAAGAGAAGCATCTGATTTTTTTTGCAATTATATATCACATTTCCTCATTTCTTGTTAATCCTTTCAGACCCGGAGGTTAGCGTAGATTATTTTATTAATTACAACGTAATTATTTTATGAAAAATATGTGTGATGTAATTTTATTTATTTTAAGCTGCAGTAAGTTGCCTGAAAGAGTGAGCAGACCATTAGAGTAGACTTACTTCTTCATTTTGTCCCAAAGATTGAGCTACTTTTAACGGCTTCAAATCATAAAAAAAATTATTTTCATTACTTCAATGCGTTGTCGTTGTAATTAGGGATATTAACAGTGTCGACTTTTAATGGAAATCACTACATAAAAACAAAAAAATGGGTTTTCAATCATTAGTCAGACAGACAGAATTTTTGTACTTATTAAAAATCAATACATTCAATATATGTATGTATATAAATAAAAATATATATTCAATAGGGGAACCTAACGGAACTCAATTTTACAATTGGTAACCCTTGGAAAAGAACGTATTTTTTTGTGAGTTCTTATATTAGATAATCAAATTACATAATAAAATCATTGTATTAAATAACAAAAAGTTATGTGAACATAAAACAAACTAACAACTGTGTATTTTAATACGAATATGTCCAAACAAAAAACTTGTCGCAGTAATGCAATTAAAACGAGTAAGAAAATTATAATCGGTTTTAGACCGACTATACGATAGCCAAATACGAGTGGCATTGTTATTAATTTTTTGTCTTCGGATATGAAAAAATTCACATCGAATGCTATATTTATATGAGAACTAGCTCTTAAAATGGACCATAGACCTGACGTAGACTTATTTGTATAAAAGCATGTAATAACCAAATTTGAGAAATATCCGTCAAGTATGTTTCTTTTCAGAGAAAGCAGCTTTATATGGGGACTATGACTCAGAATTATCATACAGGGTTTATTTTTCGACAACTAATTAGTAAACTCACACAAACCAACTTTGACCAAGATCTATATAAGTTGGATCTTATGGTAATTTAAGTCGACCTCTTGAACACGCACTGAATTTCGCCAAATTCAATAACGATCGTCCTGTGGTCGAAAAAATCATTCATATCAAATTTCGTCAAAACGTATTCATATTTGCGACCTGTACTTTGAATACAAAGTTTATATGGACACACAGATAACGGATAGATGGGCGAACAAACGGACGGCTATTTTTAATTGGACTCAGAAAATTATTCTGAGTCAATTGGTGTAATAAAAGATAGATCTAGGTCAAATATCTTTGGTAGTTACAAACATCAGCACAAACTCATTATACCCTAGCCACATAGTGGTATAGGGTATAAAAAAAGCAAGTAAGAATATTTTAGTCAGTCTAGACCGACTATACAATACCCTATAGTATGCATTTATATACCCTATCTCTTAGGTCCAACTAATTAGATATAGAAAATAAACATAAACCACATTTGAATGCCATTGTTATTATTTTTTTTGTATCGGATATGAAAAAGTTCATATCGGATGCTATATTTATATGGGGACTAGGTCGAGAAATGGACCGATCGTGACCATATTTGGTAGGTCACTTATTTTTTGTAAAAACATATACAATCCAAGTTAGAGATACATCTGTACATTATTTTTGTTTTTTGATTTAAGTGAAGATCGGGAATCAGCTTCATATGGAGGTTATGACTAGGAATTGTCCTATAGGCTTTTTTTTACTACTTATAAATGGATGTAATAAACATAAACAAACCTAATTTGACCGAGATCTGTATCATAATTTGGAAAGTGATTCTGAGTCGATCGGTATAAAATATATTTTTACAAATAACAGCACAAACTCACTATGCCCTGAACACGTAGTGGTATACGGTAAAATCAGAGAAGATTCCTATGAGTTTTTAATATTTGAGATTATTTAAAAATAAGAAAGTGTTATCTGTCGATTTTGAAAAGGAGCTGGAGAAATAAGGTTAGAATTAAATAGAATTAAAACATAAAGTTTGTAAAGCTCGATCAGCTGACTGAAACACTATAATTTATATCAGCAAATTTTTTTAAGCCGAAAATAAAAAAAATATACTGAAATTGAAAAAGAAAATAAAAATGAAAAACAGGTTAAAATTTTAAAAGCACTTTGAGTCTGAAATGGCTGTGTTTGTTAGTGTGAATTATGATGAAAAAAAATTTGAAGATGCTTATTTTATGAAAATAAATAGAAAACTCTATAAAAAAAAATACTATGATGGCAAAATTTTCATATAAGTGAAATAAAAACTAGTTAAATGCCATCAAAGTCCAAATTAAAAGAAAATGAAAATACAAACAAATTTTATGTTAAATATTTTCAACTGATATCCTTGAAATGATGCCGAATCATTGAATTCAATTTTTAAAGTGATATTACAAAACAAGAACTTTAATATGCGAAGACGAACATGAATGGTACATAACAGATAAGTTGATGGTGCATCCTAGTGATGAAGACGGGGAAGATGGTGCTGTTTTTCCTTCATAGGAGAGGTGTTGATAATTCATTTATCATTTACTATTACTTTGTTTTTTTCTCTTTCTTATATTAAAATTTGGTGTAAATTTTGTTAGTAAATTTTCCTAAATTATCAGATGTAATTGCAGTGCAAGGAACATAGTTTGAAACGATGGATATGGTGTACCACCATGTCGTTGTATATAACTGAAACCCTATGTAGGGAAAATTTGCAGGAGTGAAAGGTATGTAGAAGTTTTGGCTTTCACATTGTGTATTTAACAACATACATTTAAAAACTATTTCGTTTTTTATATTATAAATATGTTTTATATCCTCTTGAATGGTCATGCTCAAAACCGAATAATTTTTGTGGAATTAGCTTCAATGTTTGAATACTCTGGCTGTAATAATGCTCATAATTTGATTACAAGGCCTATTAGTAAAACTTGTATAGATCACGTTTTCAGCAACTTTTGCAAGATTATTTTTATTCATTCGATTGAATGTAACTTATCAGATAATTGTATACTATGCTGCAATATTTAAGATAATTTTAATATAAACAAATATTTAGAAATCGCAATATAAAAGGCCAGATATTATTTAAAAAATATATTACTCGTTAATTATTCAATATGGAATATGGAAATGATGGAAACTTTATAAAATTTAGAGTTGCAATAAACCATTAAACTGTAATTAAAACCATTGAGCTAATACCATGGATTAACAAAAATCGTCAGGAGTTAATCATATTAAAACAAAAGCTTTTGAAAACAGACCTAGATCCAAAAATTATTATAATATCGAAGTAGTAGTAAAACGAATAAGCAGAGTAATCAAAATTGCTACTTAGAAATGTTGAGATAACTTTTATATTCCAAGCTTAATTAAAGTAGTACCCTAGGTTGATCGAAATTCAATAAAATAACCATAAAAATTCTCAATGTACAATAATTTCAAATGTACAACTAAAAGTGGATTGTTTAAACAAGTATTTGCTAACCCATGTCTATCAGATGGCCCTTTGTTCCAACGTTTTAAACAACGTTGTTAAAATTGAGTTACTGAATCGATTTATTGTTACCACAAGCAATAAACCGTGTTGGTAAAATTAGCGTTAACGTTTATTGTTAAAAAATACAGAATCGCACTACTGGTGACACCGCAAATTCGATTCGAATCCTTTCTCAAACAAATCACCATTTTACACTTAACTTATTAATTTAAATGATTTCGTGAAGTTATACTCGTAATAGTCCCGGTTATGACAATATATCACCAAAGTTTATTAAGCAATATCGCGAAGAAATAAAGCCAATTTTAATTAATATTTTCAACTCTATGATTAATTCTTGAGTTTATCCAAATATTTTAAAGGTACATAAAACAATTTCTATATCCATAGAGGTTAATACATAAACTCTTGATAAATTTCGACCAATCGATGTTCCTTCTTAAAATATTGGAAAAAATTAAATACTTAGAGAATGAATTATGATATAAACTACAATTAGGTTTTCGAAGGGGGTGTATTTCTCACGATACTGTCGTAAATGTAGTGAGATATATCTGTAAAGGTCCGGATGAAGATTCTAAGGCCTTTGCTATAAAAGCTAACATACTATGATGTTCAAGAACCAACCTTTTGCAATTTAAAAATTACAATAAGTACAAATTAATAGTATAAAGTTTTATTAGTTCAGTGCATCATGAAGTACCACAGGGAAGTAATTTAGGACCCGTTTTATTTTCAATACATTTGAATGATTTAATTGGAAAACTTTATATGTTACAGAAATGTTGAATATACATGGTTATTACTCAACCCTGATAAAACTAAACTGATTAGATTTAGATCACTTGATTCAAGCAATAATAACGATTTTTTTTGTAAATATGGACAGAAATTCAGTCTCATTATGGTATCTTGGAATCACATTGCAAAGCAACTTGTCCCGAAAATTACATATGACCGATTTAAAAAATTAAATTGAACCATCAATTCGCGTTTTGTACAAATTTAAATACAAATTAAATTAGAAAGCCAAAATGTATATTATTATATAATTAATTTACATTTAAACTACTAAGCGATTATTTATGCTTATAATAAAAATAACAACATGCTGAAATCTCTTCAATATAAGTAAAATAAATAATTAAAAAGAATAATTTTGAAATTACCATTAACTCATTGTGCTGCTGCATTATATAAGGAGAGCCGTAAAAACATTTTACCAAATTATGGATAGCATGAACATGAAGTTTTAATATTTATTTTAAAAGTATAAAAACAATTGCGAGCATAAAAAATGTAACGCTGCCCAATATGGCATTTGAATGCATCTGCTTTATAATAGCGCTAACCGCATCATAACTTCTTTTTTCTGTTTAATCTTCTATTTGTGACTATACAAATTTACAGAATTTTGCTTTAATATTTTATTATAAAGAGCTGTATGCAGCTTGTTAAGGAATCTTAGCAGAAAATTTTCATATATTGCTTAAAGAAAAACAAAAGCAAAAGTACCTTTCAGTGCAATGGTAGAAATCAGCTGTTTTCCGTCAATTATTAAGAATTGTGAAATTGAAATTGAAAACAACCATGTTTGCAACTGAAAAAGAACTTCTAATTTTTTAAGCTTATTACATTTTGTTTATGCTTACCTCTCCTGTCAAAATTCCATTCAGAACGAACGTAAAATTTGATATTCCTGCTCGAAGCCTGGGTTGCCTAACTTAATTTACGTCAAAAAAAAGTAGTAAAAGAAATACTACTTTTTTAAAAAGCTGCAGACTAACAACAGAAATTTTTAGACAGAAAAATTCCTTAAGCATTTCTGAAGCGTTTTTTTATATGAAGTTTTTGATTCCTTAGCAAGCTGCATACAGCTCTTAAAAGCGAAAAAAGTTAGCGAGCAAAAACATGTAATGTAATGAATTAACAGTAACAGTATGTTAATTATTGGTTTTTCATTAAAAGTGTCGAAAAAAATTTGTACAATTCTAATTTTATTATAAGCAATTGTTAACTGATAGTAAAATAGCAAAAAGGTTTAGTGGAAGGGAAATCCCTGCGTTAAAATTTACTGCTCTTTAGTGTAAATTAAATCACAATATTCTGTATGCATCGAGATTTCACTTAAGAAAAAGTGTAGAAATAAATTCAGGTAATGGTCGTCCACTAAAAACTAGCACGTGCTGAAGTTCGTCAGATGATAAAATTGGTTAAAACCGACCAACGAAAGATGGCAGTGGACGTTGCTAGTTTCGCAAATGAATATATTTGTACCTCTATAGGTGTACACACTGTGCGCCGTAGATTAAATGAAGCAAATTTATATGTTAGATAACCGAAAAAGAAATCATTCATTAGCAGAGACAACAAAAGGAAGCTCCTTTACTTTGCGGAACGGTATCAGCATTGGTCAAATGAACACACGGAAAAGGACTTGTGGAGCGACGAAAGCAAATTTAACTTATTTGGCTCCGATGGAATAAATTTAATACATAGACCATCCAAACAAAGATATTCTTCTAGATATCAGTTATTAACAGTCAAAAATGGCGGAGCATCAATTATGGTATGGGGTAGGAAGCGATATTTTCAAAATAGAATCATTAATTTTATATGTATTATATATTTGAAGGTGCGTTCTCTCATTTATCAAAATCGAAGGAACTATAAACGAAAATAAATATAGGTAAATACTTGGACAACAGATGCTTCCCTATCTTCGAGAAAAGTGGCCCTTGATAGTATATTTCAACATGATAATGATTCCAAGCACTCAAGTCGCTTAGCTCGCAGCTTTCTTAGCAACAATTATGTGCAACTTTCATATGGGCCCTCACAATCTCTTGATCTCAACTCCACAGAAAACTTAGAGGATTCTGTAGATCGGGAAGAAAAATCTGTATAATTGAAATTGAATCAATTTTGAAATCAATCAATTAAATCAATTAAATCAATTAATACCATCACATAGTTGGTTGATTTTATGCCTTACAGATAACAAACGGTAATAAAAAATAATGGCTACGTCAAAAAATATCAGTTTTACGTAGTTTTAGTTTAATCTATAATAATAATAGATAAGGCGATTTCTTGTGACCGATGAGTTTTTGAACAGTTTTATCCCGATTTGGACCAAACGTACTTATTTCAAAGGTGTTTCTTTGCAGCTGTCCACCAGATTTACAGATTTTTAAATTTTTCATTGTTTTTGGAGTAAAATGCATTTAAATTTGCTACTAACACATACATAAAATTATACAATGCTACGTGTGTGTATATTAAATTTGTTAATGTGTTTTTAAAAAAAAATTAGTTCGTTTTCTTCATTCACAATAATAATTCTGTTGAATTAAAAAATAATCTTGGACGTAAACCAATAAATGATAACATTTAAAAAATCTTGAATTGTGAATTGGCTAAAATTGATTAGCATACCTTTAGGATCTTTATTAAATGAAAAAATAAAATTTTTAGAATTTGCACTTTAATTTCGAGGGCTGTAGTCTGCTAGTTTTAATAAATATGTTTAAATATAAGCAGTTTCATATATTTTGCTCGCACAGAATTAGTACTTATTTCATTAAATAAACATTTTCTTCGTTAAACTTATTTTGACATAGTACCTTCAACTAGTTTACTACAACTATAGAGAACAATAAACTAAAATACAAGGTGAATTGGTTACCGTTATTATCAAAAATATACACTCAAAGTCATATAAGCCAGCGTTGCATTTTTTTTTTTGCTCGCATCTATATATTTTAATACACGCATTAGATTAAATTTCACAATTCCTATATAAAGAATATAAACATTTAAATTATGTTGTAAAGAATACATTTGAAACCCTTCTCTCATAAATTCAGTTATATTTATAGATCTCATGTATATCATATTGAACAAACTATCTACAAATTGTATATAAATTAATTTTAAACCTTATTATTTGTACACACAGAAAAAGGTAATTAAAGTAATTAGAACTTTTATTGTAATTCTTGAATATATAAAAATAAAATAGATATTTTATTAAAACTATCGTCTAATCACAATTCGTTTAAAATTAAGATATCTACAACAATAATATTAGTTACGCTCACCAATCAGTGTCTATGCAAGTTTCTAAACTAATTTAATTGACGCAACCTAATAAAACCAAGAATAACATGCTTCAGTGCTAAATATTGGCAACTGCAACTACTAAATCTATTATAACAACATTATCCAAACTGAAAATATTTTAACAGATATTCAAACAAATAATTGGTTAGAGTACTAAATATCAAATTTGTATTAAGAATGGTGTTTTGGGTTTTTACCCTCTTTTGGTATTTCGAACCGAAAGAAAATTCTATGAACCAATTTCTGTTGTAATACCAAAAAAAGATAAGAATATAATTAGCCACGCCGAATTTTTGCTTAAGTTTTTCATTTGTCAAATAAAACAAAATAATAAGACTAACAAAATATATTGTGATAATTTAATTTTATAATTTATAATCATTACGTGTCAAAAAGTGTTAAATATTGTTAAGAATGGGTGAGCGAAGAGTATACAAGAAAAACTCGTTATTATGGAACCTGATGATGTTGTCCAGTCACCATGGCATGTCTTTATTCCTCGCATTTATGATTACAGTTTAGAAAACCATTCTGCCAATCAAGAGTGTACTATCCTTTCCTGGGTCAAAGATACACATGTATAGATACTCTGAACGTAGTCTGGCTTTTATTCGGTGGCAACTCGTGATTTAGAAACACAAATTCAATGCGTTGTATGGCATTCGTGAAGTACATATATAAAAATTCCTCCAACGCCTGTAGTATCGCTACAAATGTTTGAGAGAACATACATAACCTGAAACATTGAAACATCAGCACACCCAGTTATAAGCAATTATGATTAACCGCAATGTAATAAGAACGAATAAAATCAAATTTTTGTGTTAGACTGGGCACATGAACAGTTCCAAAATATATTGAATTATCTGACAGGATCCAGGATATATTCAAGAAGCTTACCACTGCTACTTTTTTCAGTTAGAATGTTACGAAGGCAGTGGTTGTTGAAAAGTCGATTGCTATAGCGAGGAGATTATCATACGATTGGGTAAGTAATGAGTTTGTGCCGATATTTATACTACGAAATATACTTAACCTGGACATAGCTTTTATAATTTCGACCGACAACACAGAATTACTTTTTCTTCACTTGTAATAAAGCCATCGTTCGCAAAAACAATTATGATACAGGCATATAAATATGTTAAAAAATGCATGTGGAGGCCTAGATCAAATGTAACTGTTCCCTATGAATACGGTTTAAACAAACTTCCTATGCGTTCGAATTGAGTTTGAAATGATTTGAAATCGATCAAAAAGTATCATATCGCACCTGTACCTCTAAAGTGAGTCAACTCAAAATTTTTAAATTTTCAACTCAAAATTTTTCAAAATTCACTTGTAACCCTTTTTGCGTTATAAGAGTAGGTTCTTTAGAATCCACTAGAAAAGACTTATTTTGAGTTGCACCCAAAAAACTTGTTATTTTTGATGATCACTGAAAATCGCAAAAACAACTGTTGATACATATGTATGTATTATTCGCAATCCTTAAAAAAACGGTTTTTTGCCTCTACTGAAAATTTGTAAATTTTGAGATGACTCACTTTAGATGTACAGGTGTGATATGTATGACCCTTTTCAGTCATAGTATGCACAGTCTCCCTAAATGTAAAAAATATTTGATGTGATATGTATTATCTAATTCAGTAAATGGATACATCATTAATAATAATATTAATTTAATAATAATAATATTTACTCCTTTAGAAATGTTAGCAGACAATATAGAAATGCGGATATCATATAACTTTAAATTGGTGATTTGAATTCAAAACTGTTTATATAGTGAAGCTAAGGATAACTATCTAATTGTATTTAACATATGAGATATGTTTTATTTATTTTAATGTAAAATGTATAAATTATTCAAAACTAAATACTGAAAATAAATAATGATTGTGTTTGAAATTATTCAGGCTCAAGATCAAATATTTTTGTTTAAAATAAAGCAAAAACATTGGCACATTTGTTTCAAAAAATTGATCTATATTCTGCATGACAGGTTATACAGCTGTTTCGGGAAGAGTCACCAACCCTCATCAGTAACCAAAAGCAGTAGATAGTTTGTTTGGTAAAAAGTTAAATTCATATATATTTGCTGAAAACAACCAAATGAGAATTCAAGCAAAAAAATAAATAATTATAAGTTTTGATTTTTATATTTCATATGTATTAGTAAAAATAACGATTAATGGTTGTAGCAATCAATAATTAAAATTAAGAATTCCATTGTATCAACTAAATATCATAATTCATACAATTGAATTTATATAAAGTCAATTGCTTTTACCATTGTACGGTAATATGTGTCATATAATTCAGTAATCACAACAGAATATTGTGATAGTACATGGGAATGCGAAAATTCGGTTGGCAACAAATTCGGTTGCAACAAAGAATTTGTTTTCTGTGTGTATATTTATGAAATAAAATTTTCAGTTAAAGGAGAACAGAAAATTTTATTGCATTACAAATTTTTTATTTATATTTCATAGGGTAGGAAAACAAACAAACAAAACAAATGTTTAAAGGAATTAAACAATAAGAAAAAAAAAATAGTTTGGAGATTTGGATCATATGACCATAAAAAATTATCTTTATACATAATTTAATAATAAATGGTTAGTTTAGGAATCTTATTGCATCCAAAGTTTCATCAATAGATTCGTTATTATTTCATTCTCAATGATTGGCCTCCAACATTGAGAAGGGTGTCCGACAGTCAACGCTTGTCGATAAAATTGTTGAAAGAAAATTATACCTCTGCTGCAACTATGTACTCCTAATCCCTCTGAAAAGAAGCAGGTCAATTGAGTCGTTAATGATTTTGAGTAAATCAAAGAAAACTTCCTAGAAACTTGGAATTTTTTTTTAGCAAATTTATATTATATGCTACTAGCTGAACCCGGTGTGCTTCGCTACCCCTCATCGTTATAAAATAAAATAAAATAAAATAAAAAAATATTTATACATTAACAAAATATTATTTATTTAATTTAGAATTAATTATTGCACTAACAACTTTATATAGTCAAGGGCTTAATAGAAGTTATTATGGATTTTAATTTCTCTAAAAAGGGCGTGGTCCCGCCCAGTTTTCTTGTAGTACTATTTTTTTTTTTTTTTTAATTAATCAACACTCAGGGGATGCCCCCTACGGTTAAGGAGGAAAGAGAGAGTAGTGTGTTTTTTTTTTTATTTTTATTTATTTATTTTTTTTTTTTTTTTTTTTTTTTTGCAGCGACAGACCAAAGCCTCTGGTGGGAATCGAACCCACGACCCCTCGCATGATAGGCGAGCACGCTACCTACTCACCTATCTGGGCGCTTTCTATTAATTTCAATACGATATATACCAAATATCATCGCCGTAGGTTAAAAAATGGCCAAGATATGACGTTTTTAAATTTTGGGTTATATGGGCGGGACCACGCCCCTTTGCCCACTAACAACTTTATATAGTTAAGGACTTATTATTTCGCAAAAATATCCTTCTGTGAAAATTTCATGACGATCCTTCCAGTAGTTTAGAAGATTTTACGATTTTTTATTTTTCTAAAAAGGGGCGTGGTCCCGCCCACTTTTTTTCTGATATGTATTTCTATTCATGCCAATACCATATGTACCAAAATGACCGCCGTAAGTCAAAAAATTCCCGAGATATGACGATTTCAAATTTTGGGTTATACTGGCGTGGCACCGCCCCTTTGTCCAATCAAAAATTTATATAGCTTATTATTTCTTCCAGAGCCACAGTAAGACGCTGTAAATCGGTTCAGGGGTTTGGCCTCCTATAAAGCACAAACAAACACACATTCATTTTTATATACTCTACATAGATTGAAAGCAGATTAATTATAATTTAAGGTAAAATGGGGCGAAAAAGGGGCTACCTTACTTGTAGATAAAAAGTGTATAAAACTTTAGGTAAATACATATTACAAAAAAAGTATTTTGTATAGCAAACATTGTTAGTGGTATAAGTAAGTATCTGAATTAAAAAAAGGGGGCGGTGAAGTGGGCGTGGTTCATAGTTATATGGCGACGTTAACAGTATTAAGAGCAATATACTACCAAATAAAAAATAATCCGTTGGAAGGAACAAATTTGTACAGAGAACAAAAATTGAAAACTTTCAAACAAAATTTGGCGTGAAAAGGGGCGAGAAAGGGGGCGTGGCGTAAGAAATGTTTATTTCTACCTCGCTTGGAGTATAATGTATATACAATTTGAAGTAAATCTGTTAAAAACTATATGGGAGCAATTACATAATTTTAAAAAAGTGGGCGTAAAAGCGGGCGTGGTCGAAAAAAAAGTACCCTATTAATCATTCCAGAGTCCCAGTTAAATGCTGTGAAAATTTCAGGAAGATCGGTCCAGAGGTTTGGTCTCCTATAAGGTACAAACAAACAGACAAATAAACAAACACACATTCCATTTTATATATATAGATGAAAGTTATCCCTTTGTGCAACTGTTTGATAAACTAAAATTTTTTTATCTGTATTAACACGTATATTAAAAAGTTGACTGGTTTCTAAACCAAACCACCATCACTATTGTAAATGTCGTAAAAAATATTCTAATTGTATTAAGGTTTAACCTTTTAAAGAGTTTAACATTATTTTGTTAGATACATATTTTTTTGGAATGACTATTCGTCCTCATACACTCGCTCTACAGTGCACTCTGCTTCCGAGGTGGACCATTGAAAAATATTGTCATAAAACTCAGCCAAGTAGGATTTTAGAGCTTGTAAGTCTTTTATTTTTGGCATTTATTGGGACCTATAACATGCATGTAAAAAATTAGATTAGGACTTAGTATTACACAGTGTAAAATAAACCATAAAATCTTTGGTTTTTTATTCATCTCTCCTGAAGGATATGCGATCTCTGTAGGTAAAACCGGATGAGAATGAGTTTTTGGCATGAATGTTGATGATCCGAGTCCATCTATAAATTGCTTCACAACTACTTTTCCTGGCAAGTCGTTGTTATAAGAAAACTATTTATAAGTTGAAATCTTAAAAGTCTCCTTCATGTCCTTTGGATCGATAGGCTCTACAAGAGATTTCATCAGAATTTGTAATTTCGTTGTACGACCGAGGCCACCATTCTTTAAAAGATTTAACATCTGAAGGGGTCACATTGTGTATATTGAAACGACCTGTTTTACTGACCTTCAGTATTAAAAATCCCGCCGTTTAGACCAGAAACCAGTTAAGCGTTGTCACTTGATTTCTTTCTGCACTAAGCAAAGATTTCTCAACTTTGCTTCACCATCATAAACTTTAATTGGTTTTGAACGATGCATTTACCTTTAAAACACAGTAATCGCCCAATAACCCAACTTTTGATTTTTTGTTGCTTGACTGGTTTTTGAAACAACGATTCAAGTATTTTACATTATGTCGTCTGTATGGGAGTTGATAGCCCTAATTGTGTTTTTAACCCTTTGTACAGCATTGTTTAATTTGTTAGATTTGACGTCATTTTCATACATATTGCAATTAATACTATTTTAATATACAAATTTTGATTTTATTTTAATGGTGCGTGGTAGAGAAGAAGAAAGCATATATTTCTAAAATTCATAACTACACTATATTTTTAATCAGACAAGTTTCTGGCATTTCAGCCTTCATCAGTGATTTTATTGAACATTGTAATAATTGTTATGTTGTAATTGAATAGATTGTTTCTATACGAATTTTTTCAATTTAATTTATTTTCTCTAGAAATTGTTTCCCCAAACACAAGGATGTTGGAATGTCTAGCACTGATTTCTTAATAAAATTCCCGGATTTCGTTTGCTTTAATATTAAAACAAAAGAACATACATTTGAAAACTGAATTATTACATTTTTAGTTGTATCCAAAGTTTTTCAATTATTTGTTAAACAACAATGTAATCAATAACTTAAAAGCATTTTTTTAATAACAAAAGCAAAGGCACATAAATGTTTATAAACATTTGTTGCAAGTAACTTTCGTCTTTCAAACTCATATACATAATTTGAATAGAAATAAAAAAGTATATAAACAAAAATTTTTAGATTAACGGTTATCCCTATGTCGTATTCACTGACAAAAAAAAGTTGACATTTTGTCATTGTCTGTAAATTATTTTTAAACAACATCTAAAAACTGTCAAAAACCAATCCGGCCATCAAAGAAATACAAATTTTCAATATACTGGCAATTTCACCACTTGATAGTGAAAACCAGACTAAATTTCAAATATAGTTACATAAACTAACCCATAAAAACAAAGTTTTTATTAAAGCTCTTTCTTTCCTTATGCATATGACTTATGAATCTCTCCGTGACTGTGCGTGACTTTGCGTGACAATTTTAAAATTAATCTTTGATGGGTTTTAAATAACTCCGTGACTGTGCGTGACTATGCGGAACTGATCGTAACTACGTCAAAGTTAATCTTTTTCTTAACGGCAAGTCTATCGACCAAGATTCCGATCGATCGGATAAGGGGAAATGGGTTTTAGAGCACTCCGTGACTGTGCGTGACTACCCCAAAATTAATCAATAGTCACAACAAGACTATGGGCCAAGTTTAAGATCAATTGGATGAGGGAAAATAGGGTTGCCCCATGGCAGACAGATAGACAGACACACAGACAGAGAGTATGAGTTAAAAGAAAGAGTTTAAAAACGATTTGTTTTACATAATAGCTTAAGAAATTTAAATCAAATATTTGTTCTGTAAACATTTAAAATTTAATTTGAACTTAACTATACAGAAACCTTTTTGTTGTGAAAAATAGATGATGAGTGTATTATAACTGAATTCATATTCCAGAATAAATCGGCAACAGTTTGCTTGTTTTTTATCCGAAATTTTTTAAATCACCTGACTACCAAGAAAACTCATTATTGGGATACATACATTTAGTACTGACGGCTGCATAGATGGCATAGATGAGGGCATATAAATCAATTTTACTTAATAAACACACGTTTTATATACTTTTGTTAGTTGTAAATAAGAACTAAGGAAAAACTGTGGTCTCCGGTTTATAAAAACAATTTGCGCAAAACAATACTTATATAATAATGTATAATTTTATAACTTTATAATATGAAACTCAAGCAAGAATAATTACATTTTAATGATATTGCATTTTTGTAAAATTTATTTTACTTTAGAAAATGTATTTTTAATTGTACTATAATTTATGTTAGTGAAATTGATGTGAACATTGATTGTCACAAAGCCATGAATATCTAAAATCTTTAAAACAAAAACTAAAAAAAAAAAAACACATACAAAAATAAAAATAAAAATGAGGGAAACGTTTTAAGAAAATATTTGTGTAATTGTGAATGATTTAATTAAATTTCTATTCGTTATACATCGTTTATTTAAACAAGAATTTTAAATTAATTTCAACAGACCGAAAATTGCATTTATTCTTCATCAAATTCAAACATGAAAGAGACATCACCTCGCGTATATACTCTTGTGTTAGTCGTTTATTAAAGGTTGAAACGACTTTTAGGGTGCTCTATGCTTATAAAAATAGTTTCGATTTTTCGGTATGGACTAACTCAAAAAAAAAAAAAAAAAATACACCAGGTTATAGAATAAAAGATGATATTGAAAAGTAAATAATCGAAATTATATACTTCTTATTTTGGGCTTTATTTCAAGAAATACTCTTACTAAAAATACATCAACGTTTACGCAAATATTACACAAGTGAACAAAATTGAACTGTTTTGGTGTTGATTGGAAATTTATTGCAATTTTTTACTAATTTGAAATCGCTGATTTCAAATCTAATCTCAATTTTTCTCCATCAGCTCGCAATTTTAAGTTACAGGTTCTAATCGTATTTTCGACTTTTTTAAAAAATTATACTTTTTTCCAAAACTTCAACGATATCTCCGAAACTACTGGGCAAATTAAAACCAATGTAAGCACGGCTTAAATATTATATTATTAACGAGTTTTGGATTTTTTTTAACTTAACCGTTTTCAAGGGTACTCCAATATATGAAGTGGAAGTGCCTTAATTTTGGACATAACGGTATATCGGGAAAAGTTGAGCTGATAGAAAAAACCAAGTACAGATTTGGATTCAGCATCCCAAATAACCTTAAAAATAACAATCAGTTGTTTATCAACAAAAACCATGTTCCCTTGTGTTATCAACTGAAATATCAATACATTTTCAAATTAATTCTAGATCACTCTGTAGCGAGAATAATTGGGAAATATTTTTGTTCCTTTTTCGAGCAACATATGTGATATATTTGTCTTAGTAGATCAAAGCGCATATGATCAGTCTGCAAAGACTTCATATAAAACGTTCGTTTTAAGATATTTGAGTAACTTCCTAAGATATATTTATGGTCGGTACCAGTATTAAAATTGCCTTATTTGGTAAAAATTTTCTTAAGGAATCTTTACTCATCTTTAAGAAATATATGTATATTGTACAATATCCAATTTTTATAAAGATCATATCTCTTTGGTTCAACTATTTAGATATAGAAAATAACAAAATTTTTTTGCCTTCGGATATGAAAAATTTCATATCGGATGGTATATTTATATGGGGACTAGCTCGAAAAATGGACCGATCCTGATCATATTTGGTAAGGTCACTTATTTTCTGCAAAAACATATACAAACCAAATTTGAAAAAAATTTAGGGCAATACTTTTGTTATACCCTCCACTCCAGTGTGCAGAGGGTATATATAAGTTTGTCATTCCATTTGTAATAATTAGAAAAAAAATTTTGGACCCCATAAAATATATATATTTGTGATCCTTATAACAACCGGAGCTGATATAGCGATGTCCGTCTGTCCGTCTGTGAAAATCACGATGACGGCATCAATCGGGCAGCTAGAGTGCTCGTTGATATAAAAAATAATTCACTAACATCCTGAAAAGTTTGCTATTTAAAATCGTCCAAATCGGTAAATTAGGGCCCGAGATTTGAATGAAGAACTAAAAAAAGTCTTAAAAAAATATAATTTTCTATGTTGTTCTTGTCACGATCATGCCCGGAATAGTGCAACTACAGTGATCATTTTTAGCGGGAATGATTCAACAAATTCATGGGAAGATTTCTGTTTCAAAAATAATTAAAATCGGTGGAACAGGTCCAGGGAAATCTCTGAAAAAGTAAAAAAAAAATGAAAAATATGATGTTTCCATATTGTTCTTGTTGTTTTTCTAAATGTTGTGTTATTGTCATAGCTGGACTTGTTGTTTTTGTGGTCGTTGTGGTAATAATATAATAAAAACTAACCCTTTGAACATTTTTTTATTAACTCTGGTAGAAAAATTTAAAAGTTTCCATTGTTTTGGCATCACTCTAAAAATTTGTTAGATCATTTCTGTTATTACCACGAGCCTGCCTGAAAAATTTCAGATCGAATGGCTTACGGGAAATTGGTTAAAATCGATCCAAAATTTTTTCGACAAGCAGACACTACGAGTTAATATAAAGGGAGTAAAAATTCACCAACATCTAAAGCAAATAATGCTAAAATACCTAGTTGTTAATAAAAAAAAAACAATGTAAATTTAGCAAAAAAAAATGTTATGTATAAATTTATTTATAAATTTATATAAACATATTAAATAATACAAATAATATACATATATTATACATACATGTATATCCATAACAACTGCATGTTAGAAATAAGTCGGAATATTATTTTATTTACATAAAATTCTGCAATATTTTGTTGTGGGGAAAATACATTTCTTTTGCATTAACAGTGTGTCACTTCATTTTGCTCAGCGTGACTATGCCACAGTAGATTGCGTCACAATTTTTGTTTGTTCTAATTAGCTTTCCAATAGTTATTTCTATTTTAACATGAATGTTAATATTTTCAACTGGATATCATACAGAGCAATGTTAAGAGTATACACGGGCTGGTCTTTTATTTCATACGTATTTTCATTATTCTTTTACAAATATGAACATAAGTTTGGCATATTAACTTTTTGTTGTCTTTACAAAATAGAGTTACCGAGTTCATCAATGAGTTTTTTGCTTTCAAAACAGTTCTACATAGTTATATAGAATTATTATTCTGCTTTACCTACAAAATATCTGATTGCAATTACATCTAATTTTTAAAAATTGTTTATAATTACTAAAGCATTATTATACACATAAATACAAAATTGCACTTTTTAAATTTTCCATTCAAATTTAAGAAAATATCAATTCTAAAAACTGGAATTAAAAATTTCCAATTATAAATTACAATTAATTGAATTTCAGAAAATCATTTCAAAACGTCGGAAATTATAATTTTAAATTTAGAAGACATCAATTGCATCTTTAATATATAAATTTTATACGTTAAACACAAATTGAAATTCCAAAAAAAAAAAAAAAAAACACCAAATACATATGTTTACATTTAAAAAATTTTTACATTTAAAATAAATCTTGACATTCAGGAGAAATTAATAGCTTTGCAGTACCGCGATTCAGTAACTTCTTTTAACGATAGTCGAATCGTTAAAAAAAGAAAATTGCAAAATTATCAGTAAAATTTTTAAACGATATTCGCTATTGTTAAAGTCTAAACGACAACCATTTTTGTGTTGTTTATTCAATCGATAAAAACATAAATTTTAAGGTTGAAATGTCGTCATACATAAATAAAAATCATAAAATAGTGAAAATATTTCCCTTTAATTAAAAAACTTTTTTATATAAATAAAAAAAATTAAATAGCATATTCAATTCATTATTTCATTTTCAAATAAATAAACAGAAATATTAGTAAAATAAATAAAGATATTAAACATAAACATAAAATCATCCTGTCAAACACGAAGTAATTTGTTTTTTTCTATTCTTCTTTGTGTTTTTCGCTTATTTTGACAGAGATGCCACTCATTTACTATTTAAATAAATAGAAAAATAGATTTGTCGACTGTCGTTAAGATGTATGTACTTAGTGAATCACTTAATCCTTAGTGCAAACAACAATAGCTGTCGATATATTTTGCGATTGTCGGATCGTTGAAATTTACAGAATCACACTACAGAACACATTAATTTAAATTCAATGAATTTTAGAAAACGTCAAATGATATTTAAGAATTGCGAACATACAAATTGTTACATAAGTAAACGTAATTTGATGAGAATATTATTTTTTATATACAAATTTTCACAATTTTTTTTTTGATGAAAATTTGAAGTTTTTCAGAAAATGAAGTGTACAAATTATTTTATTTAAAATGTTTGGGACATTTGGTTTTTTGAGTTTGGCATCCCTAATTTGAATATTTATTATTATAAATTTATTCTCTATGTTTTCCAAATATGGCAATATTTTAATAAAAAAATTGAGAGAGTTTTTTTTTGGTTATTATTTTGTTACTCCATCCGACCTATATGGCCGCAATGTAGAAATATTTGGCCAGTTAAAAGAAACTATACAGCCATCTCCAATTAGCACAATTTAATGCATATAGCCACCCTACACAACCATTACCTTTGCAATGGAGGTTAGGGCGAGCTATTTAATTAGCAAAAACTAAATTAAACGAGAAGTTATGTCATATAACCGGAAACGCATGCATATAGGTATATAACCTAAATGCATGCCGATCAGCAACCACGATGACCAAAAAGCAAACACCGAAATAAATCCGAAATAATAGAAAAGACGAAAACCAACCCAAAGAATTTGCTGAAATAATTTGGTATTAAGTTTAACAAATTGTTTACTTTTTCATTTACATTTATTATCAAGACTCAAACCGAGGTGGAGGGTATCAAAGATTCGGCACAGCCGAATTTAACACTCTGACTTGTTTTTTGATATATTTAAGTGAAGATCGCGAATTAGCTTATGGGGGCTATGACTAAGAATTGTCCTAGAGCGTTTATTTTTGGACTACTGATAAATGGAACATACACAAACCCAATTTGACCGAGATCTATATGATAATTTTGATATTATGGCAATTTAAGTCGATCTCATAGGGGCCATAAGTATGAGGAGTAGGTCTGAACGTGAACTGATTTTAACCAATTTCAACAGCGTTCATGCTATGAGCGACAGAAGCTTACATACAAAATTCCATCAAAGTATGTTCACATTTGCGATCTGCAGTTTGATCACAAAGACCTGCAGTTTGATCACATGGACACATAGACAGACGGACGGACAGACGGAAGACCAAACATCGCTAAATCGATTCAAGAAGTGATTCTGATTCGATCGGTGTAATAAAAGATGGGTCTAGGTCAAATAATTTTATAAGTTGCAAACATCAGCGCAAATTCATTATACCCTGACCACATCAACGTGCCGTCTCATATGGTGTTATATGCTAAATTTGGTTATAACCCTAACATTCCAATCTACAAAGTTAACGTTTTAATAATTTTAGATATAGTTTTTTTTTAGAAAAAACTTAATTTACATGGTAAATAGCGTAAATCGCAAACCACAGCTTCTAAAAATATTATGACTTAGCGATCGGCCCAATCTTTATAAGACTAAATCTCTGTCATACTATTAATACTAATCCTTATTCGGAATTAAGTCTAATTTAGGCATACCAGTCTTTGGACCATCTGAAGTCACGGAATGAGAACGACGCATATCATAACAATTTCATCAAAATTAAATTATCGTCCGGTCGCTCGTTTAACCGGTATTCTCGGACTTTCCAGATAATGAGGAAGAGGAAGTGATTTATCAATAAAAAAATGAAAAGCAGTGGCGCAACTATAAAGTTAATTAGGTGTTCACTTGCAATGTTTTATAGGCTTTAGGGGGGGTGGTAAAGGTTTTAAAGGCGAAAAAAGGCGTATTTTCATAACTTTTTTAAAGATATGAATAATATGGGATTATTTATTTCATATACACTTTATATTATAAAATTTAAAGTATCAAATTTTTAGAGAAAAAATAAGTCCGTTACAGCCAGAGAAGCCTCGAAAAAAAGTTGTTTTGCGGTGAACATCATAACTCGTTACCGCATCATATGAAATAAAAAAATCGAAATGCGTTTAAGAGTTGATATGTTTCCCGAGGTAATTACGAAGAGTTTTTTTTACTTTTGGCAGCATTTTGAAGTGAAAAACACGGTTTTGCTATAAAATTTCGGTGAATTTGTTGTTAAAAAATGGGGAAAAATTGAAAAAAAAACTCTTCGTGATTATCTGGTGATTTATGTGTAGAAATAGTGTATAAAATTTCAAAAGAATCGGTCAAGTAGATTTTAAGTTATGATGTTCAAAAGTGGTGTTGCGAGAAAATCAATTTAAGACTTTTTAAAAACTGATTTATATACGATATAGTGTATGAGGCCGGTCGTTTGAAATGCTGTATCTTCGTTAGTTTTGCTCCAATATAAATGAAATTTTGACACAAAACTTGACATATTGTACATTCAGAAACAGTACCCCTTCCCTTAAGGATATTTTAACCACCAGTCCGCATATCTTCAGTTGGATTGTCCATTAATGAGCTCACACAGCAGATTGAGATTTGATTATTTTTACTTGTTTTTTTTTTCATGATTTTGCACTTGACAAAGTTAAATATTTGTGAAAAAAACGTATCTTAATTAGAAGTGTCCTAAGAATAGTTCTTTACTATACAAATAGTTTACTCAATACTACTTTGGTGGTCTTCAATTCAGAATTCCAAATATTCAAATTGAGCGAACATATATAGCGCACCTGAATTATTTTGTGGCCTATGTCGTAAATAAAGTATATTAACTTCAGGATCTATTAATGAACTTGACTTTTGTATAACATCGATATAAACGTAGTGTTAGTGACAACAATGCAATCATGCTGGTATTTTGTCGAGAAACTCATGTTATTTACCTTTGCAACACTGTGCCCCTTGACTGTGTTCGTTTTAAATTAAGTTATACACTGTGCGCCGTCTTCATTACTGGTTGCGCAAACATTTTTATGAAAAAAAAAACAGAATATTAATATAATTTTTTGTGTCGCGTACATATTCTTAAATTCTGTTAAGATTTTGCAATACACACACACACATACTCTTTTATAGATTTTATACGTTGGTTTGAATTTATGAAAAATGTTTTAAGAAATTTATCATTTTATTTCATGTCACACTGCAGTTAACAAAAAAAAAAGCACCGAAACCAAAAAATTAATAAATAAGAAAAATATTGCATACGGATGAATACCATGATACTTGTCGACTCACAGTTGGTATCTTTATTAATTGGATGTGTTCGAGTCCACAATAAAATTATAAATTTTTGTTTGCATATGCGTGAATGACTCTATACTATTTACAATATATTGTAGTTGTGGTACAATTGAATTCATAATACTTCTTCCCAGCAATTTTTTATTGCTGATTTTACAGTGCCTTAACTTTTTAAAATGACGATTCATAGAAGTCTAGATAGAATAGCTGCTTCCAGAACTACCTTCACTTTCTTTTTGTAAGTTGTGGTCTTTGCAATAACAAGTTAATGATTTCAGAAAAATCAAATATAATATTTCAAATAAAGAATAAAATTTTTAAATGTTTTTGAAATTTTGCTGGGATACTTTCTGATTTCTAAGAAGACCATAAAAAAGCAACCACAAATTGTTGGTTGGTTCTGTAATCTTAATATGGTTGGTTTTTAAAGTTTAACTCAGTTTGGTATTGGTCAACAGTTTTTTTCTTTTTATTCCAGTGGCGATTTATTAAAATATAAACACACAAACTACTAAAGAACACCATACAGTGCATTAATGTATAATTTGATTATAATACCAATTGATTAATGACTTATTATGATGTCAGATTATTGAGATCGTTTTAAAGAAGGACATATGAGTAATCAATTTGGTTTATGTATTTATGAAATTTTCTAAATATTTCTCTTCTTTCTTACGCCGCGGCGTGATAAATAAAATAAATAGAAGTCAAATCAAATTAGAATAGTGCTTAAATCGTGAAGATTCTTATATAAAGGATATGCATATTTAAATTTTGTTGTAAAATTATGACATCATGACAAATGTATGTATGTAATGCGTACAACTCAATTATATTGATAAATCATAATCACGCCTTAAAATAGAGCATGGCCGGCGCTTCAAAAATGTACATAACGGGTGATTTTTTAAGAGCTTGATAACTTTTTTTAAAAAAAAAACGCATAAAATTTGCAAAATCTCATCGGTTCTTTATTTGAAACGTTAGATTGGTCCATGACATTTACTTTTTGAAGATAATTTCATTTAAATGTTGACCGCGGCTGCGTCTTAGGTGGTCCATTCGGAAAGTCCAATTTTGGGCAACTTTTTCGAGCATTTCGGCCGGAATAGCCCGAATTTCTTCGGAAATGTTGTCTTCCAAAGCTGGAATAGTTGCTGGCTTATTTCTGTAGACTTTAGACTTGACGTAGCCCCACAAAAAATAGTCTAAAGGCGTCAAATCGCATGATCTTGGTGGCCAACTTACCGGTCCATTTCTTGAGATGAATTGTTCTCCGAAGTTTTCCCTCAAAATGGCCATAGAATCGCGAGCTGTGTGGCATGTAGCGCCATCTTGTTGAAACCACATGTCAACCAAGTTCAGTTCTTCCATTTTTGGCAACAAAAAGTTTGTTAGCATCGAACGATAGCGATCGCCATTCACCGTAACGTTGCGTCCAACAGCATCTTTGAAAAAATACGGTCCAATGATTCCACCAGCGTACAAACCACACCAAACAGTGCATTTTTCGGGATGCATGGGCAGTTCTTGAACGGCTTCTGGTTGCTCTTCACTCCAAATACGGCAATTTTGCTTATTTACGAAGCCATTCAACCAGAAATGAGCCTCATCGCTGAACAAAATTTGTCGATAAAAAAGCGGATTTTCTGCCAACTTTTCTAGGGCCCATTCACTGAAAATTAGACGTTGTGGCAGATCGTTCGGCTTCAGTTCTTGCACGAGCTGTATTTTATACGGTTTTACACCAAGATCTTTGCGTAAAATCTTCCATGTGGTCGAATAACACAAACCCAATTGCTGCGAACGGCGACGAATCGACATTTCACGGTCTTCAGTAACACTCTCAGAAACAGACGCAATATTCTCTTCTGTACGCACTGTACGCATTCGTGTGGTTGGTTTAATGTCCAATAAAGTAAACTGAGTGCGAAACTTGGTCACAATCGCATTAATTGTTTGCTCACTTGGTCGATTATGTAGACCATAAATCGGACGTAAAGCGCGAAACACATTTCGAACCGAACACTGATTTTGGTAATAAAATTCAATGATTTGCAAGCGTTGCTCGTTAGTAAGTCTATTCATGATGAAATGTCAAAGCATACTGAGCATCTTTCTCTTTGACACCATGTCTGAAATCCCACGTGATCTGTCAAATACTAATGCATGAAAATCCTAACCTCAAAAAAATCACCCGTTATATGTGGATAATGATTTATATCACAAATTAGCTTTATACCTACTTTATTACCGAAGGGGTCAAAAATTAACTCATACATAATTGAATGACAACGGAAAATAATTATACTCACAAGGCAACCTTGTGCGAAAAGATTTTCGGCACGCTAAGATGAAAATTTGAATTATATGAGTGCAAAGATATTAAGCAGTACAACGTTCCTAATTTCTGTACAAAGGTTACATACTTACAGCCGTATTCATAGGTTCATGTTAAGCACTCGATTGCGCTACGGATAACGAGTTCACAACTAGAATTTTTATCTTCATCCTAACCAGAATTTTAACATCCCTGATCTAGTTAAAAGCAACTGTGGTATCAATCGTGCTTTATTTTGAAATCACCTCTTATTTTGACATTCCTATTTTAATGTAAGAATTAAAAAAGTGGGAAAATTAAAAATATTGACTAAAAATGTAAAAAAATATTATAAAAATCATCAATTTTTATCAGCGGCGGAAGATACAGTCTGTAGCAAAAACCAAGAATTCGTTATTTTGAAGACAAATTAATTAGTCAGATGGAGGTGTACTCCTGAGTCCCTAACGAGCGTGGATGAGAAGTTAAAGTACTCATATTCTAAAACAATTTGAGAACGACTACTATATGTCTCAAAGCAACTTAACATCTCAAGAATAATCCGATCAAGAATAACAATAGAAAAAAATATTAAAAAATGACAAAGATATTTAAAAATATTTATTGGAGTTATCAAGCGAGATCGAGGCAGATGGTAACATCGATGTACAGAACAGAACATCACCGAAAAGAGGAAAAAACTACTACTGCTACTACTAGATATACATAACTGCAAAAGGAAAATCAAATAAAATTTAGCAAAACACATTCATACAAAATAGATTGTATCAACAAATGATTGAAGAATGTAATTTGAAAATGGAAAAAAATTAAGATGCAACTTGACAGTTGAAATAGATGATTTTTAAATTTATTTTTAAATTTTAACATTCCAAAAAACATTGAATTTTTTATTTTTGTTATCTTGTTTATAAAATGTGATTTTTGTTTTATTTCATTTCATTTCATTTCATTTCATTTCATTTCATTTCATTTCATTTCATTTCATTTCATTTCATTTCATTTCATTTCATTTCATTTCTTTCATTTCATTTCATTTCATTTCATTTCATTTCATTTCATATCATTTCATTTCTTTCATTTCATTTAATTTCTTTCATTTCATTTCATTTCATTTCATTTCATTTCATTTCATTTCATTTCATTTCATTTCATTTCATTTCATTTCTTTCATTTCATTTCATTTCATTTCATTTCATTTCATTTCATTTCATTTCATTTCATTTCATTTCATTTCATTTCATTTCATTTCATTTCATTTCATTTCATTTCGTTTCGTTTCATTACATTTCATTTCATTTCATTTCATTTTATTTCATTATATATCATTATATGTAACTTTATTTAATTTCATATCCTTTCATTTCATTTCATTTCATTTCATTTCATTTCATTTCATTTCATTTCATTTCATTTCATTTCATTTCATTTCATTTCTTTTCACTACATTCCATTTATTTAGTCAATGGAATACAAAAGTTCCTTACAGGCTATAACTTAATATAAAAATGAATACGTAAATTAAATGAATATGTCTTATTTTATAAATTATCTCAAAGAGATATAGCTTAAAACTTTCTTTTGAAGTGCAAAATTCAATAGTTCGGTTAAAATTTTTTTTAAAGTCTAATTCATTTATATTATTAAGATCATTACAAGCAGGATTTAACGTACTGTTTATTGCATAATTAGTGCGATGGAACGATACATTAAATATATAATGATTATGACGTATTATTCTAGGGGGGACATAAAAAGATAACTGCGAAAGCAAGTCATGACAATCAATTCCTCAAGTAATTAAATCAAAAATAAACAATAAATATTGACGACTATATTTTAAAGTCTCAAGACCAGGAAACAACCCTTTAGCTTCATATGCGGGTAAGAAATATACGTTGCACTCGCTCAATGCGTGAGATGTGTTTTCCACAATGTAGACTCCATACGACAGTAGCATACTCTAACTTTGATCTAACATAAGATGTGTAAAGCAATTTTAATGTATTAGGATCAGAAAAATCAGAGCAATTTCCTCTAATAAATGCGAGGACTTTATATTCTTTTGGTACTATATAATTTATATGGGGAATGAAAGACATTGTGAAGTCAAAAATATCTTTAAGATCAGTTACTAACTATGTCAATGTAGTTAATTTGTGACCACCCAAACTAAAACAAGATTAACTGAATTATTTTGTAAGTTATATAGGTACGTATATCAATATAGAAGGAGATCTGACAATATATTTTTAAATCAGCAGCATAAAGCAAAAAGTGTGTCTTAGAAAAACACTTAGATACATCACTTATAAACATATTAAACAAGAATGGACCCAAAACACTGCCTTGAGGAACGCCTGAGGTTTGAACATATGGGAACGATTCAAAATCCTCAACTAACACTCTGCAATCCAATTGCTTGCAACTTATAATAAAGAATACTATGAGATACCCTGTCAAGAGCTTTAGAAAAGTTAGTAAAAACAACATCAACTCGACTACCGTGTTCCAATGCAGATATGCAATATTCACTGAAAACAGTTAAGTTGGTCGTAGTAGACCTACCATAAAATAATCCATGCTAATAAGGAGATATAATAAATTTTGAAAGGAAAAATAATTTCTTATAAATGACATGTTTACAAAATTTAAAAATACACGATAATTTACATATCGACGTATAACTTGTAACTTCATCTTTACTACCATTTTTAAAAACATTTCAAAAGGAACTATACTTAGAGAATGGTTGATAGATAATGAAATAAATTTTAGATGTAAACTTTATGCCTCTAGCTTACCATCTTATCCTAGAAAGGGTCGTATCTGAACGTATGTATTGCTGATTGCAGATTTCACGTCATTACAGAGAACAACACTCTAAACTGCCTCAAAACCTTAGATTATGATAGTGATCATCAGGCTATACAAATAGATGCTTATATGAATAGTGAACAACAACTTTTTATTTTAATGAAACGCAAACTTTTAAATACAACTATAACAAAACAAATTGAAAAAAGTTTAAAAATAAAATAGTACAAAAACTTGACAGTAATATACAGATACCAAAAAATCGAAATCTGTTAAATTCTGAAATAGATTCACATATTAATGATCTCAGTGAAATAATTGTAGAAACTTTGGAAAATTTAACACCTAAATACAAAAATCTAGACACTTTTCATAAAATAAACAGCCCAATTATAAAAAAGCTACACGCAGAAAAAAGTAAAATAGTTACTTACAATAATTAAAAAACACAATAGACTAGAGCATACCTTAACAGAACCCGCACTGAATACACTTAAAGCTAAACTGAAACTAATTAAAAACCTTTTAAAGGAAAATATCACTAACGTTTAAACAAATACGTACAAGAAAAATTAACAAAAATAAACCCTAAAAATTCGAAAAATATGTTTAATGAAATTAAGAAAACTTTTAAAAAGTTTAGCCCTTTAATTCTTCAGAACATAAAAATTCTACAACATTTAGAATATTTACTTAATAATGTGGAAATAGACTCAAGAAATTTAGAAAAGGATAGTTTAAATAATTATATTATACGAGATCGAGATCAAGATCAAATGTTAGATGCTATTGGATCATTTTTGGAGTCAGTTCATGCCAGCAAACAGATAGACCATACTAATAGTACACAACTACAAGTTGCTGAAGCTTTAAATAAATTCTTGGAAAGAAAAACAAATTTTGAAAACAACCAATCCACTATAATGCATTTCAACGCAGAAAAAAATTCCAATAATCTAAATGAAAGACAAGCCGGTGAATATTTCAGAACGAGGGAAAAAATAACATATATTTTCTCCCGTTTAAAAGGTAAGTTATCGTCAGGAATTGACACAATACCGAATTTAGTATTAAAAAATATTCCAGAAATAATGATTTTCGAATATTGTAGTCTTTTTAATAACATTCATATTCAATAATTCATATTTCCCCCCAAAAATGGAAAAAAGCTAAAGTTCTTCTTTTAGCAAAAAAAAAAAAAAAAACAAAGTATTTGAAATGTGTATTAACAATAATATAAACAAATTCTGTAATGATACAGGATTGATAAATGAAAAACAGTTTGGATTTAAATACAAGCATTCAACTACAAACGCAATACAATTACTCACTTCCAATATTAATTGGAATTGGAACAGGAAACTATGCTCTGGAGCTTGTTTAATAGATATGGAAAAGCCTTTGACAGCATATAATTTCAGTTTCCAATACATCAAATAATACTCATTTGTAATATGATTAGCAAAAAATCCTTTATAGTATTTCACCAGAACTAAATATAAAAGTAATAGAACCTTCGAAATCATTAATGGCCTACAACAAGGTACTGTAAAATCTCCCATTTTATTTAATCTCTTTATTCTAGATCTGCTGAACAAAACAGAAAACATTATAGCATTTGCAGATGATATTGTCATAAACCGCGCCGACAGCACAATCGATAAAATAAATACAAACTTACAAGAATCTTTTAACACAGTTGAACAATTTTCAGTTGACTGGAACATGAAAATAAATTCACAAAAATGTGAACCGATTTTATTTAGGCCCTCTGTCGATAAATGTAACAACAATATAAAAAGAAACTGGAAATATTTTGGAATTAAATCGAATTTAACTAACACCAACATACCCAATAAACAAGTAGTCAAATACTTAGGCATTCACTTAGACAAATTCTTATACTTCAATACTCATGTAAACGAAATAACTATGAAAGCACGAAAGGCATTTTTTGTATATAAATCCTTATTTTATTCTAAACATATAAAATCTAAGATAAAAATAATTATGTACTAATCACTTATTAGACCAATCCTCACATATGGATGCCCAATTTGGTTCAATATCTCACCTTCATCCATGGAAAAAATACGAGTCTTCGAAAGGAAATGTTTAAGGGCTTGTACGTCATTATTTAGATCGTCACATAGTAATTATGTAAAATACGTTTCAAATAAAAAACTATATAACTCATCTAATATAATTAGAATAGATAACTTTATAATTAATCTAATCAGGAATAATATTTTAAAGTGCACAGTGTGCATTGAAAATAATCTAATAATGGCACCGTACTACATATGCAAATGACATTTATATAATAAATACTTTAGAAAAAGTTTTGTGCCACCCGAGGCATTTGTATACTTAGATAAGTTAAATATAATTCAGGATGAAAATGGCATTCCTATTTTATATCATAATTTCAGACGGGCCAATATCAAAGCAATTCATTGTAATTCTCCAAATAATAATATCAGGTATGACACAAGTATATCTAACAAAGAACTTCACATACTGCAAAGATCAAAAGCCAAAAAATTTTGGTGGCTGCATGAATAATTAACTAAAATTTTTCTTTTAACATTTAGACCTTAGTTTTATCCTTCTGCCAAGATAAAAGTAATGTTTTTAAAAAATTGTTCATTACAAAATAAATTTGTATTTGCTGTGTATTTGTGTATACAAAATAAAAATACTAATTATTGTAAATCAATACCTATTCTTATATTAAAAATACTAGAGAGCTCGTTTCTGGGACTTTGTATATTTGTATATATAACTTTCTTTATAACTAGTGTTTATTATAGTTTAAGAATTTCAAAATTGTGAATAAATAAACGTACAAAAAAAAAAAAAAAAGAACTGAATTAATGGTCGTTGATTTCCACTTGTCAATGAAAATTCCTTCTCTTAATAATAAATTAAAAGTATACTTAAGTGCGGACGCACTAGAAAAAGCACACTTTTTCGAAAAATTGTAACCTTAACTGTCTGAATCTTATATATTAAAAGAATTTATGAATAAACTTTGCATTCAAGATTTTTTTCAATATTTTTCTTCTCTCAAACCTCTATAACTAGAGTTCTAATTAACGTAGGGTCTTGACATAGGCCTAAGAACACTCAATGGATCAAGCTCCTTCTTTTGAGCTATTAACTGTTAAATTCGTTGGGTTTGAGGAAAGTTATGCGTGGAGAATCAACTTTACTCTTACTGTACGTTAACTTATCTTGGCATATTTTGGCATTACTGTACGTTAATTCTCTTGGCAAATTTTGGTATTATATTATAAAAATTAATATAATATAATGCTGCGGAGCAGCAGGGGTCTTCTAGTATAATATAAAATTATTTTTTAACTGCATAATACCATTAAAAACATCATCCACCTAGACTTCTAGGATACCAATGACTAGCATGATCTAGCTGTATGAATCGTTGAAAAATCAAAATTTGAGCTGAAAAAATTGGAAAACATATTTACAACATCAATACCAGATTTAGAAACAGAGCCATCAAATTTTATGATAGTTGGAATATCTGAAACTTGCTTTTTAGATTTAACATAAGACCAGAATGATTTAGGATTAGGTATAATTTCACATTCTTTTTGTAAGATGAATTGTTTATATAAAAAGGTGTTTAGAAAATTGAATTCTCTTTGATAATAAATGAACTTGTCACTACCTTCTTCGCGAATTTTTAAGCTTTTTTAGACCCCTAGTACACCACGCAAGCTTAAATAATTTTGATGTTTTAAGAGGGACACTTGCATTACAAATATCCAAAACAGTTTTAATAAAACAATGTATGTACGTCAGGACACTAATTTGTAGTTTGATTTATTTATTATTAAAAGTAATATTTTTTGGTTTCACAGAGATTTTTAAATTTATTTTGTTACTTCAAATACACATTTTCGGCAGAATTGTCAAGATAAAGATAGTTTGTAAAATGGTTTTATGAATAAGAAATTCTTATTCCATGGATATGCAGTATCAAAATTTTGCTTATGATAAGGCTATTAATGTTTAGAGGGTGTGGAAATAGCAAGTGAATCGCAACTAATAATATAAAAAATGTGCCACATGTCACCCTTGGTTCATAAAAATAGGACTGGGATAGAAATCTGGTAAGAAGGAGACTCAGAGGACGCTTCTACTCATGAAAAAGAAGGATTTTAGGAAGGATTTAGGCAGCATTACGACACGTTAACTTAGAATCCTATACTAAGTAAATTGAATGGGAAGACATGAGATGTGGAAGTTACTTTCAATCATCTTTGTCACTGTCCGGCGCTTCAAGAAAATATTCTGATTTTGATTTCTTCAGAAACTTGACAAACTGATTGATATGACTCTTTTTAATATGATAAGATAAGTATGAAATTAGGTGAGAACGTTAATCAAATGAGAATGACGGAATATGTGGTGTAAGGATATAATTCAAATGTACATCTTTATTCGGAGACATCGACTCCTTGTTGGAGCGACAGAATGTTTATACTGGTACCAACGTTGACTTGCAAAGGGTTAATTAACTTAGCAGCAGGCTATTCAACGATAACTGGTCTGTAGTATCTAAGGCTAACATTGTTCAAATAAGTATCCTGCTTGTTTGAAACTTACCTATAAATTTGCAATAGATATTTGGTTAATAAACTGTTGCACTTCGTGAAAACCCTAAGGTAATGCAGTAGTTGCAAATTTAAAAACTCATTTAATTCGTTAATTCAAAGAGGCAGCTGCCTAGAGGCTGCGTTGGGTTCCAATCTGGTCTAATCGGAGTTTAACATGTTGATATCTACAGCAGAGTAACATGCCAGATCCGCCAGTACCGGACATCCATAGTGTTGAGAATATTGGGATAAAGGAATGCATATATTGAGTATAGGAAGTATTATGCTTCAGATTCTACGTACTGCTAGATTCCATAGTAGTCATTATGTAAAATTCCCGCTTATCGGACTTGTGTAAAACGCATACAACCATCGCAATCAAGTTGCGATATTATTCCTTGTGATAACAGAAGTATGAGATATTTGATTATTAGTGTCGAAATTTTTTGTCGAAATGAAAAATTGTGAATTTGCAATTTGTTAAAAATTGTATTAATTTCAAAATCATACAAAAAAAGCAAACTGGTGTTGTAGTTTTTGAAATGGTCTGGGGGATGTAAAAGTTAGGCCAGTATAGTAAAACCTCCAAAGGGTGTGGCGTTCTCAACCCAAACTTTGATGTTTTCTCATTTCATTCTTCAGCAAAATTGTAGCTAAAGCTTGAATAAATAATCTTTATTAATATATCCATATAATAAAATAGAATAAAAAACACTGATGTATGCAGGGACGTAGCAGTTATAAGAGAAATGCCGAAAAAGTTTTATTTAATCATTAACATTGATAAATCCAAGTAAACGTTATAATTAACCGTTATTGTAATATATATTTAATTTTGGCCATTGTATAATAATAACTATTATAATAACCAAAAAACTTTTTTGGTTACCAATAACCATTATTGAAAGTAATATTATTTTTTGGTTACCGCTACCCGGATATATATCGTATTTTTCATGTAATGGATACATTTCTAAAGGTGTTGTAGTTTAATTAAGAGAATACCTTAATTAAACTACTTAAAGTTTAATCTTTAAACAACTTTTTAATTAAGTAATATTTTATTTATAAAATTAAAAAACAAAACTTCTTACAAAACTGCCCATTTTGTTTACATTACCAAAGATATTTAAATTTCTTAACCTTCAAACACCATAGAAATGTATCCATAACCAAAAAATAAAATTACTTTCAATAATATTTATTGGTAATCAAAAAAATTTTTTGGTTGTTATAATAGTTATTCATAACAAAAAAAAAAAAAAAATATTTCTCATTAATATTGGTTACGGTGACCAAAATACTATATATCTTATGATAATGGTTAAAAATTCCCTAATATAAATAAGCCGAATTTTAACGTAACCTTTTCTTTCGAAAGAAAAAAATAAAAATTATTTTCCGTTCCTGGATGTATGTTTGATTTAATATAAACAAGTAAGAAAATTATAGTCGGTCTAGACCGACTATACGATACCCTATACCATGCGTTCAGAGACCCTATCTCTTAGGCCCAACTAACTGCACATAGGAAATAAGCAAAAACCAAATTTGAGTGGGATTTTTATTATTTTCTTTGGCTGCAGATATGAAAAAGTTCATATCGGATGCTATATCTATATGGGGACTAGTTCCAAAAATGGACCGATCCTGATCATGATTGGTAAGGTCTCTTGTATTTTGCAAAAATATATACAAACAAAATCTGAGAAGAATCAGTGAAATATTTTTGTTTTTTAATATATTTAAGTGACGATCGGGAAGCAGCTCTATATGGGGCCAAAGGGATCATTTTTGGACTACTCATTAATAGACGTAATGAACGCATACAAAACCCAATTTGAGTAAGATCTATATGACAATGGGGATCTTATGGCAATTTATGTCGATTTCATAGGGGTAATTCGTATGGGGGCTAGGTCTGAACATGGACCGATTCTCACCAATTCCAATAACGTTCATCCCATGGCCGATAGAAGTTTATATACTAAATTTCATCAAAATATATTCATATTTGCGACCTGCAGTTTGATTACAAGGTTTACATGGACACACAGACGGACGGACGGACGGACGGTCATTGTTAAATCAACTCAGAAAGTGATTCTGATTCGATCGGTATAATTAAAGATGGGTTTAGGTCAAATATTTTTGGTTGTTACAAACAGCAGCACAAAGTCATTATACCCAAACCACATAGTAGTATAGAGTATAAAAATATCACTCGTACGTACACATCTCTTCTAAACTACTAATAAATAATAATCATACGCCCTGAATATGTTGTTATCAAAAAATTGATAAAAAGAGGGCAAAATTAAAATTTTTTGAAGATTTCATTTCATAAAATTATACATCTTGATTTGCCGAAGCTATTTGCTGAAGGAATGGTGATATCATCAATGGTGCTTAAGTTATAGCTGAAAGTCTAAGCAAGCAAACATCAGTAGGAGGAAAAAATAAAAGAGTTCACAAAAAATAGAAATCCCTTTGGAGGCAGAATGCCTGTTGTTCAGTATAATTTGTATGTTCGCACGTAAAGGTGCAGTTGCGCCTGACGTAACCTCAGTTTGTTTTTTTTTTTTTTTAACGTAAAAACAGCTATTTTACCAAAAATTACATGCAATGTTTGAAAGAGATCACACGAAAAGCACACATTTTGTAGAGTAAAAATAATAAAAAAATACGTTCTTGTGCTGAAAGTACGATCGATCTTGTTTGAATGAAGATGTGTACGGTGCTATGCTAGTTTATCGATTATATAGTTACCAGGTTACTGTCAAATTCAAATATATTCTTTGTTTTGAGTACATACCTATTCGATATTGGTGTTTAGAAGTATTCAGGATTTTTGAATCTCTTGGCTTCTTGGTCACACTAAATATCAATTTGAAAAATTATTTTTCTTTGCTTTATTGAATAATGGTTAATATAAAAGTCCTTTCCCATACATACATACTAACCATATTTGAATGGAAAAGGGGATATGTAAAGTATGATTAAAACGCAAAATCACGATATTAGAGAAGTTTTTTTTTTCTCAGAAATCTGTGTGTTTTTTTATAAAGCCCTTATTGAATATAAGCCCTCGATATCATTAGCTGAACTAACATTTTAATTTTTTAGAGAAGAATAAATTGTTGTGTTTTTATACATGCGCTATTAATTCAGTCGTTTTAATTTCCTTTACTAAAATTGTTAGTATCTATCATATGATTTGATGAAATGCATCACAATCAATCAAATAATTGATTTTTGGTTAGTTATGTAATCTTTAATTTCAGTTATTAATATGCTCAATTCTTATTTAAAAATTTATTTTTATATATATTCGTGTGTATGTCACTGAAATCCTCCTAAATGGCTGGACAGATTATTGTCAAATTTTGTGAATGTGGTTAAGTTGATTCGAGAATTGATATGTGGGCGAGTCACCTCCCATAATAAGTGAGTTTTCATTATCCTACATCTTGAGTAATATAAAAGGGAGAAAAGTTTGAGTAGCACATCCCGCAAAAAGTAGATATTCAATATCACATATATCGGGTACTATGACAGAAAGATCTTTGATACTTTGTGTGGCGTCATCTGTTAGTAATGTAGGTAGCCGGCGCTGAAAATGGGCAGAATCAATATCGTATATATCGAGTACTATGATAGGGAGAACTTTGCAAATTTGTGTGAGATAATATATTATTACTGTGAATAACCGTAGACAAAATCGGCGGGATCGGATAAATAGGCGTGTCACCTCTCGTATTGGGGGTATTTTAAATATCATACATCATGAGTAATAAAAAAGGCAGAGTAATGATACTTTTTGAGTTCAGAGGATATAAGTGTTAGTAGCTGTGCTGTAAATGGGCGGAATCCATTAAATAGGCCCTTACAAAGTAATAAATAATTAAAAACGTTGGTGCATATGTATGTCTGACCATTATTCGAGATTTTTTCGACAATTCTTATTTATAAATTTATTTAGCTCTAATTCATACGATAGGTGGCGCTGGGGTGGAGATATTAAAGTAAATATAATTTTCCCTGAATATAATGTATCAATAATATTAAATTTAAATGTAATAATATACTTTGTTATAATAACAAAAACTTACGATCAGTTATATTGTTTTCCTTACAAGAGTACATATTTACAAATATTTGGCATTTCAGTATTATATATTTAATTGAGCTGTACAAATAGGTAGAAATTAAATTTGAGAAAAAGTCCATATCAATTTTAAATCAATACTTTTACGAAATTTAATAACAATATTGATTGTACTAAAATTCATGTATTTTACAAGTGATTTTAATATAATAAATAACATTTTGTTTCGATTACCAGCACAAATATCATAACCAACGACTAAAAATGGCAGTGAAATAGTATGTGACGAAAATGGAGAAGCATATGCAACAATTCAGGGTAAATTTAATACACTCCAACAAGAAGCATTAATGGATTCGTCTAGCATATGCAATGACAATCAAAAAATCTCATGACCAGTCGATGCAAATCTGCGGGGATTTATAACATTTATGCTTCGGTCATGACCACTTATTTGTAGCCTTTTCCAGAGTTATTAAGCCCAACAATTTGTTTGTATACGGCAAAAATGGAAAACCAAAATATATTGCCCTCACATTGTTTTTAAATATATTATTATTTACTGAGATCAGACGAACATTGTATTATGTGAAACAAAATTGAATTTATTAAATCGAAAGTAAAATTTGCATTTAAAATAATATACTGAATTTGTTTACTTCATTATTACTCAGAAATCCTACCGAAATTGAAATTAAAATAAATCTTGGCTTAACATAATTATTTTAGGGAGAACAACATCTGTCGGGTCAGTTACTGTTAATATAAAAAAATAGTTTTGATTAAGGATTGACGTTGTTTTGTTCTTCATGAATATTCTTTAAAACAAGTTTAAACATTGTAAAATAAAAAATAAAATTAATTATTATTAATTATCATATTAATAAAGCTTCAGTTTTCTTCATTATTGCCCTTATTTAAAGCCATTCAGACTAAAAGACTAGAAATCTAGTAATACCTGTTGTAATAAATAGAATAGACGTAGTTAGAGAAACATTTTAACCTCGATTAATTTTTTGTTTAAACATAATGATAATTTAAAAACATCGCCTCAGAAAAACATAGAAGTCAGATCAAATACACTTTTTTATAACTTCTTTATTCAATATCGATTTGCAAGAAATAAACAAAACAAGAAAAAAAAAAAAACGAAAAACAAAAAACAAATCATATCATAACAAAATAAAAAACTAATTTTTTTTTAAAATTGTAATTAAGAAATCTATTGATGCTGATTCACAGAAGAAAAAAAAAACAAACATACGAAAAAACACAACACACTACACGACATGACATAGAATTCTCATAAATCATTAATCAACAATAAGATGAAGTAAAAAGTACAACAAAAACAACAACTAAACATGGATGTCAATGATGAAGATGATATGTGATGGTGGTGTTGATGATGCACTACTCGTAGACGAAGATGAACATGTAGAAGGAGGAAAAAAAGGAAGATGTCTGTCGTTAACCTGGTACCCACTTGAAATAACTACATTCTACACTAAATACAACAATGATCACGATAATTGTTGATGAATACGAACAAGTGATCATCACATGTTGCTCTCTCTGTTTACTCATGTATATGGAAAATGGGACAGGCAGGCGGCCAGACAGACAACAGGTTCACACCATTCATCATTCGATCAGTTTACCAGCCAAGAAGGGAGCTTAAGAAATTAAAATAAATTATAAGAAATTACTGAAACTCAAATATTGGTTGTTAAAGTAATAGTCTCTTGTTTTCTCAAAGTTAATATTCTTATCCAGTAAAGCAAAGTTAAAACTTAAAAATAAACAAAAATATTTTTAAAAAGTAACTGTATTACTGAAATAAAACAAAGACGAAATCGAATCGTTGCTTGAATGAATCTTCTTAAAGGGTCCATAAGTGTTTTACATAATCTACCATCTTTATGGGAAAATCCAATAAACTTAAAATATATCTACCAATATATTAAATTGTTGGTCTTTACCCAAAAATTTTTATATAATCGACAAATTATATACCGATAGTATAAAATGACCTGGTAAAAAGCACTGCCCAAAAATTAAAAAAAAAAAAAATACAGTGGCAATTTTTCAATAAAAAAATTTAAAAAAAAAAACTTTTTAGGGCTTGTAATTATCTTATCGATTCTAGTTGATAAATTTTAATATATATACATATAATATAAAGGTATAATATAAAGGTATAATATATATCGCACCTGTACCTCTAAAGTGAGTCAAATCAAAATTTACAAATTTACAAATTTTCAGTAGAGGCAAAAAACGGTTTTTTAAAATATTTACTATCAAATTTAAAAACAGTTATTTCATTGTAAAGAATTGCGAAAAATAAGTATATAACAGTAGTTATTTTTACGATTTTTTCAGTGATCAGCAAAAATAACAATTCTTTTGGGTGGAACTCAAAATATGCCTTTTTAATGGATTCTAAAGAAGCTACTCTTATAACACAAAGAGGTTTATAACTGTATTTTTTTTTTTCGAAAGACTAGAAAAATCGATGTAAGATTTTTACAGTGGAAAAAGTGAAAATTGAAAAATTTTGAGTTGACTCACTTTAGAGGTACAGGTGCGATATGTATATTAGAGTGGTCCTTAAAAATGAAAATGCGATTTTGGGAGAGACGGGGTCCAGTTTGTTTTCCTTCTATATAAAACTAATATATGTGAAGTTTGGGGACAATTGGATAAAGAAAAGTCGCGCCGGAAAACGATTGAAAATTTCAAGTGTGTTTATATGGGCAAAATATGACTTGTTTTCAGATTTTACGAAAATTTTGCCCTATAGTTTGATTTTTCCGACAAGTTGTTATATGAATCAAGATCATTATTAAATTGTCTTTTCAGAAACCTAAAAAACTTCAAAATCGAATAAAAACTCGCCAAGAAATAGCAAATGCCCCAGATCCCTTTTGTGCCAAAAATTCAACTTTGAGAAATTGATTAAAGCCAAATTTTTTTTTTGATCCCTATACTTATAAGTACTCAGATACGAAGTATTTTTTTATTGTCACGTTGCGCATTGAAACCGAAAATGGGAAATGTTTTTGATAAAATTTTGAAAACTCTGTTTTCAAGTCTTAAAACATTTTCTTAAACAGAATTTAAGTTTTTGTTAAATAAATGTTAGGGATTAAGAGTGTGTATTGTTATGTAAGTCCCTATGCTAGAATTTTTTGACAAGGATTTTATTTTTGCTGATTTTGAGAAAAATGCGATTTTTGTGAAATATTCGGTATATGTAATCTTTCTAAATTCTTTATATCAAATATTAATCAGTTCTCTACATTTAAATACTATATTTTATCTTAATAGCCTAGGTTAGGTTAGGTTGAAAGTGGCTGCTAAACCAAAGGCAAAGCATACTTAGACTCTGGGGTCCATTGTGATACCACGGGACGAATAGGTGTTCCCCTCAGTCCCCACCGTAGAACCAGTTTGAGCTCCTGATGAAGCCCCTGATATGTGAAATGTCCACATTTGAGAGATCAGAGAGATCGTGAAGAAACGGCGATCCCAATGTTCGAAGTCTCGTTCTGGAGAGCGCCGGGCAATAGCAAAGGAAGTGCTCTATGCTCTCCACCTCCTCCACATCCATGCAGCTACGACAGAAGTCATTTGACGAGACCCTGAGGCGTTCAGCGTGTCTCCCTATGAGGCAGTGCCCAGTGATAACAGCAACTACTGTTGAAATCTCCCTACGGGGGAGTGATAGTAGCGCGCTAGTGCGCTTATGATTTAGAGCCGGCCAGATCTGTCTCGTGATCCTGCACGTTGATCCATTAGCCCATCTGTTGTCGGTTATGCCGGCGGTGTGAAGCCGAAGTTCCAGCCTACAAGATTCCAGGGGTATACCAACACATTCCAAGTCCGCTGGAACCCGTAAGGTAGTGCCCTGTCTTGCCAACTCGTCAGCTTTACAGTTTCCCGGTATATTCCTGTGCCCTGGGACCCAAATGAGTCTGATGTCGAACTGCTTGGCCATCTCATTTAAAGACGTGCGGCAGTTAAGGGTGGTTCTTGTTTTCAGGAACATTGATTCCAAGGATTTTACCGCGGCCTGACTATCAGAGTAGATGTTGACTGCGGTTGTAGACAGAATATTCCGACCCAACCAGTCAGCAACTTCCTTTATTGCCAGTACCTCTGCCTGATAAACACTGCAGTGGTCTGGCAACCTGCGAGCCAGATCTAGTCCAAGCTCCTTTGAATAGACTCCGAAACCAACTTGACCACGCAGTTTCGATCCGTCAGTATAGAAATTTATCGAACGCCTGCTACCTGGAACCCCCCCTGACCAGGATTCTTAATAGCCTAAGGTTTTGGAAAAAAATAATACGACCCCATTAACCCTTTTGACCCCAAACTAATAAAAGACAATTTATTAAAAAAATTCAAATATTTTGCAAATACTTTGAAATTTTAAAAGCGTTCCTTAAAATATTATAACCAAATGTGTATGTCTTCCTATACACATTTGGGATAAATATAGTATTTGGGATAAATCCGAGAACGTTAACCCATTATTTGCCAAGGCCAGCTTTGGTTTATAAGATATTTTTAAATAAAGATTATAGAAAACGAGTTTTTCTATTAAACTCGATGAAACCACTATTTAGAATTTAAGAAATATAATTCCCAGTGCTCCTGGGATCAAAATTATCCATTGTGATATATTTGGTATAATTTTCAGCTTATTGCTCGCGAATATAAATTAAAATAACTTATAACCAATTTTATTACAAAATTATATTATTTTTAAAAACTATCTATATGTTTCCAAATAAAATAAGAATATTGTCGAACTATGTATGTATAACTCAACATTGTTAAATTGAACTTGAATTTGTACCGGAAGATGTTGTTTTTTTTGTATGATTCCACTATCTGGAGTAAAAACTGCTTTTATTCCTCATTATTTGTTAACACTATTAAAATCTTTTATAAATATAACGCCTCTTTCGGCAGCATCGTTTACCACAAAAAATTCAGTGCAGAAATTGTAACTCTTTTAAAATCTTCATTAGATTGCTATGTCAATGGAGGAAATAATAAAAATTCTGCAGAAATACTAAAATAGCTGAAGCAATTTTTACTTTTAATGGACCCAAAATCGCTTAAATCAATATTTATCACATTCTCTGGGTGAATGAATTTTCTGAATTTTCGGTAAGTTTTCGAAAAATACAGCAGAATTTTATTTCTAATCCAATAAAAAGTCTAGTTTACTAGAACAATGCATTATTTTTAGGTATTTACTTTTCTTTTAATGTGACAAAATTCAAAGTTTGGCCTCAGCAAGGAATGGGTTAACGTTGTTCGATTTATTCAAAATTTTTGGAACGGATAACGTACATATTTGATTAAAATATTTTAAGCAACGCTCTTAAAAATTCAACAGAATTTTCAAAATATTTGAATTTTTTGAATAAATTGTCTTTTATTAGATTGGGGTCATATGTGACCCCAATTCCAAAAAGGTTAATGAGGTTAATTTTTATGACCTAGTTTTTTTTTTTGGCACAAAAGTGATCTGGGGCATTTGCTATTTCTTGGCGAGTTTTTGTTCCATTTTGAAGTTTTTTAGGTTTGTGATAAAGATAATTTGGTACTGATCTGGATTCATATAACAACATGTCGGAAAAATTAAACTATAGAACGAAATTTTCGTAAAATCTAAAAAAAATCAGATTTTCCCCACATAAACACACTTGAAATTTTCAATCGATTTCAGGCGCGACTTTTCTTTATCCGCTTGTCCCCAAACTTCACATTTATTAGTCTTATATAGAAATGAAACAAACTGGACCCCGCCTCTCCCCAAAATCGCAATTTGAAAAATGTCCATATAACGTAGGACCACTCTAATACATACATATATAAAAACGTGTACATACTAGCGAATCTGGCAAACGTTATAGAATGTAATAAATTTCAGTTTTTATTTTAAATGCAAATTTAATTTTAAACTTAATTAGCATGATTTGGTTTCCCATAATACAATGTTCGTCTGATCTTAGTAAATAATAATTTATTGTAAAGCCAACGTGTGGATAATAATATGTGCTACTTCATTTTCGTCGTATAAAAACAAACCGTTTGGCATACTAACCTCTGGAGCATGCTACATATAATAGGCCAAATCCAAGCCGCAAACTTGCATCGACTGGCCTTGAGATTTGTTGATTTCCATTCCATTGCATATCTGATTGTGAATCAGATTCCTTTAGAATGTGAATCTAAACCATTATTAAATCAACTTAATCGCAGACACAAAATTTTTTAAAAATCAGTCCAGCCTCGTAGGAGTTCACGGACAGAAGAAATATATATATATAAAGATAAACAGGGTGGACCATATAAGTTTTGCATTTTGCTTTTGCAACCAAATATTGTCCAGATCCATATTTCCAAAAATGTGTAACAAATAATTTTAGTTATCACCGTAACGCATTTGCCTTCCAGATGTTTGAAGAAAAATGTCCTAATGACACCGCCGGCCCAAAACCACACGAAACGGTACATCGTTCAGAGTGCATTGGATTTTCAGCAGTAATGTGTGGATTTTCCATTCCCCAGATGAGATATTTTTGATGTGTAAACATCTATACGCGCAGGGGGGTAAATTTCTATTTCACAATACAATCACAAAAACTGCGTAACTCATATCGGTGTGAGCTGAAGCAGATAACGCTGTGTGACTTATGATTGTATTGGTGAAAAATTGATATGATATGTTCTTTTCTAAATATTTTCCAATTGTCTTTCAAAAAACATCAATTGTATTTCAGGAACCATCAATATAATTTCAGAAAACATCATTTGAATTTCAGAAAACATCAATTGTATTTCAGAAACCATCAATATAATTTCAGAAAACATCATTTGAATTTCAGAAAACATAAATAGAATTTCAGAAAACATCAATATAATTTCAGAAAACATCATTTGAATTTCAGAAAACATAAATAGAATTTCAGAAAACATCAATATAATTTCAGAAAACATCATTCGAGTTTCAGAAAACATCAATTGAATTTCAGAAAGCATCAATAGAATTTCAGAAAACATCAATTGTATATCAGAAACCATCAATATAATTTCAGAAAACATCATTTGAATTTCAGAAAACATAAATAGAATTTCAGAAAACATCAATATAATTTCAGAAAACATCATTCGAGTTTCAGAAAACATCAATTGAATTTCAGAAAACATAAATAGAATTTCAGAAAACATCAATATAATTTCAGAAAACATCATTCGAGTTTCAGAAAACATCAATTGAATTTCAGAAAACATAAATAGAATTTCAGAAAACATCAATATAATTTCAGAAAACATCATTCGAGTTTCAGAAAACATCATTTGAATTTCAGAAAACATAAATAGAATTTCAGAAAACATCAATATAATTTCAGAAAACATCATTCGAGTTTCAGAAAACATCAATTGAATTTCAGAAAACATCAATAGAATTTCAGAAAACATCAATATAATTTCAGAAAACATCATTCGAGTTTCAGAAAACATCAATTGAATTTCAGAAAACATAAATAGAATTTCAGAAAACATCAATATAATATCAGAAAACATCAATTGTATTTCAGAAACCATCAATATAATTTCAGAAAACATCATTTGAATTTCAGAAAACATAAATAGAATTTCAGAAAACATCAATATAATTTCAGAAAACATCATTCGAGTTTCAGAAAACATCAATTGAATTTCAGAAAACATAAATAGAATTTCAGAAAACATCAATATAATTTCAGAAAACATCATTCGAGTTTCAGAAAACATCAATTGAATTTCAGAAAACATAAATAGAATTTCAGAAAACATCAATATAATTTCAGAAAACATCATTCGAGTTTCAGAAAACATCATTTGAATTTCAGAAAACATAAATAGAATTTCAGAAAACATCAATATAATTTCAGAAAACATCATTCGAGTTTCAGAAAACATCAATTGAATTTCAGAAAACATCAATAGAATTTCAGAAAACATCACTTGAATTTCAGAAAACATAAATAGAATTTCAGAAAGCATCATTTGAATTTCAGAAACCATAAATAGAATTTCAGAAAACATCAATATAATTTCAGAAAACATCAATTGTATATCAGAAATCATCAATATAATTTCAGAAAACATCATTTGAATTTCAGAAAACATAAATAGAATTTCAGAAAACATCAATTGTATTTCAAAAACCATCAATATAATTTCAGAAAACATCAATTGTTTTTCAGAAAACATCAATAGAATTTCAGAAAACATAAACTGTATTTCAGAAAACATCAATAAAATTTCAGAAAACATCAATTGAATTTCAGAAAACATCAATATAATATCAGAAAACATCATTCGAGTTTCAGAGAACATCAATTGAATTTCAGAAAGCATCAATAGAATTTCAGAAAACATCAATTGTATTTCAAAAACCATCAATATAATTTCAGAAAACATCAATTGTATTTCAGAAAACATCAATAGAATTTCAGAAAACATAAACTGTATTTCAGAAAACATCAATAAAATTTCAGAAAACATCAATTGAATTTCAGAAAACATCAATATAATATCAGAAAACATCATTCGAGTTTCAGAAACATCATTTGAATTTCAGAAAACATAAATAGAATTTCAGAAAACATCAATATAATTTCAGAAAACATCAATTGTATTTCAGAAAACATTATTTGAATTTCAGAAAACATAAATAGAATTTCAGAAAACATCAATTGTATTTCAGAAACCATCAATATAATTTCAGAAAACATCATTTGAATTTCAGAAAACATAAATAGAATTTCAGAAAACATCAATATAATTTCAGAAAACATCATTCGAGTTTCAGAAAACTTCAATTGAATTTCAGAAAACATCAATAGAATTTCAGAAAACATCAATTGTATTTCAGAAAACATCAATTGTATTTCAGAAAACATCAATTGAATTTCAGAAAACATAAATAGAATTTCAGAAAACATCAATATAATTTCAGAAAACATCATTCGAGTGTCAGAAAGCATCATTCGAATTTCAGAAAACATAAATAGAATTTCAGAAAATATCAATATAATTCAGAAAACATCATTCTAGTTTCAGAAAATATAAATAGAATTTCAGAAAACATCAATTGAATTTCAGAAAGCATCAATAGAATTTCAAAAAACATCAATTGTATTTCAGAAACCATCAATAAACATCAGAAAACATCAATTGAATTTCAGGAAACAGCATAATCGACTTATTTTTTATGCACTGGAAAATATGATGTTGATGTTTTCTTTAATTATTACATTTCTACACATCTCCCTTGTGATCGGACTCACATGATTTTTTTTTTCTTGTTGACGTAATCACCGGGTAAAAAAGAGCTTCGTCATAAAAGATAATTTTTCGGTAAAAAATGCTTTCGGTAGAAGAGTCATCACTTCAGGAATAAGTTTTTAATATTTACCAATCATAGTTTCAAGAGTAAAACGAGACATTTCGTAAACCGCACATACCATACCAACTTATCGTGATAACTACAGCTGACATTGGCGGTGCCATACTGAAAAGAAGCAGTAGTTCGAAATGAAAAATGCTATAGGAACCACCCAGTATTGCCAATTTTAACATATGACAACTAAAAATTTGATAAGGAGGCATTTTTTGTGTAAGACCGTAACCTATAACCTGTTTAAAAATTTGTTTTATGGCAAATTCATCAAGATAAACATTCATTAAACCTCCGCGTTATAACAAGATATTGCATAATGTTTATGATAATGCAATACATTAATAATATCTTAAAAAAAATTTTTATAGTCGTAAAATTAAATTGTTTGTAAGTTCTATTAATTAATTTGTTATGATGGAACTATTCTGTGAGTAAAAGTTTTTATTTAATTTGGTATAAAATGCGAAAAACCTAAAATAAATATAAAAAACCAATATTGCATGGTTGTGCGAAAAAGTACGAAGGTATGCGATCGAGAAAAACTATAACTTAAATTTTGACTAGTAAAAGTTCAGTTCTCTAATATTTTTAATCGTACTGGGTTTGCAAACAATATGATGAAATATGTTTTCCATACACATATTATAAATATTTAACAATTATTTTTGTTTAAAATGGGTTTTAAATGAAGAGTACTTGAAAAAATGAAAGGTTTTTCTGATTATCAAAATTTATAACGAACGTTTTACTATAAAGAAAAGCTCGGTAAGTGACAAAAAAGGGCTTAAGAAAAATTCTAGCATTTCGAGGAGAAAAAAGGCAAAAAAATCAATTGCTCGGACTCTTTCGTATGAAAACCTAAAAGAGGCAGAACTCAAAGCGTATAAAGTAGAAAAGTTTCCAGATCGAAACTGCACGAAGAATATCGGGGCAAAACTTGGTGCTAAATGTAATTTCGTCAATTAGTATAAGTGCTGAATTATGGACGATGAAATAAAATATCAGAAATAAAATTTTCCGTAGCTGATACGAATAGAAAAATTCGTAAATAATTTTAGACACATAAAAACGAAATTCTCGAATTAGGTTTTAGTTTGGCAGTTGTGATAAAAAAAGTAGTTCCTATATGAGAACAGTTGCGATTAATATCGATTTGCAGATTGGAACACTATTTTCTTTCCTTAAACAGCACGACGTATCCTCGTTTTTTGGTCTGATCATGCATCATGTCATTACAGTAAATCGTCCGTTGAATGGCATAAAAAAGTAATATAAATTTCATACCAACTGATGCGAATCCACCCAGCTGCCCAGAAAAAGTCCATAGTAAAATATAGAATAGTGATGAAGAGAATAAACCAAGTCGCCAGAGCTTTTACTCGGATCACTAAAAGTACTTTAATTTAACTTTGGAAATGACTAAAAATTATATATAAATAGTTAATTTATTGTCACTAATTAGTTGTAATTTTTATCAAAATCGGTTATTGTGATTTGTTTATGTTACAATATATATGTGCGCAATCCTGAAAATAACATTTTTTAAATGCATTTTCACAAAAAACTTGCAGATGCGAACAGTTAAATAGCACCAGAAAAGTGCGAGAAACGTCAAGATGGCATTTTGCGTAGTTACGAACATCAGTAAAAATAAATATTTTATATATTTGGTATTTTTTTTTTGCAAAAGTTCAAAAAATTTCGTAAAGAAATATTGACCATTGCAAAACGGCCTGCGCAAAAAAGGTAGAAATGTTAATTTAATCTAAAAAGTAAGAATTTTCTAACATTCAGATACATAAAATAAGGTGGGCTTATTCAATGAAAAATGTATTTTGATATTGCAATTGCGGAAAAGTGATTTTTTTTTTAAAATATTTTTATAAAGAATACAAAAATGCTATTGAAATGTGACTTAAACTTTCAACAGAGATCTGGCTCGGTACAGTTAAATACTATGTCTTTTTTTAAGATTTAAAGAAAAAATTAAAAAAATTATAACCGAGAATTTTTTGAGTTATGAAATTTAAAAATAAAAAATGTATTAACTTCATTTCAGTGGCATAATGAAAAACTTTTAGTGCTTTTCTTGTTCCTCGTCGATCTTATTTGGCTGAGTAGTTATTTATATTTCCTAAATTGCCAATATCTAAAAAGCCATTGAAACCAAAAGAAAATGTGTATTGTCGGATGGTATGACGTCCTGGTTATGAATATTGGTTAGTGTAATTGGAACTTAAATAGGTCAAATATTATGAACATATCATATCGAATTTAAATATAAAAAATGGTTTAATATTTCATATTTCATTATATAGATATTTCTGTTTTGAAGTAACGCCCACCCGAAGGGGTGTGTCGCGGTACAAAATGGTATTGAAAGATTCTGAAGAGTTCTTTTTTAAGCTATAGTTAAGTCATTTAGTTAGTTATTTATTATTATAGCTGCTTTGTTTATAATAGGTTTTCAAAAAAAAAAAAAAAAAAAAAAAAATTAATTATAATAATAAATAAATGACAAATGAACTGTTCCATTAATTGAATATATAGAAAGAGTATCACTTTTACAAAATAACCGGGTTGTAATTAGGTTATATCCAAAGCTAGCTACTGATTTATATATTTTAGTCAGTTATAACTAGCTCGGAATTAGTGCCCATATAAGAGTATCATCCGATATAAAATATTTAATAGTTTCAAGCACCAAATGGACGACAATTTCACTCAAATTTGGTAAATGTATACTTCCTACATCCATTATAGTTGGATGGTGGTCCAACCTTTTGCTGAAACTTATGATTTTTCATTTAGATTTTTCAATAATTTTATTATTATTATTTTTATTTTATTCTGATGTACCCTAAAATATATTTATGTTGTATCCACTAGGTTTCCCTCAAGTAATATATTCTTCGCTCTTTATTACAGATTCAAAGAACTAAGTGTAATTGCTGAGTATCGTACAACTTATACGTATCCTAATGTATAATTATTATCCAAATTTCTTTAATGACTACATATTTATATCATCCGAAGGTGAAGGGTGAGTGGATCATTATGTATTCATTCTACATCAATAATAACTAAAACTACCACACAATTCAATATCACTTTACTTATTAGATAAATTGAAATACTTAGCGTTATTGTTTTAATCTTATTATTATTATAATCAGAAAAATCATTTGTATATTATGTATTTATTTAAAAATTCATATATTAATTCTTTAAAGTTCCAGAACAAAATACAACCAAATGTAGTGATGAAACACACGTAAATAAAACATTCATTCACATCAATACGAAGGAATTCGTTGATATTGTTGTGTGGTTAAAATAAAAAATTGCATTACCATTAAACTAAATGACTGAAATGGCAGAGCTAAACGACAAAATAGAAATTTCAGACATAATTACTAAGGACATTAGTATACATTACGGTTACGACACACATTCGTACACAAGAATTCAGCTCTGCTCCGCTCAAGCACAAGCAGGAAACAAAATATACAGAATAATATCCTTCTACATTTGATGGCAATCGCCACAAATGAACCTTTAATAGAATATTAACTTCAAAAACGCAATTTTGGTTATTGCGGTTTTGTTGGCGTTATTTGTTTGTGTGTAAGCAATGTTAAAAAACGCAATATCCTTGAAAAGATTCGAGCAGGTAGGTGTATATTTAGATATCGAAACATTTGCGAAGAATTGAAAATTCCAACACTTTCGACAATAAAAACATATTCGACTATCGAAATGAGATTCTCAGCCATAGGAATTTAAAGTTCTAGAAAAATTCTTAAAATTTTGAATGTATTGGTGAGTACAAATTTCGAAACTAACACAATGGAAATGGTGAGATAGGTATGAATTTGAAAATTTCGAAAACCTTATGTCACTAACACAATTACACAGTTTCACCTATACACATACATTTCAAATAATATTTTCGAAATTAAGGTTTGCCACCATTCGAAAAATACATTCAGTTAACACAAAGTCCTGCTAGAGGCAACAACAATCTTTGTAAGCATGCGCATGATACAAGCGGAATATTTGCCTACCCTTACCATGACACAAGCAGTTTCTACGAAACAAATATAACTCTGTATGAATATAGTGGTGCTGTACTCACTGCCATAAAATATCAGCCATAATGAATTTCAACCATGCTTAACTATACACATCTGAATGTTCACTATACACTTGTTATGAAAGACACCACCACACAAAAGCATGGTGCTCTGGCGCTGATGTCAAACTCCGCCTACGTTTTTCGAAATAGTTGAATGAATTTCAATATGGCTGCTTTTAATTTAAGATGTGAGTGTGTAGGTGAAGAGTGAATGAGTTAAAGTAATGTGGAGCGCCATCATTGCCATCATTCACAACAACAATACCATCAAATGCAGTAGCAGTTTCTACAAAACGAAAAATTGAAATTGCTTTCAAATGAATTCTTTTTTTTTTTTTTTTTTTTTTTTGGTGGGGATCCCCAACTCAAATCAAAGTAGAACATGTGTGAGAAATATGTTCATCAACCATACCGGTGATATGAAGAGACAGAGAGAGTGAATTGAATTGAATGTGTAGAGCACTACAATTCCTCTTGTTTAGAGTATGCGTGAGAAATATCTTTATATGTATATTATTTCATAGAAGTTTCCACATGCCTTTTCAAAATTTGTTTTGAAATTTGAAACTGTCAGCCGGCGCGCGCCTCATTTACTGTGACATTTGTTTGAATTCCATTTTTTGTTTTTTTTTTCGGTTGCTGTTTGCCTTTCCGTTGGCTATTTCCATTTCCATTACCATTAACCATTTGTTTGAATACAATGGACAAAATTATTAAGTGTTGACATTGATTTGAATGTCTTAATTTTGGTTTTTGTTTTTAAAATAAATAAAAAATAAAATGAATTTGAATTAGTTTCGTTCTTTATTATTTGTTTAACAAATGACGAAACATTATTTTTAATTTCCTACATACATTCATTTCATTAATAAATACTTTTAATAAGCATAAATTCAATTCTTATAAACTGTGAATGTGTTTGTCATTAAGACGGAATACAACACCGTCGCAAATAATACTATATACATACAGGTTCGTTATTTATTCACAGTTTAGTTACAATTTTGGCCTGTCATTAATTAAATTCAAAAAATCATGTTGATTGTTGACAATAAAATTTGAAATTTCAAAAACCTAAAACTTTGTTTACTATAAATAAAAACATTAAATATTTTCCCAAAAACAACTTTTGAAATTTTTTAACATTTTATAAAATCTTTGAAAAGCCTCTCACAGCAGAATTAAGTATAATCTAAGTTTTTTTTAAAGAATGAATTTTTCTCAACGAACTTTAACGCTACATAATTGATATAAATGTAACGTTTTTTAAGACTTATTAAAGGTATACATATACAATATTTTTAGATAAAAATATATTTTTATAAACTTGACTGAAAGAAAAAATTTAACAAGAATTTACGAATTTATTCATAATTATATTAATATTAAGGACAATTATATAGTTTTTAGTTTTACAGCTAAACTCCATCTAAAAATAATTTGGCCTTCGTATTGTAGAGATTATGATATTCCGGTCGATTTATGAATGCCTATACTAGGTAAAAGGCATTTGAGTTATGAACTTAAAAGTATTTGAATATTTCATAGAAATTTTAAACACTGACATTTATATAGTAATACAGTTGCCAACGAAAATAAGTTATACTGGTTATAATTAAAATTATTTTGCTATTCATATTTCAAATTGCATATTAGAAAATGATAAACTGTGGTTGGTCGACTAGTGGATAATTTTCTCATTTAAGGACTACTTATCTAATAAATTAATTAAAATATATTTCAGTTGAAATTTCAGTTTCGTCTTCTACTGTTGTTGTTTCTATTACATCTTTTTTGCAATACCATTGTTCTAAAAATGAAATATGTACTTCTTTAACGGCAACTTGTGAAAGGCTTTTGCTAAAGCGAGAGCCACTACTTCTATTGAACTAAGAAAACCCTTTATAGCTTGAGTTTTCGAAATCCTTTCAACAAATAAGAAAATAAAGTAATAGTCGCAAGAATGGTTTATAAAGTAAAAAATTCCAAAATGTTAAAAACATTCTATAATAGCGAGCAATATAAAAACACACAGTTTGATTTAAAATAGAATAGCATATAATTAGAAATCTATTCCATAATTTTTACTTCTATGATTATATTCAGCTTCTACTTTTTATTAATAATCTTCACTTAACCTTTAAAAAAATGAGATAGTTAAAAAATGCAAAGCAAAAGAAATTGGTCACTTACCTTTGTGTTATTGTAAAAATTTCCATTGTTAGATTTTTGAATGAAAATTAATCCATTTATTTAATTCTTGAAATCGGTAGAATAATTAAGAAACACACACTACTGTCCGTTACATAATAAAAACATACGATGAAAGTAAGTCGGTAGAAAGATAGAGTGGAAGTGATCGCCGAAATAGGATTAGTACACAGCAAACTGAAAGGAAGAAATTAAATTATGATAGCCAAGTTTCTAAAATATGAACTGTATTTATTTCAAATAAATTTAAAAAAGTTGGAATCAGTGATGTTCATCCACAAACAGAAAAAAAATTTCTATAAACATTTATGGGCATTTATGAACATAAAATTTAAAGAATATAAAATTTCTAGCAGGAAATGCTGAAAATCACATTCACAGAAAAATTCCTTATGGCCGTACAATGAGCTAGCCGTCGATGAGCTAAGAATTAGCATAACATTTTTTTTTGTTAATTTAAATTTGTGTGTAAATTTTTGTTTTTAATATTCAGGAGTTTAATTCATGAATTTTTCGCTGTTTTAGTTATTGCAATTTTTTTTTTAAATATTATGGATTTTATTAAAATTTTTAAATAATCTATGGACGCCGACCTTTAAACTATCGTTAGTTGATATAGTTTGATGTATAATTAATCTGCTTTAAATTCATATTCTTTAAAGTGCAGGTCGCACAGTGTCGTATTTGCTCGATCTACGCGGTCAAAAGTCCCAATCTCAAAATAATAATACTATCCATAAAAACCGGTTCCCCAAACAAAGGACTAACCCGTGAACAGAACCCGTCCCTTTTCTACCTGCTAATGCGCACCGTGCACCCGTGGCGTTAGTTGGAATTGAAACGTTTCACCTAGTGTACGTATCTGTTCTCGTCGACGCGCTTTATTAAACGAACTTCACAAGTTATTTTTTATGTTAACAAGTTCTTGTTACAAATTAAAAGTGATGGATTCCAATGAAGAAGGTAAGAAACTTACAAATTACATTAATAAAGTCATGGTAAACTACAAAACAACATTATTATTTCAACTTATAAAAAATGTCTTTTTCGTACCCTGATTTCCTTCAATATTTTTCTTTACTAGTGTTTTTGTTCATATATCGGGGCAGATCGGGCTATGGTTATTATTACAGGTTGTTATATTATCCTTTTCCTTGTAACTGGTATCAAAACCGTGTCCGGAAACTTCCCGGATAAATATAGTTTTGAGGGGTTAAAGATATGTAGCGAAATTTCGTATAAAATTAGAAATGTTTGTTAGTGTCTTTTAACCTTAATGTATGTTTATTTTAGTTTCAGAGCGTGCATCAGGAGTAAAGATTGTGACTCGACAATACTTATTCGACTGCTAGTTTAGATGCAAAACTAAACTATCTAAAAGATTAGTCCATGGCGCAGTTATCATCGAAAAGGCATTATTACCAATCGGACAGCTTTGCGAGGAAGCAGCTGAGGCTCGCAACAAACATTTTAGATTTTACCGCCGAGATTATGCGAGAAAATTTTCAAAGGAAAGCTGTAATCAGGATATTTTTAATCGCCTTCTACTTACTTCTGATCCTATGCTTAGTAGCATGCGGACTGTTAAAAAAAATGGAAATCTGGAACATTTTTACCTGAAACTTTGGCCATGTTTGCACCTGCAGACCCCAATATATGAGAAAGTTCATGGGAGAGTGATGAAGAATGCCAATGAACTAGCATTTTTACGTTATTTCCCTTTGTACAGACCGAAAATTGTATTATTTTGTTTGTTTTTTTTTTTTTTTTTTTTGTAAATATATAATGTATATAAACTTAAATATATATATATTTATTGCGAAAAATTGTTTTTTAATTTATTTACATTGTTTAGATACCAATTCAGCATAAAAATATTTTTGGCCGTGTAGATCGCGTAGAACGACTCTGTGGGTCGTTTTATTTGAACTTAACTGTATTAAATATAGATCTGAGCATATAAAGGACAGAAGATTAATACGTAATTTGTTTTATGACAGCTAACATAATATTAAATATATGTACATCTGGTTTGACGACTTAAGACCACCTATATTCACAGACCATTTCAATGGAGGTCGGCCTTAAGATGCCCAAATTTCTTAATCTAAAACAATTTTATATCTGTACAAACTAATCTGGATCTTAGACATATTCATAGAGGACATTCGAATGTAAAGCATTGTTCACATAATATCCGGCCACACTGCAGAAACTTTTTTTAAAAAGGATGGTGGCAACACATAAATTTTTTTCAATCTTGTTTTATAAACATAAGCAACGTTATTTTTGTAAAGTTTTTAATTAGTTTAAATATATATATTCGCCTGGTAAAGAATGGAAAAACAAAATAGAAAAAAAATTGTGCACAAATTTCTGGAAAATCCGACATGGTTGGTTTTAATAATTGCCAAAATGGAATTATGAAACAATTAACAGGGCAAAAATTTTATATTGCAACGAATCGAGGAGATGCCGATCCAAAATACACATACATATACAAAAATGGATAAATTTTGTAAAAAGGCTATGGTTTGGCAAGCTATTTGCAGTTGTGGTCTGAAGAGCAGTCCCTTTGTCATTTCTTCAACGATGACTTCAGATATTTATATCAATAAGTGCCTGCAGAAACAGTTGTTGCCTTTTATTAAGCGTCTCTTCCGTAAAGTGTTGACTCAATTTAGCTACCAGGATTGGTATCGAAAAAATCAGGTCAGGTTCACAGCTTCGTCCAATTGGACAACATTGGGCAATTGTTAAAGGAAAGCTGAAGAAGAGTGGTAGTGTTGTTGTTAACAATAAATGGTAAATAATTATCAATTCGTAGTTTAAAACTTCTTGTTCGCTTTTGTCATTAAAAAATAATATTAAAAAATTGCTGGCGGATTTCAAGTGAACAATATTTTAGGTTGGATATCACCATTCACTAGCTTGTTATTTAAATAATAATAATTGTATTTGCGACTTGAGGTCAACTGTTTGCATAAATACAAATAGACAGAAAATAACGCTAAATCGAATCAGAAAATGATTATGAAACAAATATTTTTGATATTGATAAAGATCATTCTAACTTAACCAGTGAATACAAAGTCAAAAATATAAAATTTAGATATTATTTTTTTTTATTATTAATTAGTAAAAATTTTTATGGAAATTCAGTAGAGATAAGCAAATATTCAATTAATACATTAACATTTTATTTAATCATAATCATGTGTAATTAACTAATTTTTTATTCAAATCTTATGATCTATTAAATATTTCTGAATTTTAATTTTTTGGATTTTATTCTATAGTTGAATATACTATTCTTATTTGCTTTTTTTTATAATAATTTTGATAGAAAATAATAATAAAAATAAAAGTAAATAACAATAAAACATTAATAAAAATAATTATATTTTGTTTATTAAAAATTTAAACTTCTATTTATTGAGTTATTAATTAAGATATCGATGAATTATTAAAAAGGATCTCTAAATATAGAGTGAGTCACAATACAAAGGAAACTTTTAATCAAATATATTTTGACGACTTGAAAGCTTAATACCAAAAAATCGATCATAAAACTAAAAACTCTTTTGTTAATTTAAATATTTGTATGCTTATATTTATTTAAAAAAGAAATAACGTTAACATAAAAATTTTGCCCTCTATTTTCGGTTTAAATATTTTCTTGAATATCCATTATTTTTTAGTACTTTTCATAATGCCGAGGCATGTAGTCAATTAAGTTGTTGATGATATCGATTGAAATATTTTTGCCACTCTTTATTAACTGCCTCTATGAGATCTGCTTTGTTTGTGTAATTGCGTACCGGTATTTTTCGATATACAATATACCATAAATTTTCTAATTGCATTAGATTGTAGCCATGCGATTACAACTTTTTCGTTTATCTATTTTTTAAAACTTTTTTTTGACTAAAAACCTTTAATCTTTCGATAGAGATTATACCAAAGAGAGAATTTGCAATAACTGATATTTCAAAACATAATTTTATCACTTAACGCGAAATTATTAAAAAACAAAGTTGCCAAATTCATAATTTTGTAAAAGTTTCCAATATATTGTCACCCACTGTATATGAAAAATGACTATGCAGTGCTTGGTTCCATAAACAAATATCAAAAAATTTATCTGTCTTAAATTTTAATGAAAGATACATTTTTAAAAGTAATAGTCGACCATTGCTTCGATTTTGTTAAAATGTCGTATCTTTCCTTTTTATTTTATTTAAAAAGGTGTACTTAATTTCATTGGCCTACCATGATTTCTATTTTTTTTTCATTCATTATATGGGGACCTATCACTGGCAAATCTGATGAGAAGGTGGTCAAAAATATATGTTTTTATACGAGTAAATATGTTTATATGTTTATATATGTTTTTGTAAGAGCTAACATATGTAGATGCTGTTTTATTAATAGACTATATCTAGATCTTGAGTTCAAAATATCGACCAAGAAAATCAAGTAATAGTAGGCCCAATTTATTTTTAGTATTGAGTTTGTTTTCTTCGGACTTCTCTAACAATTTTTGTCCTTTGACTCTTTAAAGGGACCTTTTTCCGGACTTTGGGTTATATGCAAAATGAATAATAATCGAACTTTTGGCAATTTTTCCCAAAACAGGTGCTAGAGTGTGCCATATATGCCTAACGATTTATTAGCTTTTTTGCTCAAAGATTCTGATTTAAAATTTTACAGATAAAGCCATTGGTGTAGTTATTTGTATCGAATGATCTCCGAAGCCCTAAGAACTATCCAACTACGATTCACAGCAGAGTTTCGGTTAGAGCTGTTCTGGTTTTATTTATTTTTTAATGGGTAACATCGGATAAAAGACCCTGCCCTTATTTAGAGAATATCTATAGTACTGTTATAACGAGAGACTTGAAATTCAAATATTATTGAATCAAGTCTTCTAGGAAATTGAAACGCTCCGATTAGTAGGCATGACATCTCCAACACAAAGTAAATGTCTGGCTTACAGTGATAGAAATATCCTTGAAAGTTTGTGCTACTTAATAAGTTATAAATGTAAGTAGGTGAAGCAAAAATGAACGGGATCATACCAGTTGGCATGACACCTCTATTACAAATTAAAATATATGAAGTGTTATGATAGAGAGAGGCTTGATACTTTGCGTGAATCAATAAGTAATTAAGCTGAGTAATAGAGTTAAAAATATGCGGGATGATACTAATGGATATGTTACTTGTTTTGAATATATAATATAATCTATATGGAGTCTAAATATTATTAATAGCCTTAAGAAAATATTTTTGTTTAAATAAACGCAAAAATCTATTTAAGAATGTAGGCCAGGGGCGATACAAAGTTCGACGGTATCCGCTAGTGCAACATATAATAAATATAATGAAATTACCTTAATGAAACTAAAACATGTTAAAAAAATTAGTTACTATTTTTCTCTATTTAATTAAATGTGAGTCAATAAGTGTTTTATAATATCACAATAGACCCAAGCAAGCAACAACTACAACTTACTTGTACATATGTATATCTCTGTAAAAAAATATTCGTGTACAAGTGAACATTGAATCTAATGAGAAGACATTTAACAGTTTAAACTATAAAGATTTTTTTTTATCTTTGTAGGTGTTTTTTAATTTTTTGTGGACAATATCAATGGAAATGTGTTTTACTATAAAAGTTACCAAAATTCTAAACTTGCTAGCAAACCAACTTTTACCCGTTCTCTATTATCAGGGGTAATATAGTCATCGAGATTAAAAGTGTTCATGGTCTTATGGAACTTTTCATATGTACTTTCGTTGTGTAGACACTATTCTCAAGAAAAATATTAACTATAGATTTGTAAATAATATATAACGATTTCGAATTCGAAATTGCAAATACTTCTGGGCCATGGTGTTCATTGAATAAAGGATATGAGTAGACTACTGCATTATACATAATATTCACACAGCATTATTGCTGATGTTTAAAGTAGTCGTATTGTAAAAATAATAAATAAAAGCTTGCCAAACATAAGACCAAATAAAAGTACAACATCAAACTACTTGAGAGTTTTGTTGAATATTGGGATATATGGTTTGAGTGTTTTTGAAACAAATCGACAACAATTTCATTAAATGAGTATGATATTAAATTTAATGATGCAACAGTATTTCAGTTTTGTTATACTTGTTCTTTTTTTGCAGCTCCATATTACCCCCCCTTTTCGATGAAGTACTTATGAAATTTTTAGCAACAGTAGCTTAACTACACTAAACGAAATTTAATTAATGGCGTCTTACAATTCTTTTAAAACGTTTTAATTGTTTTAAATGTTATCTAAAATTTTTAAAACAAAAAATAATTAATTAAGTTAGTAACATCAACGAAAAACTTGAAACAAATTTCGGATAGATTTAAGGTGCTGGTATCAATTATTAAAATATCTGAAGTACTTTTTTGTGATGGTTAAATGGTTTAAGTTATAAGCAAAAAATTATAAACATATCCAAATATATATTTAACTATAAAGTTAAAAATGAAATTAATTTGAATTCGAATGTCCCCAGTTCCCAAGTACTATCAATGAGTTTGAAAACTAAAAAAAATAATAAACTCTTTTAAGAAAAACTTAAAGTAATTGTATGAGGATATTTCACTCACACAATCTTTCTCTATTGTTTTAGAAAAATTTAAGCTGCCAAAAGTATCTTAAAATTATCGATAGTTAAAAGTTTGGCGAATTTTCTCTTGATATATAAAAATTCTACAGTATTTTACATGAAAGCAGAAAAATTATTTTGTTGCCACCCATTCAAATATAATAAAGCATCCCAAGGTTTCCATTAGCAAAGAATCAAAAGAGCGCAGGAAAAGTAAAATGAGAAATATCGAATTATTCTGTGAAAAAATAGCTTGGAACAAATTTCGTTTAGATCTAAATGATTGTTTAGCTTAAAAAAATATATATTTTTGTATGCAGATTTTATTTATCATGCAAGCAATCTGCTTTAATCGCTGTTTTATTGTAGCCTCATAATTGACCACGAATTAAATGCAGAGAGTGGCTACTCAAAATAGCAGGCCGTTAAAGAATTATATTTTTATGATTAATCTTAATACTAGTGAACTACGTATAGCATTTTCAGTCAAAGCCAAATGTTTGATATATTTCGAACTGCTGAGTTATTGATTAAACCGCGATTGGAAATTTACTTTATTTCTCAACACAGTCTCCTTTTACCTCGACACTTTAGCCTAGTATTTTTCCAAATCTTTTATTTCTTCGAAATATAGGTTTTATCTAGGGCCTCGAAATAGACGGTTGTTTCAGTGATGATCCAAATTTCTTACCGCCGCACAGTGGACCATATTTTGAGAAGGCGGCCAAAAATCATTTTTTTTTTGTTACCGATTTTAAAGTTATATTATTCATTTGAATAAAGTAAACCTCGGGAGCCAAAAAATTGCGACTCTATCTCAACTATATCACAGCGAACGGGGTCTTCGAAAATGGGCTTTCTCAGTATTTTGCTAAAATTAAAAATTTCTTTGTAAATTTTTATTTTTGAATGACTGAAACTTTTTTGATTTAAAAGATTTTGAAGTGAAATAAATTTGGTATAATTTTGTGGCTTCCATACTATTAATGTTAAAAATCTTAAATCACTGAGTCATTCCGAAATTAAAAAAAAAATTTTTTTTTAAAAAAGGTCCAATTTTTCCGAAAATCTCCTACTTAATAGAGCATAACTCCTGCCAGTCAAAAGCAGTCAGAAACAATCTTGCACTCTTCTATAGTCCGAACCCTCCCCTATACTCCTATTATATGCCCGCCAGCTTCCGCCCGTGTGCACCAGAACAATTTTTCTGACCCAAGGTTAGATATTTTCTGCAAAATTTATGAATACAAAAGTTATCCACTATGTGGTTAGGATATATTAAGTTCGAGGTGATGTTTGTAACTGCCAAAAATATTGGACCTTTATCCATCTTTTATTATACGGATCGACTCAAAAACACTTTCTGAGTCGATTAAGCGATGTCCGTCCGTCCGTCTGAGAGTTATGAATACAAAAGTTGGTCGTACCGGTGCACCGCGGTGTATTGTTTTGCTTGTCGGTAGAGTTGTCAGGAGTTGTTATATACTTATAAAAAGGGTTGAGATATAATGAGCTTAATTGTTACAGGTACATTTACATAGGTATCTTTCAAAAACATTAATAGTCTGAATTAGAGTTATATAGTTTAAATAGCTGACAAAATGTGAAACAATTTAAATAACAGGAAAATGGTAAAAAAAAAACCATTGCGACATAGCCCTTTAAGATATGAGCAGGAATGCTTCACCTTTTAAAAGGGGTTAGGGTATGGGTTTTTTATGCTTCTAAAAGTGGTAATTAAAGATAAAAATTTTTATTTTACATAATTGCAAGAAAGAGTATTTATAGTAATGTTTCCACAATTATTATTTATTACAATTTGTGCAATGCCTAAGTACTGTTACAGAGATCTGGCAGATATTTATTTTCAACGAAATGATGTAGATGTATTTTTGAGAGTGCATCTACAACTGCCAACGAAACTGCCAACTGCTTAATAAATTATATTTTAACTCGGGATCTTTCAAAAAAAAAAAAAAAAAAACAACCTTTGGCCCTTGTGCACATTAGCACTAAAAAGTTTACGGGGGCCAAAGTTTGCCATTTTCTGAAAAAATTAACTTAAAAAAATGTTAAAAAGTATTAGTTGTAAAACTAACTGAAAAAATAAGACATTTAATATAATATGTTAATATAATATAATATAATATAAAACCTTTTTTTACCTTTTAACACTTCACTTTTGTACTAAAATTCAACTACAAATGAAAATGTATTTTAAACCCTCCGTAACTTTTTTTTATTTTCGGTCGAGAATTACGTTTTAGCAAAACTTAAAGGCTACCAAGCAAAAAAAAACCGCATATCAAAATTCCAATCCAATCAAAAGTTATAGATTTTTGACCGCCTTCTCTTCAAATGGTCCACTGTGCGCCGGAAACAGCAAATAGTCGCAGGGGGCTAAAGCTGGAGAATATGATGGATTTTTGCCATTACGACTATACACGTGTGCGCCGGTGCGCTGTTATGGTGGAAGAATACTGTTTTCTTCGTTTTGGCTTAAAAGTCTAATCAGCCTAATAGCTGTGAGTTATATTCCTCGGTATGCATTCCGAAAAAAGCATTGTTGCCTTTACCTTGTCGGTCGACCGACCTAACTTCGCCTTTATTGGAGCATGGTCACCCATAGTGTTCCAATGCACGACTATTTCTTTATCTTAGGTGTGTCGAAATGGAAACGAAACGGCCCAAAAACTTCTTTGGGTTGCGGTTCAACATCGCCTCAGCTACCTAGCGCATTTTCATTCTGCAATCATCCAATATCATTCCAAGGCATTCATCGATGTTTTCTGAAGTAACAGCCGCTTTCAGTGTCCTGAACGTTCGGCACCACTTGTTATGGTACGACCACAAAGGAGTTTACTTAACCACTTCTGGTATATTTAAGTTGATGGTTTTTTCCCGCAAGATATGCACTTTTTCCATCTTTCGATGTCTGCCTTAAATGGATGTCAAATACAAACTTAATGGCGGAGCTTGCTCAGAAGTCTATCAATAGATGATACTTGACAGGAGGAGCGTCGATTGTTAATTAACTAAGAAGAAAGTTCAAAAAGTCACCTAGTTGTCAAACTGTCCTCATTGTTTGTTTTGAATTATATACTTTGCTTGCTTTAGCAGTATTTGTACACTCTACATTCGGTACTAATGTAAAAGTACTACATGTGAATTAAAGATGTCGCTAACCCCATTTACGCTGAGAACAAAAAAATCCATGTATTTGTGTAATGTCAAAATAATACTGATAATTATCTCTGATCGATCTGATATTTCACGTGTAGTATTTCTCTTATTGCATAGAGCTCCCTATTGGTTCAATAGAGATATGACGAAAGTCTGAGGTTCAGAAAATGTGTGTAGACATGTTGTGGTGGTCAGAAAATATTACTGTTTTTTGGGATTTTTTGTGTCCTTACTATTAAATGCTACTAACACTAAGCCAAGTACTTAGCAATTAACTTATGGAAATATTTTCAGTAACAGTTGATCTTAAATAAACTAAAATTTAAGAAGAGAAAGCAAATAAGAGCTTTATTGTTTCATGCAATGGAAGAACACAAAATCTGGACAACTTATTTAATACTTTAATATCAACATAATTCGATTCAACCGAAATTGAACAGGGTTCCATATAAAAGGAAACTTCGTAAAGAATGTTAGTTTTTATAAATTATTACAACATAGGCAAAAAAGAATGATTACAAGTTCCTCAAATAATTGAGTATGCAATTAATCAGGCTCAAAATAAAATGTTTTACTTATATTAAAGCAAAGCCATTTATTTTAAAAACTTTATGTATTGAGCAGACTATATTTGTGTCTTCGATTATTAAAATTATTGAAATAACTCAGGCCAAAATTAATTGATTTGCTGATCGCTTTTTTTAAATCTCTTAACAGTTTCTCGGAATTATCTCTAGATAGCTATTTCGGGATAAACAAACTTCGTTAAAGGGCTATTTGAGGCATGTGTGTTAGTCTTTATTTACCAAAACTGTTATTGCAACCAGATACTTTATGTGGATTTTTGTATGTCAGTATGCTGATCTCTAACGTGCTGTTACTTTTTTCGAGACTTGTTAGTTCACAAGATATTAAATGGTTAAAATTTTAATTTGCTTAGATTTTAAAAATACTTACAATAAATGTCACACTAAAATCACAGAAAAATTACAAGTTTTATATTTATTAACATTTTATCAAAGCAAACCAATTATTGGCTATATGAATTTAACTAACGTGTAAACTTAAGCAGTCAGAAAAAAATTGAAAACAGTTTTAGCATTATCACATACGATATAATACTATTGGTTCTATTGAGGCTCAAAAATCAATGTTGGTAATAATTTTTTTAAATTCGAATTTTCAATTGGGGTTTTCTTGTAATATAGAGAATCAATAAAAAAAATTGGAAAACTGATTTGGAATTAGCATATTTAATTCTTTATAAAATAGTCATCCAATGTCAAGTAATTTTAGACAAAATTTCGTTTTCTTGGGCTATTTTATTCATTTTAATGTATAATGTGTCCAAATCCTAGTCACATTACTCTTCCGTATCAACTACATTAATAAGAGATATGACTAGCTACCCTAGTCTAATGTTGCCCATTGTGACATGATCATCATATTGGTTTGTTGGTTGGTGCTGTCAGGAATTAAAGAAGCACAATCTTTATTATGTAAATCTGTTAGGAGCTTAGTTTTTTTTTAAATTTTGTTTAAAGAAAGGTGTATGCTAAAATTGCATTTAACATTTGTTAACAGTAAAGTTTATTTTAAATTGTTTTTTTTTTTTTTTTTTGCCTTAGAATAAAGAATTTAAATTATATCAAAAAATTTCGAAAGGCATTTAGTATTATTTTTTGAAAACATTTCCCATTCCATTTAAATGCTCATCTAGGATAATTTTTCCTGTTAAGATTCTTATATGAAATGTTTGTATATGTGGGTGAGTGTGATAGTATAAATTACAATGTGAAAGACGAAAGTATGCTTGTATATGTAGCAGCAGCAGCAGTAGAAGTATATTAATAAGTTTAGTCCATTACAAGTTTCTGAGGCTTCGATTGATGGGTGCACAACAATGACGAGGGGAAATTAACCAATTTATCTTTGTTTTCTGTTAAGGAACAATACAATCTAACATTCTGAAACAAACATACAAATTTATACTCATACTCTCAAAGTTTTTATTTTATATAGAATACAAAGAAGAAACAAAAAAAAAAGAACAAATGAACTTTATAATAGAAAACAAGAAAAAGCACAATCACAGCCATGATACGTTGTAAGATTTCGAAAGAATAAAAGAAAAATACTCTCTAACATCAGCGACAATGATAGAAAGCTTAAGCAAAAAATAAACTAAAACGGATACAGCTATTAAATACAAAAATGTGAGCATGGGTTTTTGTATATATTAGTGTATAAACAGCCATGCACAGCTGGAACGAACTCAAAATGTGACCGCTCATGTAAACTTTTTTCCCAAAAAATATGCGAAAAATTATTAAATTATTAAAAAAAAACATTATCTTTTATTACTTTAATGAAATTTTATTTCTAAGAGTGGTTGTTTGGAATGTCAGTTAAACTTAGTTTTGTTAAACGATATAGAAATAATCTATTCAATTATAACATAACAATTTTCACAAAGTTCAATGAAATCCCTGATGAAGGCTAAAATGCCTGAAACCAGTCTGATTAAGAATACATTGAAGTTTAGAAATATATGCTTTCTTCTTCTCTACTGCACTCCATTGAAACGAAATCAAAATTTACAGTATTAATTGCAACTAGCAGATTCCAGCGCTCGAAATTCGAGTGCAATTTCTAGGCAACTTTATTTTTCAACTTAGCCAATTCACAAACCAACACTTTTTTGGTTTATTAATATTGTGCATGAAGATAAAAAAACTCATTAATAAACACACTAACAAATTTAATAAATACACACATAATAATAATAATAAATTCCCGTCATTCCTATAAGGAGCATAGGGCCATAAATACACACATACCATATGCATAATTTTTTTATGTATGTTTTAGTAGCAACTATAAATGCTATTTACTCAAAATAAAGGAAAAAATTTAAAAATCTGTAAATCTGTAAATCTGGAAAACAGCTAAAAAAGAAACATCTTTCAAATAATCTGGAAAACAGCTAAAAAAGAAACATCTTTCAAATAATACGTTTGAGCAAAATCGGATAAAACGGTAGAACAGAACATCGGTCACAAGAAATCGCCTAGCCTATTAATATTGTATATATGCTTGAAAATGACTTTAAATCTAACAAACTATTAAAATTTCGCTTCGGAGCAACATCTCTAATATATGTAAAAAGTAGAATATGTAGAATGTACAAACCATACATCAGATATGGCAACTCATACGAAACTGAGAATAGTGGAAATTAGACGTATGAATGCACAAATATTCAAAATTCAAAAATAATTATTTTTTATTTGTTATATGTGTGTTAAAGCGCATGACCAAAAAGTACAAGTACGAGTGTATGTGATATAGACGCACGTTCAAACCTCACGGCCGCACTATGGGGATTTTGAGGAAAAAAGTCAAATTGTCAACATACTGTTAATGAAATATGCAATCATATTTTTAAATTTCGGAATAACTGCTACAATCAAATCAAAAAGAATTACTTATATCTGACTACTAGTTTTTTTTATAGCGTTTCAAACTCATTACTTGTATGTTTTATTGAACTGACTGAAATTAAACCTAAGAATTTCAAGGCGAATATTATGTTATTGCTCGAGCTCACATCTCTCTTTTTATTTTTCATTTGAAATATGATCTTTCATTATGCTAAGGTTAAAAAGAAAAATTTCAGAGACTCGTATTTTCTCTTTAAAGCTCTCTTTGTGAGCAGAGAATAAAAAAAAAACGCATTTCTCCAAACTCTTGGACCTTCAATTTTAGCTACATTTGCCTACAGTTGGAAACTACTATCAATGCATAGTCTCATATCTGCTTTTACATTTCAAATCAATTCCAAGTGCCCCTAGGTGCCCCTTTTCAATTACTTGCATTTATAACTTAACGCTTTTAAGATCTGTATTTTTGAACTGCTCAGAAATGACGCAACATATTGGAGGTAGTTCTTGGGTCAACGTATAACATTTATATGATATTATATTTGACATTATATATTTACTTTGTATGGGAGGTGCCACGCCGACAGCCCATTTTTGGCAACTAATAACGTTAATATCTCATTAACTAACACAAAGTTCCAAGTCTTTTAATATTACAGTACTACAGATATATGACATTAAATATTGCTTTGTATGGGGGTGCCACGCCTATTGTTCCAATCACGCCCATTTTTGGGCAACTACTCACATTAATAACACATGAAAACACACAAATTCACAAGCCTTTTGGTACTACAGTACTACAGCAATATGACAATAAATATTTTCGCTTACTTTAAAAAGTAAGCGAACGTGAAAAAATTTAATTGATAATTATGTGTTCAAACAAATTAAATTGAAGAAAAATCAATAAATCTATAAAGCTTATTAAATTCAATGCCAATTATTTTATAGTTGTGTTACTATTAGATATTAATAATCTGCGGGCTGCGATAACTAAAGTGATAATGGAAAGTTTTTCTCTTTCATGCGCAGTTTTATGCTCGGAGCTTATGGAATGTAACAAAGACAGAACAAAATTAAAACGGTTTTTGGAATAATCGTACGTTGGCTTAAGCGAAGATAGATGTGAACTTTTTCATACAATATACAAACGTTTTTACTCTCAATTTAAACGAAGGTGGCAGGATTCTAAGCGTATGAAGCCGCGATTTGAAAAAAATAATGCAAATTGGTTTGAAGGCACGTTTAGAATTGATTACAGTGAGGGTGAACGAAATGAAGTACGTGCTATATTTCCTCAAGAAGTGTACAAATTTGTACAAAAAAAATATTGGGTATGTTTACAAAGCTTGAACTTACAAAAGAAAAATACGAATATCTAGTGCATTGGTTACAAAGTGAAGGGTATGACATACTTGTACCATACAAACCACTTACGAAAGAAAAAACTAACAGTTATCCTCAAGGAATTGCTATCGCTGAAAGTTCAGGTATTGTACCTCTGCAAAATCTATTAGACCATACTGCTAAAAGAATCCCAGAGACCAAGTCAGTAGAAGTGATGAACGAAATTGAAAGCGGAAATCTAACAATGTACTGTAAATGGGGTTGTGATGGGTCATCTGGACAAAATGAGTATCAACAGAGGTTTTCAGAGGATTCAATATCTGACTCTCATTTATATCAGTTGTACCACTAAAATTATCATGCAGTGAGGACATAAATAAATCGGTATGGAATAACAATATAGCTTCTTCCACACGATATTTTAGAAGATTACAGTTTGCATATGTCAAAGAGACGCCTGAAGTTATACGAAAAGAAAAGAGAAGGGTCGATGAGGAAATTTCGCAACTAAGAATATCTGAGTTGACAATAAGTAATCGTACCTTTAAAGTAAAACATGAATTATATCACACAATGATTGACGGAAAGACAGTAGCGGAAACACAAGCAGCATCTACTTGTTTTATTTGTGGAGCCACAACCTCGAAGATGAATAAAATCGAAGAAGTTAAAGTTAGGCCCGTAAATGAAAAAGCACTGCAAATCGGTATGCCACCACTTCATGCACGTATTAAGCTGATGGAGTGTCTTTTGCATATAGCTTATAATATTGAATTTAAACGGTGTATAGTCGACTCAAATACAGGTTGATACTGTCAAGCAAGGCTCTGGTACGACAAATTTAGGAAATACGTCACGAAGATTCTTTGCTAATCCAACTATAATTTCCGAAATCTTGGGTCTAGATGAAGACATAGTTAAGAGGTTTTGAATTATTCTCGAAGCTATTACCATCAGCGAGGCAGTGGATGCAAAAAAATTTGGTGATTTTTTGTACACTCCACAAAATTCTTATTCACAGAAAAGATATAATGGAAAACTGTATTTCTCCTGTAGGGTTACTGTCCGAAGAGGCTCAAGAAAGTCATAACAAAGACTATAAAAAATATCGCCTCAGACACTCCAGGAAATGCAGTCGAATTGCCACGAACGAAGATATTATGCACCGAATGATGGTAACATTAGACCCGATGATATCACATTTAACTCCTTCGTTTACCAAGAAAAAGTTAAGTGATATAAGTAATGAAGATATGGCTCTTTTATAATAATAATAATAGAATTATAATATATTTTCGTACAACTTAACTTTTTGTCATTAACATATTTATAACATACCTACACATTTTCTTTTTCATATCAATTATTTTATGTTCTACTTACATAAATAAAACTACATCAGTCATTAAACAACTATATTTCCTCACCTCCGCACAAAAATCCCCACGCCCACAGCTACAATCACGCCCATTTTTGTCCGACTATTCACATTAATAACTCATGAACTTGGGCAAAGTTCCACGATTTTCTCTATTGTAGTACTCCATATATATGGCATTTTGTATAGGGGGTACCACGCCCACTGATCTGATCCCGCCAATTCTTTCCCGAGTACTAACGTTGATAACTTATGAACTCACACAAAGTCCCACGGCTTTCATTGTTATACTACTCCAGTTATACGATATGAAATATTTAATTTGTATGGTGGATGCCACGCCCATTGGCCCGATCTCGCCCATTTTTCCGCGACTCTTCAAATTAGTTTAATATGTACATGTAGATAGTTTCAGTCGTTAAACTATTATATTTTCTGAAAAAAACTTTTTTCCTCATCTCCATACAAAAATCCGCACTGTGGGCCGCCCTAAGTAGAAAAATTTCTATAGGAGCAATCTATTCAATTACAACATAAAAATTATCACAATGTTCAATAAAATCACTGACGACGACTGAAATGCCTGAAACTGGTCTGATTAAGAATAGAGTGTAGTTATGAATTTTAGATATATATTCCTTCTTCTTCTCTACCGCTCACCATTGAAGTGGTTAGCTTTTTAATTAAATATTATAAAGTCTTAAGACAGAGACAGAATTTCAGTTAAACTTAGTTTAGTTACATTCAAGATTTTTAATGCTTTACTCAATTAGGTTAAACATTTCTCGTGTTTGAAAAGGCTAGTTTAACTAAACTAAGTTTAACTGGAATGCAACCAATTGCATATTAGTTTATGGATTAGTAAGTCATTTTTACAAGCTAAAGATTTTAATCTGCAATTACTTTTGAAATAAACTACTTATTAGGTTGTGACGCCATTAAAAGTTCAGTTAAATAATGTTTCTGGCAGCCCAGATAAAGATTTTTTGAATTCGAGTTAATTCTTTTAACATGCCAACATTGCAAAACTTTTAACTTGTCATATCTGTAGTCGTAGTCATTCTAAGTGTGTTACACTTTATCGTAAAATAAATATATTTTTGTAGGGTTGCCCATATTGTAGAATATGTTTTTCGGTAACTGTGGCAAAAGTCGTTCATTTTCGTTATATTATTCTTCTTCTATTCATAAATATTAAAAGAAATGTTAGACTAAATATGTTTTTATTAATTTTAAGTCCAATTACATATTAATTTGGACCACTTTCAGTTATTATATATCGAGGTATGATTTTTCTGGTGTATATGTTTTGCCGTTAAATTGGAGGAGTGGGGTTTTCATGGAAATTCAATTTTGTTGTCAGTAGTCCAAAATTAATATTGGGCAAATAATTTTCCGAATAAAAGCGTGTGCAATAATATGATATTGATTTGTTGCTGCATATTTTTATGTATTTTACTATGAATACGTATTTTTGCATGCTTTGCTTTTAAGTGCATATTTTTTGCATACTTTGTTATTTTTGATGTAGATATCCAAACGTTATTGCATATTTTTGCCTCTTTTAAAATATCTGAAAGTAATATAAAATTTAAGAAGTTATAGTTTATAATTTAAAATCACAAAGCATTATTTATTTGTAAAGATATAAATTTGATTGGAATTCGTATATAAAATTTATTTAAAAGCCTTCAACCTCGTAATTTATGTATTTTCTTTCACTACCGATCTACAGTGAGTGTTTTTTTTTTTAATAATAGGGGAGAGTGGGGAGTTGTGGTTCTAGTTATATGATCAAAAAGTCGTGCATATATCCAGAGACAAAGTTTCTTATTCCGATGCTACTTGTAATTGTCTTATGAGTAACATACGGCCAGTTAGAAAAGATACACTATATCTAGTTGTATTATAAACTAATGATTTCGTTTCCCTATCCCAATTGCCACTTTCTACATATCAAATCTTTCCCAGCAATTGTAAAATGTTTAACCTATTTGACAATCCATTTTTAAAATTGCAATACTAAATAGTTGTGTGTGTGTGACACTTTTCTGCTATTAAAGACGATTGCATTTGAAAAGCATTCGTTTATAGTAAGCTTTTAACTCTTGTGTAATCGATCAACCATTTGATTAAGAGCTGTTTTTATTTCGCTGTTACGAGTTACATTTTTTTGTATTCGCACTCCTTTTGTTTTTTTTTTATCCCAGCACTACATTTGTATAATCGGCATTATAAGTTTGTGTTAAAGATTGCAAGAACCAGCTATTTAATTTAACAGATAATTGAAGGGAAAATAGTATGAAAATTCATGGATTTGATATCGACACAACCATTTTACTGAAGTACTCATTAAAACTCTATTATTGGGTAAAATGCTCTTTGAAACTGAAAAAACATCGGTAATTAAATTAGTGCAAACTTGAAGAATAAACCTTACTCTCACTGTTTCTGTGATCAATCTGTAAGATGTTTTTAGCTTTCGACCACAATCATATTTCATAGCAATTTTTTCATAAAATATTAATTTTTTGAAGTTATAATTAGACTTTTGCTTATAAAAGTTATGTAATATGTTAAAAGCATAGCAATTATAGGGTATCCGATCATCAGTATATACCAATACTTTTAACTCTAAGTTAAGCTAAATGTTCAAAGGGTCTAGTTTTGCTTGAAAAGTGTGTGGATTCTTTACATTCATTCATATAAAGATATTCATTCGCACATAAATGCGAAAAATTGGTTCTTTTTTCATGAGTATTGTGTGCATTTGTTTTTCTCCGTCCTCTTTCTATACTTAAAAGTTAAAAGGTTTAAGAAAAGGAATAAAAAACATTCATACAATACTTCTAATGTGTATAATAAAAACCTTAATGGCAACTCATTTATTAAAACCATAATGTAGATTCTATGTAATGTTATCCTCATGTTTTTATCATGAGTTATATTTTTTTTTTATAAGAGACACTAGATTTGAGAAGTATTCGCAAAATATAATTATAATAAAACAATTAAATTAAGACTATTCATAAGCTAATATTCTCATTATTATTATTTGATGTAAAATTTTTTATTTATAATGGATGCTTAGACGTGATTTTTCTTTGAGTGCTTCACAAGTTTACGAATTATTACGTATTTACGGATCGCAGTTTAAATCTATTAATATTGATACATACTGACTTAGATATTCCTATACTACTCTGTGGTGAGTGTCTTATGAAATAATTTTCCAAAAATATGTTATTTATGTTCTTGTCAGCCATAGGATGATCGCTATTGTAATGGGAAAAACTTGTGTATGGTCAGACCTAGCGCTCATATATGTATATGTCCCCTATTAGTACTACTGCGTTGAAATGAAATGGTGGCTTTTCTTATAAAAAGAAAAATCTTTGTTCCTCCAAATCAATTTCATCGCCCTAAAAGTAATCCTTCTCCGATACAACATAGTTATGTCAACCAAGAGTTGTCCGCCCATAATTTTAGGTTCTTCAAACATACGACGCATAAGACTCAAAGAATATTACTTGTCGGAACGAATTCATAATGTACCACAACGCGATAGTCGAAAAAACTGTTACCACGATCTTGAATTTTGATTGAATTTCGCGGTCATTTCGGTTTTGCTTCATCATTCTGGTATTCACAAAGCATTGTACGAGATACTAATGTGACGATCTTTCTCAAAAAAATTTATTGTTTTTGGAACCAATGAGATTTGACGCTTTTGAGGTAATATATATCTTTAAACTGGTATTGACTGAACCCTTTGGAATGCTGAAGGCATCAGCTAATTGTTAATTTTTCAGCACTAAATAATTGATTGGTTGATGTATTCTTCATCTTTTCTTTTTTTGAAAATATTTGATCTACTTCAGCAATATCCCTAACGTCTTTGCAACAGAAATTTAATTCCACAGTCAAAATTTGAGGCAACTTATTTGTTGAACAAAATCAGACATTGATAAAGTAGCCAAATTTACTTCTACTTGCTTACAAATATAAGCGTCACTATTGAACCGATTAAGATATCGACATTTTGTTCAGATACATACCACTAACCTGAAAATAAAAATATTTTCTAAACTTTTTTAGATTGTGAAATTCACGGTTTATAATTCTTTGTTAATCTCGTAATTGTCAATTCAAAAAAAAAAAAAAAGGCATTGTGGAAACAATTATAATCATTGGAACCCATAAAAACGGCTTTCAGATATGATCTTAAATCCACCAAAGGTAATAAAACAAATGGCCTAAATTGAACTCAAATTTGGTAATCGTATATCATGTAAATGGTTTTAAGATATTGAAGTGAATGTACACAATATTGTCATTTTCATATCTGCAGGACACAAACAATTATATTCAAATACGATGTATGCTTATTTTCCATGTTCATTATTGCCGTTATTATAGTTAGAGCCAAAATCCTTTCTCGAAACTCAGGGTGCAAATCCAATGCCTAGTATACTTAGTTTGGATATCTAAGATTTTTCGAAATTTCCATTCAGTTCCAAATATGTCTATACTTTTTGTGCATAGTATTAACATATAAATGGTTTTTGTACGCAGTATTTAGTAGGTTTGTATCATTAGAATTCTATTAAGGAAAATTATGAACTGTTTACTTTTAAACGTAGTTTCGAAATGGTTTAAGAAGACTTTGAAATTTAAATATCACTTTCACTATCCTCCGTTTTATATGTGTTTTTAGTTGTGTCATGCTGACCATCGGCACGCTTACTGTTGTGTAAGACTTACATAATTCGACTGATACTTATTTACTATAGAAAATTGCATAATCCAGCATGAAAATTGCATTCAGAAAAACTACTTGTTTGCTTTTTAAATTTGTTTTTGCTACCTAAGTAGTTTTATTATACAAGTCATTGAATATTAGCTGTCATCATAGAAATATGTATAGTTTTCATTTTTACTGGAAATCAACATAGGATGATAAAAATGAAGTATCATTCCAGTCACAGTTAGTTTATTTATAGATCGGAAAATGTGTATTGGTAGCAAAAATTTATCCAAGCTGCTTTATTTAGTAAAAATTTTTAAAACGGCATCCAAAATTATCTTGTTTTCTAAAATGAAGGTTGACCAATGGAACACTGGAAACTAGATGCTCGTAGACTTAGATCACTTTCTGTTAACTATTAAATTGGCAATATATGATTTATTTCATGTACTCGTATGTAAGTGAAAGTAGATATTCACTTGCCATCTAGTTAACGTCTTGATGATAATTTAACGAATAATTATGTTATAGTAAGCAAATTGCTTGAGGGTTTCCCACATTAATGAAGTTTGAGTCATAAACACAAAACAAACCTTTACAACCCCTTATCAGTCGAACAACAGACAAAAACAGACATGATTGTTGACGATGCATGAAATTTACGCAATTAGCATATTTGTTATAATTATCAATAAATATGCAATAATGTACTTAACATTAATTGGTAATTAATGCAAAATATACTTTAAATATAATTGTTAACGCAAATTGTTTTCTCTTTACAATTTTTTTTTTTTAAATTTTAAATTGTATATTTGAAATTTGGATTGAAGTAACAGGAAATTGCCAATTATATAAAAATTGCATTAACTCGACTGAATAAAACAAGTTAGAAATTTAAGGGTGTTCTAGGGCGACTATGCGATGCCCCCTACTATGTGTTTTTGCGAATAGCCCTCGATTTAAGCATACTGGGCGCATGTATTACTGGACATAAGATATATGTACATATTTGGAAACAAATATTTTAAAATTCATATCGGTTGTGAGTATTAAATGAGTGCTTGGTTCATAAAATATCCGATCCAGACCATTTGAGTGAGGTCACTTATCTGTTTCGTGAACATGTATAAACCAATTATAATCAGAATATGTTATTCTTGCCTTTTGATAGATTTAAGTGAATCTGTTTGCTACTTTAGTCCTGCATCTTTTCGTTTTCGACTGATGATTTATGAATATGAGAAACATACATAAATTGAATTTCATCCCGTTATATATAAAATATGGACTTTAGGGTAATTTAAATTGATCTCTAAGATAACATTTGAGTGGAGGCTAGATCTGAGCATGCTCCAATTTTTACCAATTTAAATAGCGATCGTCCTATGGTCCACTAACTCCCATTTGAGTGTATGGTATATTAGAGCAGAAGTATAGAAAATCGATGGTTCGTTGGTTTGCAACGAATGATCTCTGAAACTATAAGAGCTAAGTTTGATATCATAGGTTTGGTTCGAGTTCTTCTATGTTGTATTTTATTTTGGTCCCCATGGGAGTATTGGGCGTGACACTACACATACAAAGTAAACATTTATCGTAATATATCTAGAGTACTGTCATAGCGATAGCCTTGAAAATTTATATGAGTTTATTGGTGCATCGGCATCGGTTTAGTTAGCGTGGCACCTCTCATACAAAATAAATACTTAGTATAAATATATGTAACTAAAATCATAACAAAAAATTTATTGTATATCTATATGGAATATTTTCAACTAACAAAACTGTCACTAGAGTGAAACAAAGTTCGACGGGATCCTCTAGTATATAATATATTCTAAGTAGTGACCTGCTGCTGGCGTACAAAGTTAAACGGACACAAAGATCAAAGTAAATATCAGCACAGACTCATTATAACCTGACCATGGAGGATTGAAAACAATCATGTATTTGAATATGTTACCTAGAAACACAATTTTTTTTTTAAATGTCTTTATATGTAATTCTGATAATGGGAGCTTTAATCGTAGTTATTATAAAGACTGAATTTTTTTAGGTACAATAATTTGAAATTACCATAATTTTGGCTGTCAATCAAAAATGAACAAAGCAGAGTCTTAAAATATTGGATTCATTTTTTTATTTATTTTTACAAAAATAAGAAAGAAAACTTAGATTTACTGTTTTTTACTGTTGAAAATACAGCACTTTAATAAAAACGATACAAAACAAGTAAGAAATTATAGTCGACCTAGATCGACTACAGCGCACACATGAGTGTTAGGAAAGAGTCTAAGGTCCAACTTAGCTTATGTCTTAATTGAATATAGAAAATATGCTTAAAGCAACTTTGAGTAACATTGTTGTGCTTTTCTGCTGTTATTTATATATAACGACGAGTGTGAAAAATTTACCGTTATGACCATATTTAGCAAAGTCAATTATTTTTTTCAAAAACAGATATATACAAAATTTAAGGAAAATCAACGCAATATTTACTTTCTTTGGTAGATTTACAGCAACAGGCGATAGCGAAGCTAAAAGTCGTACAGATTAGTCTGAATTATTCTCGCAATGCACCAAGCGACCTACGGGTCATACTAACTCAAAAGGGCCAGGACATAGGTTTTGTGCAGGAACCTTAAATCTTTAACTCGCTAGTTAGATGATTCAAAAACTCACCATACCATACTCCATACTCCACAAACGACAGAGGTAAGCCCAGATACTGTATAATTGTTAAAGAACACATAAAGATTTTTCTTCGTACCATACAATAGTGATGGTTAACTCCCAGGTGGCCAACACATCATCATTTCTTCCAACAAAGAAGCCCCACGGGGAGATGTGAGACTCCTGTTATTATCCATTGCTACACAATATAATGTAAAGCATATAATCTGTCATACAATCTGGGGTAATATCGAGATCAAGGAGAAAAATGAGTCTGTTTCTGATTTTATAATAATAATAATAACTCAGCTATATGTAATTCTGGCATTAGCCCGACGTTTATATTTCCGAGTTCGAAGAATTTTATAAAGTACTTGATATAACCGTCATATCAGATAACAATTAGAAAGTGTGCTATAATAAATCTTTTTCAGATCATAAGTGGATATTCTTCGACGTCAGTGTACATGTTCCTGGGTTGTACTTAGCTAACTCATAACAGAAAGTCACAATGCTTTTAACGATAGCTATATCAGCAATATATTCCGCAAAGAAGAACTCCTGGAGAGAGTTGTGCGAATCTATCAAATATATTCGCAACTCTTCCAGATTATGCAAGGTCATGCAAAAGGGACTCTCTGATCCCACTTATATCGTGAGTGATCTGGTCATAATCTTCAGGAGAGTTACTGGAAATTCCACTCGATGCATATTTTCCAGAGTGTATTAATTAACCATTTATTGAAGACGTTCCTCATGATACAGTGAAGGCACCACAGTCAATTATAAGGAAGAATATAGTTACCTCGGAATGGTTTTTCTGAGAAATTGGAAGCTTCTCCCCATAAAAATCATGAGTATCAGACGGCTAGATGTGATAACTCCCTGGCTACTTAAAATTTATATACTATGTTTTTCATATAAAATTTGTTGATAAAGTCTACTTGAAGTACACTTTAATTTTTTGCATACGGCCCTATGCCTTTATCGTAATCCGATCAAACTGGAGAAAAGAAGTATTTATAACCAATGCAAGAAAATAGGACAATGAATTGTATGTTTTCTCCTGCAAACGCTGGAAGTACTCTTCATATATGACTCAAACTTGAGAGGTCGTCGACAGAAACTGCGCTTCACGAGGTAGTGGGGCTACTCACTAAACTCTCTTGAATTCAAACAATATACAATGACAGTTTTCTTTGATAGAGAAGCTACATCAGTGACTGGAGAATCACCAAGCTGACTGCTTCTCTGCGTAATATTGTGAGATCAAAACAGTGGTGTGGCCATTGTTAGGGCTTCTAGTAATTAATTTAGTTCTTGTATTGCTTAACAATGAAGGAGTTATAGTTATCGCTTATGTCGACAACGCAGTGCTTCTAGTATCAGGTGTGTTATTTGGACATGATAGTATCCAGTACTTTGCATATTATCAGTAACTTCGCCACTAGTATTTGTCTAGTAATGAATCCAAGTAAGACAGAAAACTGAGCTTTCTATACCCTTTGAAAGATTTTCATGTTGAAGTGGGATTTGAACCCAAAATGGTTTTATGTATTATTTAGTATGCCCCATTGCCACTCATGGCCCCTTGAATAGTGGACAGCGACAAGCACGCAGTTCATGGTTAACCAACAATACAAAGTGCAACGATCAGCATGTATTGGACTAGTTGGTGCAATTTGGACCTGCCTCTCGACTGCTTTCGATGCTTTAAATCATATCATTCCTATTTACTTGCACATTATGGCAATCTCTGTTACAAGTACAGCACGATTGGACATGCTAGGCTTCTAAATCGATTACCAAATAATTAAAGACTATAATCCATATATTGACAGGTTTTAAAGTATGTATTAAACATTTTTTCTGTACTTAAATTTGTGTTGCGAAAAATTAGCTTACAAAAGTGTTAATAAAACCCAAGGTTTGTTATTTACTGCTACAAGAAACTATTTTTATCAAACAATTTTATTTTAATGTGATAAAAAATTTAAATTTTAATGAATTCATTCTTTAAAGGTTGTGTAGAATAATAATTATGTTTTATGAAACCAAAAATCATAAATATTTCATCATGTTATTTTAAATTAATTCTAAATTAATATGTTTCCACGACCATAATAATACTTGTACATCTCGGCGTGCACGTGGGGGTAAGTGAAAAGGTTATGATTAACAAGAATGGTAGCAATTATTTGAAATTGCTTCCTTGCACCTTGTACACATTATTATTATTATTTTTTATTTTTAAAAGAATATTTTAAAGTTAATTTTAATAATAAAGGAATAACTACATTCATATGTACTTACGTGAATCACTAGCACAATAGCAATATGCACTGTACTGCAGAGCACCACATATACAAAATATGCGCATGTAAAATGAAGACATTTTCAAAGTCAATCAACAAGTCACACGAACTTCTGATGATGGCGGTGATGATTTTAATACTAAATATATGTGTAAATATACATATGTACAACAGGTAGAACTCTAACGCATTGCACCTGATAAGAATATAAGCAGAAAAGTGCGAAAATATCCATCATATGAGTGCATAAATACATTTAGTGGTTATCGTCCACGCTTGATTTAAATTGCAATCACCTTAAACATTGTAATAAGGGCGAAATTTTAATGGCTTCATTATTATGGCCATGTTTTTGTATAGTGTTGAGTTTTAAAACTTACTCCACCGCCACTTTAAAAACCACTTAATTGCCACTCACTACTACTCTTCGATCAGTTTACGCAAGTATCTTAAACGAATGTACGAGTATACGTAGAGGTAGAAGACTTTTTATATTCCTTTTAATACCAGTCAATGTCCAATCATGTCTGCTGCTGATGTATAACATTAAGCTGCAATTGACAATTTTGTTGACATAAAAGGCATATCATATTGAAAATACAAAGTACATACATATATATTTACTTAACTATTGAAAATTATATATTCAATATAATTATTAAAATATTTTCATTACATTGTACATCTGAAGATGAGTTGTAAACATGCGATTTGTTCGATATATGTACGTATTTATGTAATTTGTTAAAATTATTTAAGAATAATTTTATGACCGTGATTCTGTCCAAAACGATTCTTAGCAGGCTGGTACAGGAAAATAAGAAGTATGTATACTATATACGTAGTTTCATATATCACGCAGAGTCTTTTTTCTCCTCTTTTTTTTTATCGCCATATGATGAATCAAGATAGACTCGGAAATTTATCCTTTTGATCATTACTGCAATCATTGTTATTGCGACTCTACATGTATGGTTTGAATTTTTTGCATAAAATATATATTTTTTTTTTTTGCAAAATCATTTTGTTCTCAACATATCCACTTTTTAGCTAGATAAATTAGTTTAGAGTATTTCAAAATTTTTTATTCCTTTCAAATAATAGGTTTTCTCAAGGTGGTCAAAATTGGAGTATGCTTCAGTGATGTCTTCTTCATTCAAGCCAAATCTCTAACCGCCGAGGCGTTCTGTCAAGTTTGGAAGCAGGAAAGAGTCGCAGGGCGCTAAATCTTGAAAATATGCTGGATCGGATAGCAGTTCGTAGCCAAATTTATGGATTTCGCCATGGTGGCTATAAACCTGTGGTCGTTTTTGCTACAAATCTATGTCGAATCTATCCAACAGCTGTGAATAATATTCAGTGGTGATCGTTTTACCCTTTTCAAGGTAATCGATATGAAAGAAATACCATTCACCCCAACAAACTATTGCCATGGTCGTTCTGGTCGACAAACGTACCGAACACACCAAATACATTCCATGGATTTCATCAACAATTTTGGGCGAAACGACCTCTTTTGGACTACCTGAATGTTCAGCGCCACTTGTGCTGTTACGAATACCACGGAAGTCAGGAAGCCACTTCGTTACCATTGAAGTTGATGTTGCAGAGTAGCCATGGTATTTATCAAGCCTTTTCTTGGTTATGTGCACTCGAAATTCACTTTTTTCTATATATACAAAAATGATGAGACTCTCTATTTTCAATAGCTCTCAACCACAAACTAAATGTTGGAGCTCAAAATTTGAGAGAAGTTTCTTCACAACAATAGATAATATGTTGGTTAAGATTATATAATGATTTATAGTTAAGTGTATTCTTAGTTCATACAAGATCCATACCAAGTAGGGGATTGAGCTCAGATTAACACCATTTGTAGGTAAATTAGTGAGAAAACTTTAGATGTTGCTCCGGCAGACGTTCCTTCCATAAAAAGAATAGTTTTAGATAGTATTTTGAATGTAGAATTTGTTTATGAATGTTGTCTACGTCGAACATTTTAATAGGCATTTTGCAAGAAAAATGGTGTTCTGTAAAATCCATTTAAAAAAATTAAAGATATCGGCTCTATTGTGCGCAAAACTGAACAATATAATCGATAGGAAAGGGTGAAGAATTAAACGCATATAACAGTAAACGGCCTCCGCAATACGTTTGTCTTTTCCTTTACCTGACGGAGGAGTAAAAATATTTTTGCTTTAAGTTTAAATTAAATAAATTAAAAACTGGATCTAACTTCTCGATTTCATAATAATATTTAAATTTAGTATGTGAGACATTAATAATTAAGTGGCGTCGGTCATACACCTGACCCACCTGACCCAACAGGGGCATTCTGCGCGCTGTAGGGGGTCAAATTTAACAATTTCACAAAACCACCATATTTGTATGAAAACTTACTAAGGGGTGCAGATAAGGTACATGTATGGCTCGAGAAAATCCAGACCAGAAACTCATGGAGAATGGTAATACATTTTACCAACCTTGGGGGATTCCTTCTTTTTATTCTCTATATTTCTAGTCTGTCATATAAATTTTGTACAGGAACCCCCTGAATGATAGGAGAGAGATGCTAAGTATGTTCTAAAAAATGTTGGGGGTGGAAAACTAATGACAGTCCTTCATACATTTGACCCGTCTAGAGGCATCTTAGTTGTTGTGTGGGAAATTTTTTTTCAATTCTATAAAATTTTAAACTTTGTTTGAGAGCCCCCTTAAGGAATGGTAGCGGATCATAATTGTAACCTTCTAGAAATGACTCTGTGGCAGCTATGGAGTGTTCTGTTGTCAATTTTTTAGTTTGAGCTAGTTGAGGAAAAATTAAAATCTGATGAATTTTTATTTTTTATTAAAATCTATAAATTTTTATTAGTTATCTATATTAATCTATACTAATATTATAAAGAGGTAATGTGTGTTTGTTTGTTTGTAGAGTTTGTTTGTTTGTTTGTTTATTTTTCTTTTTTTAGTTATATTTTATTATTGTACATACTAGATAATATTTCTTAAGTTATGCAATATATTATTGCAAACTTGCCTCTAAAATGCCTTCAAGGTGCAGAGGCGCATACATTGTAACTACTCATCTGACGACTCATCTCTCATCCGTAACTACTCATCTGATCTTCCTGAAATTTCACAGGGTCTTACTGCGGATATGGGAAACTCTAGGCTATAAGTTTTTTTAATATATTTAGTGGGCGTGGCACCTCCACACAAAGTAAATTTTTAATATCATATACATATCTTGAGTACTATGATAGAGAGAGCTTTGCAAATTTGTGTAAGGTCACCTATTGTTAATATTAGTAGCTACGCCTGAAATGGGCGCGATCGGATAAGTGGGCGTGGCCTCCCATACAAATAATAATTCAATATTATATATCTCAAGTTCTGTGATAGAGAGAGCTTTTCAAATTTGTCTGATGTCACCTATTATTAATGTGTGTTGTCGGACAAAAAATGGGCAGTATCGGACCAATAGGCGTTGCGCCTGCCATAGAAATTAAATATAAAATGCCATATATCTAGAGTACTGTAATAATGGGAGTATTTGGACTTTGTGTGAGCTCATAAGGTATTCATGTGATTAATTAGACAAAAAATGGGCGTGATCGGAGCAGTGGGCGTGGCACCGCCCGTACAAAGTAAATATGTGATATCATATGACTGGTGTACTAAAAAAGAGAAGCTTTGACACTTTGCACGACACCATCAGATCTTAGTATGAGTAGTCGGACAAAAAATTGGCGAGTTCACACCAAAGGGCGTGGCACTCCCCATGCAAAGTAACACTTTAATGTCATATATCTGGAGTACTGTAAAAGAGAGAACTTGTGGCTTAGCGTCAGCCCATAGGTTCTTTGTATGATTAGTCGAACAAAAAAGTGGGCGTGATCGAAGTAGTGGGCGTAGCACCGCCTATGCAAAGAAGATATCTAATATCATATAACTGGTGTACTATAAAAGGGAAAGACTTGATATTTTGCACAAGTCCATCAGATATTAATGTGAGTAGTCCAATAAAAACTGGGCAACGAATTCGTTACGTAAATTCGTCGAATGAAATACAATTATGACGAATTCACATAACAGCTGTAACGTCATTTGAAATTGTTTGTAATTTATATATATAAATATTGGAAAAATCGAATAATAGAATTTTTAAGTTGTTACGAGTTATTACAATTGTAAACATCATGTTCACGATGGTAAAAGCCTTTATTTTTGTACGGCAGCGTTTAGTTTTTTAATTCTGAAAAAATTACGTAAATTTTCATTAATAAATTAATTTTATGTCATTTTTGTTTACATGTTGTAGCTGATAGTGTGACCATATTTAAAAAAAGAAGCACTAAACGAAAAAGAATAAATATTAACAAAAAACTATGTAAAATAAAATTATATAATTAAAAATAGATTTTAGTTAACTTATAAGTTATAAATAAAATATAAAACAATTCTTAAAGACAAATAATAACTTTATTTACTAAAACATTTGAAAAACTTAAATAAAATACAGCCACTCTACACCAATTTATTCGTCGTTCGTCGGCGTAAGAAATAGAAATAAACCTATCGCAGAGTTCGTTACGCACTACGTATTTCGTTCGACGCACTGATTGTGTGCATTTTCATATACACAAATGTGTTTTATTTCTGACAACGAATATTCGGAACGAAAAATTCGGAACGAAAAATTCGTCGTTCGTCCCAGTTGTGTTGCCAACTTAACGACTGTTATTTCTGTCTACTGCAAGTTGGCTCCAATTGGTTACTCCAAGTGCTGTGAGATTTTGTTGCACTTGGTCAACCCAACGGAGATTGGGTCGCTCCTTTCCTGGAACATCGTTTACGATTCGACTTTCATACGTCTGTCAGCGTATAGCTCAGCTCGTATACCTTTTGGCTCAGTCTAATTCGGAATTCATCGTCATTACGTATCAGGCCGTATATTACGGAGAATCTATATATGGATCACTGCCAGCAATAAGTCATTAGATCTTATCCATGTTTAAGCGCCATACAGTAGGACCAGTAAAATGAGCGGTCTGTAAAGCGTGATTTTCGTCCGACGAGAGAGCTCTTTACTTCCCAATTGCCTGCTAAGCATAAAATAGCATTTATTATCAAAAGTTATTCTCCACTTAATCTACAAGATGACTTAATTGTAGTAGTAGTTTTCGATGTGAATGTGATGTTCGTAATGATGTCATGTTCTGCTACTCAAAATGAAATAGTTCACCTTGTTCTCATTCAATTTTAGGCCAATGAATTTTGACTGCTTTTCGAGTTTAGAAGAAGTCACACGATAAGACAGCGCCTTGTCTGAAACACATTATTGCATGGGTCGGAGAGGGTTGTTACTATTTTGATGGAGCTTTTAGCATTTTCTAACGCCATTATACAAAGCCATACAATATCTGCGGGAATAGCAAGCTCAGATATTGCGACAAAAAATCTTTATGTTATCAATTTATCAAACGCAGCTTTGTAGTTGACAAATATTTAAATGCTTGGTGTCAATTTTCTCTTGGGTTTTTTCCAGGATTTGGCGTAGCGTGAATATCTGATCTATGTATTCTTTAAGCAAGCCATCAGCGCCAGCTATAGCTGTTTGCACCTCTATATAGTCGGGCAGAAAATACCGCCTTTCACCTTAGCCGTCAGCTTGCGGATGCTGGCTGCTACTACCAGGCACAAGTACGTGGAGTTTACCACTGTTATTGTAGTAGCGGTGTCAGCAGAAGTGGTGATAAAATAAGCTGACTTGAGCCCACCTAAAACGGCTTTATCAAGATAAACCGATCGTTACGTTGCTCTGCGACCATCAAAACTTCAGTATTATCTGAAAGAAGATAATCGATGTACCGAATTATTCCGTAATTTTTTCTTACTCTATTTAACTAAATTTGGTCATTATATTATAATTTATAATTACAATTTGTTTTAAGTTATCAAAGAAGCTGTCATAAAAATGGCATTAGTAAAAACGAGTGATAATACGAGTATTATATCAAATTAATTATGTTAATAAAAGTGATGCAATTAATTTTAAATAATCTTTCATCTCAAGTATGTTTCTTCAATTTAGTTTTCAATTTTATATTTCTTTAGCCATTCATTTGTTATGTACATGATGAAAACGTTGTCAATATTCAATATTTTTATAAGTCAAATTCGAAAGTGAGTTACCGAATAAACAAATTTATTTAGAATTAAAAATATTTTTAAATTATAATATTCCTTTTTAATAGAATAATGTTCAAATGAATGTCCGCACTTAGACTACGTTAAAGTGAAACGCGTCCTCCGATATCCAGGTGTAAATTGATATGAATAGATTTTTAGTCAATCTGCTTTTAAATATTTTATTGCAATTTAACGCCCTAGTGAAAACTTGGATCCTTATAACTTAATTTGGAAGAAATTTTTAATATAAATGAATAACTACCTACTGACATTTTCAATACCAGACATACGTGAATACATAAACTGTAGCATCTATCGCGTTGAGTTTATTGCAGTAAGACACTTCTACCCACAACTCCACCTGAATATTTCTACATTTCATTAATTTTTAGTTATTAGAAAGACAAAGCCATATTAATGTCAAGTAAACATTTCGGCTTTTAAGTGATTATTTTAATAACGAGATTTACAGATTATTTTGTATATTCAAAAGTCAACCTACGATTTAAGCAATTTAAATGAAAATTTAGAAAATTTAATTAAACTTATCGCATGCGGATGCCTCCATTTTCTCTAAATATTTTCTAGATTTCACTTTATTATTACAATAAACGCAGTCATCCCTGTATTACGACACCATTAAACCAACAAAACAAAGTGTACTACCAAGAACGTAGTTATGGTTACTATTTGATCATCCGACTAACTCGTCTTTACTGTTTAGTGTAGTTTAGTTTAGCTTATCTTAAATTTTTATTTTGTTGTTTTTGTCTGTTTTGGGTACTCATTAAGGTACACCAGACTTGTAGTAGTTGCTTTCTATTGACAGGTAGAAAATTTATACCTTTTGTATTTCTTAAATGGTGTGTGCAAGTATGGATGTATAAAAATCTAACACGTAAAATGAAATTGGAAAACTGGTTAAAGGTGATCAACAAACAGCCTGGCGGTACAGTATGGTAGTAGGGTCAATGGCTGATCATTGGATGGATATTTGTTGTTTGTGTGGAGACAGGTAAATTACTGAATATTAATATACATTTAGTTTTGTTGTAAGAACATGATTTGTTTTGGGAATATTTTAAATTATGTTTATAAAATTTAGTTTTGGATCTTTATAAAAGTCGTTCACATTGTTCGATTTTATCTGACTAAAATTTATGTAAGTAGCAAATATTATTGCTAAACATTTTAACTAAACGGGGATTAAAAGTGCAGATTGTAGTGTAACCACTAACATTGTTTTTGTTGTCGTAATAAACAAACGTTCTGATAAAACTTTCTTGAATTTCATTACGTCATACAATCAAAATATTTCCTGATGCAATTTAAATGAAAAATAAGTTGGATTAAAAAAAAAAAAAAACAAAGATCATTTGATGTGAAAAAATTAAAAGTGAAAAAAACAATACTAATAACGGTCTAGTCCAACCATATGCATCACTACGAAATTTTATTTAGATGATAATAGGACGGAAATTTATTATGGGGACTAGTGTGTTCCATGCATATGAACAATAATTGAACAATACAATTCATTATAGGTTACATGTATAGTTTGCAACATATATTTCGAAAAACGGTATATGTGAGTCAAATCTGTTACGTTTTCAAAAATGCTATTTGCGTTTTACAGACACTTGGAAAATTCATCTCCTCGGACAAAAATTGGAATTAAATCGTGAACATATTCATGCGATGATATTGCAACATTGTAAAATGGAAAAATTTTGGGGTTTTAGTTCCACTCGCAAATCTATAATATTAATAGGCAAGGCGTTTTCTTGTGACCGATTTAAGTTTGTCAGTTTTAATCCTATGTTGACCAAACATCTATCATTTGAAAGGTACTTCTTTTTAGCTGTCCACCAGATTTGCAGATTTTTAAATAATATTTACATATTTTTGGAGTAAAATGCATTTAAAGTTGCTACTAACACATACAAAAAATCATACAAAGATGTGTGTGTATTTATTAAATTTGTTAATGTGTTTGCAAAAAAGTTGAATTGAAAAATAATTTTGGACATTAACGAAAATAACGACAATAAAATGTGTTGATTTGTGAATTGCCTAAACTTGATTAGCATACCTTTGGGGTCTTATAAAATAATTTATTAAATGAAAAAAAAAAATTTGCACTCGAATTTCGAGGGATGGGATCTGCTAGTATTTTTTATTACATGAACATTTGAAGACTCGTGTCGGTTGGTCCAAGGAAATTTTGAATATATATAACCGCGGGTGCTTAGAAGGTTGCGGCAGGCGACTAAGCATACATTAATTCTTATAGGTCCGAATCAATCTTTCAAGATGATTCAAATTCAAAAAATTTTTGGCGCAATGTTCGCTTGTTTGTTGTTGCTACCCTAATATAAGAGAAACACGGAACGGTCAATTTGGAATGATATACCACGAATTTTTTGTCAGAAGTCTTTAAGATAAATACAAACAAACAACCTTCATACAGGGATCATCCGCCTCCATGACAATTCGTGCTCTCAAAGCACGCTCAAAGTGCGTTCAACTTAATGACAGATAAAGACAAACGGACGTTGTTGTGCATTCTGAGTCGATAAAAATTAAAACAATCTTGCATGATAAATCTTGCGACATCGAATAATATGAGACTAAAATTTCGTTAGACATACACACTGAAAAAATATTTCCCAACCGAATTGTTCTAAATTCGAACAACAGTATTTTCGATTGTATCAACAGTTTTCAACAATTTAAGGCAATAGAATTGTAATCAACGTGAACCCGAAATTCGGTTATTAGCATTATCGCAATTCGCTTGGCAATAATTTCGGTAGCCACAATGAATCTGTTTTCTCTGTATAGGAAAGCATTATTGGCAATTTAACGGTCTGACAAACATTTCTATATTGCCGTTATTTTTAAGGATTTTTAAGATTGATATCCTAGAAAGAAGTGGCAGCTGCACTTAACATTTCAATATATGAACGGTACAACTTTTAAATGAAATTTAATGTAAAAATCATTAAAGTTTGATTTCAAAAACAATTTTTAACATTTGCAAGATTTTTCTCATACAAGTACCACATCACAGTAATCAAAAATCACTTAACTAATATTCGAGTATATTTATTTACTTGCCTAGTGTTGCATTGACATCATCTAACGTTAACGTGTTGCATGCGCATAAAAATGGAATGGTGAATAAGTGCGTTTGTAATTACAGTAATTTAAATTTAATTATCCTAAATTCAGATGAGAAGAAAATATACTCACAATCATTTTTATTATTTTCAATTTAAAGAAAAAAGTCTCTTATTTACCCATACGTCCATACATGGTTAAAGCTAATGTATCCACATGTGATAACATCTTACAAACATATTTGGATACACTCATACCATGTGATGAGGAAAGATTTAAAGTTTTAAACAACATCAAAAAAATACTTAAGATTTTCTTGTTTTGCAAGCGGTTTCCAAAAAGGATGTCTTTCATTTCTAATGATGATGACCATAAAAGAGAGATGTGTGTGTGGTCATAACTATGCATTTTGTATAACACGCAACTTCAAGTTTAGCTAACAATTTTATACAAAATTATCACATAAGCTTGAAAATTTTACAAAAGTTTAAGTTTGTATTCAGAAGATATACAAATATCTTTAAGAGCTTAGCCGGCGGTATTTTAAATTGCTGAGATTTGAAATTTCAAATAAACTTGATTTCATTATTTTCAATTCACGTTCTGATTGACAAGTGTGTGTGTGTACTTACTTTAGTAAAGAAATTTGTTTAAAGACTACAAATTTGCCATACTCTCTGTACTTTCGAATTCTAAAGTATATCATTTGGTTCAGTGATTATCTCTTCATTCGAATCAAATATTTGACTATCGAGCTAGCTTTTCTGTTTTTGAAACAGAGGGCTAACTCCGCAGAATATGCCGGATCGGGTAGCAGTTGGTAGTTGGCAGTTTTTGGCCATGACGACTATGTACATATGAGGAAGTATGTTGGTTATGGCAGTGTGTTGCGCAACTGCGGTCATTTTGGTTTTAAATCAATGTCGAATCGGTCCAACAACTGCAAATAATATTGCCATTTTCGAGGTATTCGATATAAATAAAACTACATGCATCCAAAAAACTGCCGCCATGATCTTGGCCGATAGACCCACCTTTACCTTCTTTGTTGCATGTTCACCAGAAGAAGTTCATTGGTTGGTATCTGGTGTATATCTGGTTAAGAAACGGCTCAAAAATTTATTCGGATTGCAGTTTGACAGCACAAACACTCCCACAGTTTCATCCACCGATCGTTCAATATCAATTCATGAATTACAATAATTATTTCTGGAGTGATGTGCTCTTTTGGGCGACCTGAACGTTCGGCGTCACTTGCACTTGTACAACCATAACGGAATTCAGGAAGCTACTGCTTAAATATTACAGTTGATAGTGCAGAGTCCTCATAGTATTTATCAAGGTTATGTGCTTTCAATGAAAATTTTACAGTAGTCTATTATTTTCGAGGGAAGTTCAAAAAGTCACGTAATTATCAAACTGCCCTCGTGCTTAGTTGTTATCTTCTTTCAATGGCTGTCAAACATAAACTAAATGACTCAGCTGGCACAACATTTAACAAATGGTAGTTGACGTGGCAAGTGTTGATTTTCAATTAACAACGAGAGAAGTTAAAGAAGTTACAGAGTTGTCAAACTTTCCTCGTCCAAACTCTTGACTTATGTTCCTTGGGGTTAGGAGAAGGGCTCTTTTTGGAAATGATTCATGTATGGCATCGAAGAACATAGTCTATGCAAGATCTTTCAGGGATATAGCTTTTTCTTGCTTTGAATCTAACCGGAGAGTTTAAAAATTATTGTAAACTGCGTGATAAAGTTGTTTGGGTAATTGGATACAGCTGGGCTATGGACAGTAGTTAGAGGCTATGGTTACGTTGGTGATAATGTTGTAGCAATAAATGCATATTTTCTAAATGGGAGTCATGGTGATGATCATGGTAATTTTGATTTGATAATTTGAATAACCCTGCGAATGCTCTGTCCTTTCGATGTATCAGCGAGCTGGAATTATGTTAAATCTCGATGGATTGGTGTTGATAATGCTTGAATTATGTTTGTAAAACAAGTCTGCTCTTACGTTTCTAGATCCGTTTTCAATTTTGTGAATGATACTTTCACTACTTCTACATAAATTTACTTCCTGAGTTTCTTATTTCACAGAAAGTTGCGACTTTTCTGATGTGCATGAAAGTGTTACGTGTTTCGCTATGGACGTGTGATAAGGTTTTGACTTTTAATTCTTCTAAATCTAAAGCTATCATGTTTGGGCCCATGAATAGTAATTTCCTTGTTTTTAATATTTTTTGGGTGATAATGAGATTGTTATTGTTAAACAACATGAAAGCTGGGTATTGTGCTTGACAATAAGCTTTCTTTTGATACGCATATTGACACATTATGTTGTAAAATTTGGAGTACTTTGCGTAAGATTTATTCTTCGAATATATTCCTACCATTCTTTATAAGACAAAAGTTTGCACATGTGCTTCTGATGTTGGATTTTGTCAAACGTTTTCTAGGATATCAATATCAATGGTACGCCTTTGCCTATACGCAGGAACTTTATTTTTGCTCGCTCGACTAGAAATCCTCAGTTATTTAATCCAAGGATTCGATATTCTGTATTTGAGAAATCTCTGCCACTTAAATTGCGGATTTTTATCACATTCCAATAATGCCTTTATTTTAAAGGTATTAGATTTATTTAGCGATTTGCTGCCATAGTCTTTTGTTTATTTAATTATTACTGGTTGCCTAACATTTTATTGCTACCATACTCTTTTGTAGCTGGGGAGCCAGCCAACTTGTTTTGATTTGATACAATTATTTTATGTACTATGTATTTTTTTACATTGTATATCTTTTCCATGGTTATACAGAACGGAGCATAACTATAAATGCAATCAGAAATATGCTGATATTTTCAGTATTTGCTATGTAAAATACCGTTATTATTCTACACAACTTTAGACTTTAGAGAGAAGATGTTGCATAAACAAAAAATTAGCAATAACTAATCATAGTAAGTGCCGTTATTTTTAATTTGTTCAAATTCAGCCGGAGCATAACTATAAATGCAATAAATTATGGTTAGTTTGTGTTATTCACTATTGATAGTAAGATTAATTTAATAACTAATTATTTGATCGCTGTTATTGATATTGACGAATTAAAATGCCGCGTGGTAAAGTGCTACCTCACACTGAAAAAGGCAAAATTCTTGCTTATTTTGAAGAAGGCTATAGGAAGCGTGCAACTGCTGAAAAGCTGAAGCGGTCTCATGCCATTGTTCGGAATTTTTTACGTAATCCCGAAGAATATGATAAAAACAGAAGAGGTGGACCAAGAAGCAAGCTTTCAGATCGAAATAAGCGTTGCATTATTAAAAATGCAAGCAATTCAAAGAAGATCGCTGCGCAAATCGCCCACGATTGTGGACTAAGTGTGTCTAAGTGGACTGTCCACAGAGTGCTCAGAGCATCTGGGCATATTTGTCGCCAAAAATTGAAATCCGCACCATGTCTGTCAACACGTCACAAGGCAGTAAGGCTTGAATTTGCCCGAAAAAATGTGCAAACTAACTTCGCCAAGATAAGATGTTAAATTTATTTTTTGAAATTTACTTAAGTTTTCCTATTCTTTTCAAGGTCATTTTTATACCCTATACCACTATGTGGTTTGGGTATAATGACTTTGTGCTGCTGTTTGTAACAACCAAAAATATTTGACCTAGACCCATCTTTAATTATACCGATCGGATCAGAATCACTATCTGATTCGATTTAACGATGTCCGTCCGTCCGTCCGTCCGTCCGTCCGTCCGTCCGTCTGTGTGTCCATGTAAAGCTTGTAATCAAACTGCAGGTCGCAAATATGAATATATTTTGATGAAATTTGGTATGTAAGCTTTTATCGGCCATAGGATGAACGCTATTGAAATTGGTGAGAACCGGTCCATGTTCAGACCTAGCCCCCATACAAATGACCCCTATGAAATCGACTTAAATTGTCATAAGATCCAAATTATCATATAAATCTTAGTCAAATTGGGTTTGTATGTGTTTATTACATCCATTAATCAGTAGCCAAAAATGATCCCTGTGGGAAAAATCTTAGTCATTGGCCCCATATAGAGCTGCTTCCCGATATTCACTGAAATCTATTAAAAAAACAAAAATATTGCACTGATTCTTCTCAAATTTTGTTTGTATATATTTTTGCAAAATACAAGAGACCTTACCAAACATGGTCAGGATCGGTCCATTTTTGGGCCTAGTCCCCATATAGATATAGCATCCGATATGATCTTTTTCATATCTGCAGACAAAAAAAATTATAAAAATCCCACTCAAATTGGGTTTATGCTTATTTTCTATGTCCAGTTAGCTGCGCCTATGGGGTAGGGTCTCTAAACGCATGGTATAGGGTATCCTATAGTCGGTCTAGACCGACTATAATTTTCTTACTTGTTTTTTTTGATGAGAAAAAATGAAACTTGGATGGCCCAGATGGTTTTCATACGTATTGATGTGATTTGGGAAAGGGTCCTCCAATTTTTTCTAAACGTAATTTCGGTGGAGAGAGTTTAATGCTTTGGGAATCTTTAAGTGCCGATGGAATGTTGGAAATGGCGTTTCCCAGTACTCACATGAACTCAGAGGAATACATCGAAGTGTTCCTGATTGAATCATAATAGCGTTCAAGTTATGACTTGGCCAGCTTGCTCTCCAGACCTTAATCCTATAGAGAACATATGGGGACTAATAACAAACCGGCAGTATGACAACATTCAACAATTAAAAATTCTGTTATTGACGCCTGGCAAAATTTCGATAAAAATACAATATCAAATTTAATAAAAAGTATGCCAAATAGATTATTTGATATTAGACGTAATAAAGGTTATGTAATTTATTATTAAACATTGGGTTTGTTTGATTTTATTTCGTTATTTTATCAAATTCTTTGCATGCGTTTACGGTTATGCTCCGGCTGATTTTTAACAAACTAAAGGTAACGGTACTCACTGTGATTAGTTTTTGGTAATTTTTTGTTTATGCAACATCTTCTCTCTAAAGTCTAAAATTGTGTAGAATAATAACGGTATTTTACATAGTAAATAATAATAAAAAATATATGCATATTTTTACAGCGTTCATAGTTTCATTTTTGAGATTCCTATTCAGGAGTATTGCGCTTTGCAATACAGTTTATTGGACTTATTGGCTTTTGGTATTATAGTGGATTATAAATACATAAATAATTTATTGTGTGAACTAATCGATGTTTTTATTGAAATTTATTTGATGTTAATGCCAATTAATTATTTGGTCATCAATACTGCTTTTATCAATGCTAATGGTTTCTAATAAACTTATTAAATTTTAATTATCATCAATAATGCCTCAATTGAAAAATAAAAATAATTTGATTTTGGTTTTTATTTATTTCTACATATTTTCAAAATATTGCTTTGAACATTTATAAAAAAAGTTCTTGCAAAAAACTTTTTTTATCCTGAATTGTAATTATTTTTTTTTAGGAATTTGTTCCATTTCATTACAATTGATTGAAGTAATGCCAATTTCAAGAAGTTACCATTAAATGATAATGGAATTTTTGACATTGGAATTAATTGTACTAATGCCAATGAAATTTCAGTCTCAATAAAAAATTCTCAAATATTTTATATACAGTCTGTCAAGAAAGTGTTTTAACGTTATTAGAATTTTTGGACTTTTACGTTTAAAAATATAGTTCTCCTTTTTTCTAATTTCACTTTAAATTATAATATTATTTGAAAATGAATTTACTGTCAACGGCCTTATTTTTTTTAGCTTTGGTAGTAGTAACTTCTTGTCTTCTAATCAAACACTAATAAAAATTATATGTAGCTTTTTCATAAAAAGGTGAGTTTTATTGAATTTAATATGCCCGGCAAAAGATCGTCGAAAAAACACTGCAAGAATTATTCTAAATGGTTTCTTTAACAAGACAGACGGTTTACTTTATTTTAAATCATGCAGTCAGCGAAGATAGACGCGGAGGAAGCATAATGCATTTTAAGAAGAAAGCTAGACGAAAACTCGATGGATTCTTCTAGGGTACTTGTAGGTAAGCTCAAAAATTAATGTAGTGTAGTAGTCTCCCACGAAACAGTAAGACAGATCTTAAAAAGGAGCAAGTATTCTTCAAGAGTATTCATTCAAAACCTTTATTTAAAATTCAACACAAAGAAATAAGATTGTCTTTTGCTACTATGCACATTGCCCAAACCTTATAACTAATGATGGGCCCAATAGATTATAGAGAAAGCCATTGGTAGGATTTTAAAATCGAAATATATAAAAACTTTCGGTCATGCTTTGTGGTGCATATCCAGTAAGGGATAGAGGAGATTTGTTTTATTGGATGCGAATCAATACTTTGATATATTGAATTATCATCTAATTAATAGTTCGAATAAATTTGGAGTTTATCTTGATAGAAAGCTGCATTTGAAATTTTATCAAGATAATGACCACAAACATATGGTAAGGTCTTGAAGTCTCTGCAACTGTAGCAAAGTATAGGATACACCTGCCTGACTCTAGAACTACACCCAATCTGAAACTTGTGACTTTTCTTGAAAGAGAGCAGTGCCAAGGGCATTCTAAAAATAAAACTGTTCCGAAAAACATACGTCTAGAGGAATGGAGTAAAATTCCAACGAAGTCCGTGCAAAAAAATTTCATGAAAAGATGACTGCAAGCTCTGTTTGCTGCCAAAGGTGAATATAGACGGTACTAAATATTTTACATATTTTCTATTTACCACATAGTGGTATAGGGTATAAAACACATTTTATAGAATGCTTATCATTTTCATTCCTACACTTACCGACATGCCGGCTATTCTGTAATATGCTAAGAATATGCAAAATATTAACATGTGAGAGAAACATTTCAACCATAGCATAACTCGGTTGGCGAATTTGTCTTCTGTGTGTATTTAAAATGTTTCAGATGGCTCTTCTGGCCGATAAGGATAAATCAAAAATTGATACAAAATATACTATTCTTTGTGCAACTTAAATTGCTATTATTTTTTATTAAACACAATTGATTTTGAAAGAAGACAGCACTATTTTCAGTTAATCACATATTTGTCAAATTCAATAAATTTTTACGTTTTTAAACTAAACACTGTGTTTTTGACCATTTTTACCATAGCTAATGCTATGATACCCGAATTATGTGAACCTGTAAATCTATGTTGTACAGCGTAATGCATTTTTCAGATCGAAATTAATTATTTTTATTAAAAAAACCATCATTTTTTTTTCATAAAAACACAATATATAACAGACTGTAATTAATGCAAGTAGCTTTATATGTAAATGGTATTACAATTTATAGGTTAGTTACACTGTCCAACAGTTTAAAGATTGTTGTACAGTATTACTAAAGAAATAATAAAGGTGCAATGCCAAAAAAATTTTGGGAATTAAAATACTGAAGGTAATGTTTATGTGTAACATTTGTTGTTAAACATCCAAATACTGAAAGGGAAAGTTAAAAACTCCTTTCAAAATTCTATGTCCCTTTTTATTTCAACCAGGTCATAAAATACAAGTCAGTTGACATAGACTTATGTACATACCGCCTACATAGAATTGACATTATATCAAACTAATCCTAGTTTTGTCCTTGACATTTTTATGGTTGTTCATATGTAACAAAAGCAAATGCAAATATTTACTTTAAGAATTGTTCAAGTCACAAAGAAAAAGGAAAGGAAAAGTTAATCTCATTTAGTTAAATCCTTTTATGACTTGCTCTACATACACATCACATGAGTTGAGTTAATTCGCTTCTGCTATAACTGACCCAGACCAACTGCTGGGTATGTTAAAAGTCTTAGAAGTCAATTGACATTTGAACTATTGATGCAGATACATACGAATATTTGTATATCAATATAAATACTGACGTCTTTTGTTTGTTAAACACTGAGTTCGTTATTTTATGGTATTGCTTGACTGCTTAACACATTTTTGCATTTTATTGCATGTTTGTTTATTTGTTTTTCTCCTTTTTTTGCTTTGTTTTTAATCGATATGTGTCGCTGCAATTGAAATTGATTTACGATATTTTTGCATATCCACGTGTATGTGTACTTAGGTAGTCATTTATGAATGTAGCGTAGAGTGCTGACTGCTGTTCCAGTAGTTATTGTGGGCATAGAAAGTTTTCACTTTTAGTTTTATTTCAACATTAAAGAGAACAACATGTTGAGCAGAGGAGTTTTTATTATTTACATGTAAGTTCAATTTATTATGATAATTTATAATTGATTGTTATATTTTGTTTAAAAAAACATATGCTAAATATGTTTGTATCAAAGATTTGTTTTGAAATATTCCAGATGCTTTAAATTTCTCAAGTCTTCTTTCGGAAGTAAATTTTAATTATAGGTAAAAGCCTGGGTTTGACTTAACCTTAGTATTGAGACTGCGACCAAATTAAAATTCGATTTATAAAATTTTCCAAATTTTCTATGTTTCCTATCTACATATGTGGCATATCTAAAGAAAAAATTCTATGTAGCAACCGAATTTGGTTTTAATGGTTAGAACAACAGAAAAATACTGTTCGTAAAAAATGTGGTTACCATAACAACGTGTATATATATATATATATATATATATTAAAGTCAACATTTTCATATGTACATATTTTCCACTAGTGAAAGATCGTTTAAAAAAATTTATAAAAGAGAGTAAGAAGATATATTTCGAAATTCTAATACACCAATAAGTGATACATGAAATTCTTTGCGATTTTAAATTACAATTACCCCCGAACTGCTTAGCTTAACTTTTGGATTCGATTGGAAAATATCCGTCTGTGCTTATCACTAAATCAAAATTTTGGCAATTTGCGAGGTGGATTTCGATGAATGATTATGATTTCACCGTGCTACAGTTATTTTGTACTTAAGCAATCACCTAGTAGAGACTGTAAGTCTGGCTGATTACCTAAAAAAATCGTGTTAAAAAATTTTGTAACACCCCATTATAATAAAACGATTTTTTAATTACTTCCCCAATTAAATAATTTCCAATTACAACAATTTCCCGCCGTATTTTGTATTTTGCAACGAGATGGAGATGAGAATTAACTGAAATTTCTATACACGAATATCTAAATATTTAATTTTTTTCTAACATTTCTACTTTTTATTACAACACTTCTTCAAACATAAAAATATATTGATTAACATAATTAAGGAGCATTAGATTAGAATTCAAGGAAAATTTATTAAATTTAAATCAGCTAAATCATGGTTCATTTTCTGAGCATGGAAGTTTAGATGTTTGGTCTTCACTATCGGTCATTAGCAGCAGAAAATTTTTGATATTTCAAATAAAAACCCTTTTAAAATATTTATAAATATATTTCTGAATTATGAAATTTAATAAAAATGGTTTTAATCCATATTTTGCGTTTGTAAGGCAAATTGTCAGGTTTCATAACTAGCTGATTTCTAATATATCTTGGTGGAAACTTTTTTCCTGTTCGACACTGATTCGGACAAAATTTTCTAGGAGGCACCCCCAAATAAAGATGCATTAAATTAAGTCCCTAGATACTTTAAATCAGTGTTTCCCAAACTAAGTGGTCTCAAAATAAAAGATTGCACTAAAATATTTACATTGCATTAAAATACTAGAGCAATTCCGCTCATATTTTTGGTTTTATAAAATCCGATAAATTTCTCACATTGAGGGCTTCTCGTAAAAAACTGATTAATGCAGAAAGATGAAAATTGTTGAAAATTTTTTTAGAGAGGAGAGAAGTTTTCTAAAAATTTGCCGTGGTAAATATTTTCATGTATCGTAAATTTCCAGTCTTTAATCGATTTCAGAAAGCGAAGGCTCATTTGATTCTTAATAAAATGCGCTAAAATCATGGTGATTAAAATATTATTGCATTTTAAGAAACGTTACAAAAAAAAATTTAAAAAAAAACTAAATAATAAATATATTCGTGGTGAAATATGCTCTTTCTAATCTCTTTCAAAAATTAAACATCAGTTGAAAATTTACGCAGTTAAAAATTGTTTAGGAAAGTAATCAAGAGACGACGGCTTTGATGATGTTACGAAATTTTTAAATAAGATTTTGTGATCTACTTATGCGGACCAATAACTGGCACTACGTCATTTGAAAAATGCCTTAAAAGAAATTTCCTTTGTTACAGAGTGCTATAGCAGTTCCCTTCAAAATTTTGGTTTTAATGATTATAGCAAATATGCTCACGAATATGAATAAATGAAGTACAATATTTGGAGATCAGCAAAATACACAATAAGCATTTTTCTGCATTAAATACTGGAGTCTGTGGTATAGGACAATAATGAACCCGTTGAGCCTGATGTAAAGCAAGCTATTAAGGCAAAACCATGCTCAATGGCTAGGTTATTAAAATCCCGGAAATGTTTTGATTCTACTGCTGCGTGGCTTCTTATTGAAATTGGTGCACAATAAAAATGACTTTATGTCGTTACTTTCTTGCCTAGACTACAAAACTAATCTTAGTATTGGAGTTAAAGCTTGTAAGTTTGGATGTAGGAAGTAATCTCAGAAAATATTCATTCCTTTTACCAGTGTTTAGAATGCCGCTTCAGGGTGAACTTTGGCTGTTTTACATGCATAAAGTGGGCGAGTCACAGCCCTTGCCATGAATGTATTATATCAATATCTGAAGTACTATTAAGGCCAGTATCGTTAGACATTGGTCACGATAAATGGGCGGTATCGGACCGATGGATACGGTAACTCCTACACAAAGTCTAATATCTAGAATACTTAGAAACCTAGAGTCAATTAACTGTATGTAGGTCCATTAATAATAAAAGCCTTGGTATTGTCTTCCCTTCGTTTTAAACGTTCTAACTTTAAGGTTAGTAATATCAATTGGTTGCTGCGTTAGTTTATGTTGTGTACGTTAAATTGCAAAGCTTCTAATGTGACAAAATCATTTAGTAGCGCCCTTCATTATTAATGATTTTTAAATATTTTAAGTTTAAATAAATTATGTTCCTGTAAATCAATTTATATAATTTGTTTTGAAACTTTTAAGCTAGAAAATCACACTAAAAATAAATATTAATCAACATTTAACAAGAAAACAACTTAAACAATAGCACACCTGTTGCTCAAGAATAATCGTATATGATCTGAAAAATTAATATTAAAAAAAAAAAGAAGTGTAGCAAGCAAAACTAACAAGAACTTCTCAAGCAAAGCTATTTTTAAACATTTCAAATACACACATTCTCGTACCCTTTTATGTACAGTGTTTCAAGGAAAATTAATGATTCGCGATCGATGCAACAGCGATCGATTGATAGGTTTATATGAAAGTGAGCAAAATGTTGCTGCTAGGCATAATATTTTAGTTTGTGGATGTGGCAGGAAATCGGCAAGTGATCGAGAGGAGCGGTTGCAGTTGTTAATAGTCTTTGCGTGCTTGGGTCATCATAAGTGGTGTAAAGTTAATGGTCGAATGTAGATGTTGTGGTTGTTGTTGTATTGTATTTTTTATGGTAGCATAAGGCGTTTAGCGTTAAGCATCAAATCAATCGATCTGTCATTTGTTATTTACCACTTATTCTGTTACGATATTCCTGTATTTAGCGTTTGGATTGTTTGCCACTGAAACTTGAAAATAAATTGTTTAGCACATCATATATCAAAACAGTGATAAATTGAAGAAAAGAAAAATTATTTCATATTAATTTGTAGTCCATCTTATTTACATAAAAATATATTCTAATTGTATGAAATTTCTTAAAACTTTATTGCCGCTAGATCGGATTACAAGTGCGTACACTTCAGCTAGTTTAAAGAAGGGCTGCTTTCCTTAATACATCGGGAAGTGTGAGTTTGAATAAGTTTCCAATTAACAAATTATTGAGACTGACCTCATATTAGAACGTAATAATTAACAAAATATGGAACAAATTCAAGTAAAAAAATTTATACAAAAAAGTAGATTTCTTTTCGAGTAAAATATTTAAAGAACCAGTTAATTTTGTTTTCTTTTTTCGTTAGAAAAAACCAACTTTTTCGGGTATTTATATTTTAACATAATTTGACAGGCTTGTTTTTGCATCGGTTATCAATATTTTTTTTTTTTTTTGAGCAAGTCACCAATAGGCAAATGCTTTGAGCAAATAATTTTATGGTAATTTTCTTTATGAAGACTCACCAACCGTTGGAAATAGCAATTTCAGAGTTGGAGGGAGAAGCATTTCATAAATATCTGTTCTCTAGTTTACATAAAGCTGACACACATTACGCAAAATTGTGTGAACGTCTAAAGAGCTGTACGCAGCTTGTTAAGGAATCTTAACAGAAAATTTTCACATATTTCTTAAAGAAAAAAAAAGCACAAAAGTACCTTTCAGTGCAACGCTAGCAATCAGCTGTTTTCTGTCAATTATTAAGAATTGTGAAATTGAAAACAAGTCAATTCTGCTTTATTTGGCATGCTAAACGCTTTTTAAGCTCAGTATCAAAATTACCCATCCGCTTCTTGTTTTTCTTTGCCGAATTTTGTTCGTTTTTTCCATGTTTTCTGAAAAATAACTTTTAATTTTTTTTAGCATATTACATTTTGTTTATGCTTACCTCTCCTGTCAAAATTCCTTTCAGAAAGAACGAAAAATTTGATATTCCTGCTCAAAGCCTGGGTTGCCTAACTTAATTTACGTAAAAAAAAGTAGTAAAAACAATACTACTTTTTTAAAAAGCTGCGGACTATCAACAGAAATTTTTAGACAGAAAAATACCTTAAGCATTTCTGAAGCGTTTTTTTATATGAAGTTTTTGATTCCTTAGCAAGCTGCGTACAGGCCTTAACGATGAAACTTTATAAACGTAGAGTAAAAGTAATTGTTATCCTCATTACATGTCTTAGGTCTTAGTTCCAGAAGCACCCAACTGACGATAATATATTTAAGTACTCTACAAAAGCAGAGTCTAAAAAGTTTACGGTTGATTATATAAACGTTTATATCCTCTTAAGGATAACGCTGGATTACTTATTTATTATACACGTTATAGTATAACATTTGAAGTATCCTTGAAAAAATTTTCAACTAAAATAAAAATATTAATAATAAATAAGTCCGTGACAGTGAATCTCCGAAGACGCCTCAAAAAAAGTTGTTATGCGGTGATCATCATAACTCGTTACCAGATCATGTGAAATAAAAAAAAAATCGAAATGCGTTTTAAAGGTGATATCTTTCCCGAGGTAATCAGGAAGAATTTTTTTTATTGCTGTGAATTTGTTTTTAAAAAATGAAAAAAAAAAATGGTAACAAAAACTCATCCTGATTACCTTATGATTTATGTGTAGAAATAGTGTATAAAATTTCAAAAATATTAATCAAGTAAATTTTGGGTTCAGATGTTCACGGACTCCAAAAATGCTGTTTGCGAGAATACCGATTTAAAGTGTTTAACATAAACGTTATATCGTATGAGGGCAGGTCGGCTGAAACGCCGTATCTTCGTTAGTTTTGCTCCGATTTACTTGAAATTTTGAAAAAACGCTCTCGACATCTTGTACATCCAAAATGCTGAAAAAAGTTTTAAAGAGATATACTATAGATTATTATTTTGGATGTAGATTATAAAATATTGCTATTAGAAAAACATTTATTTTTTAATTCATGTATTATATTTATTATTACCTGATAAAGGATTTTTATTTTGTAAAGTTTTATTACCCAATAAATTAATAATAAACTAAGGATATCTCTTCATTTAAAATTTAATAATACAATACCTTATTTTTATTATAATATTATATGGTAAAACATAATATTTAAACAAGTAAGAATGTTTTAAAAATAAATAATTTTAGTTGAGATGATAATTTTTGTAAATAGTTAATTAAATATACTGGTTTTTTTTTTTTTTTTATAAATAAATAAATATATGTAAGAAATAGTTGTTACCTGTTTTTTCATAAAGTAGAGAAAATTTAAAAAAAAAATTTTATTTAAATTAAAATTACGGTTTTTGAACTTGAAACCGTATTCAAATATCTGAAAACCAGTTTACAGAATATTTTACTTTGAAGTCTACTTCTGAGTTATTAACCCATTACTCGATTATCGAGATTGTCGAACTGCTCGAATAGTAAATTAGTTACTCGAGCTACTCGTTCTAAAATCGTTTTTATCTGAAAAGATGCTGCAAATAAATATAAGTATTTAGTATAACGAATATTTACTTTTTGGAATTACCAAAGTACCAGGAATATTACACTTAAATCTGTGGTTTTCTGGAATAACCGCGTATGTCCATTTTTGTCAGTTGTGTGTTAACGATGCCAAATATATTAATTTTTAACCTCTTTACATGTGTTAAATTTTTGTTTAAAAAATATTGACCATTTCTGAGTTTTTTTCTTTAAATAATGACGTAACTTAAATGTTTATTAAATTAATTTGCAATACTTTCGACTTATGTCAACCTGCGTTTGATCGCTGACAATCTATTTTCCCAGAAAACGACACATTGCTTCATAAGTTGTTATTAATGAAAAAAAATGCAAAATTATTTTGAATTATTTTTCAGTTTATAACCACTTATAAAAACTTGTGTGTTTATTTCTGTTATTTTTTGTCACTATTATTCTTGATACGGTGTAATATTCTCATCCTTTTTTTTGTTGACGAACAAAAAAATCAATTTTTCAAGCAACAACAACTTATGTCTACATGGGTGGTTGCATCGGTAACTTTCTGTTTCAAAGAAAACTGCGTTTGTCGACATAAGTTGTTTTATCTGCACACACTTTAAGTGTAATTTACATATTATTTTTTTCGTCCTTCTCTAGGATCTATTCCTCTGAAGATTTTTGACTCAAAATTTTTTTATAAAGTATTTATTACCCATATCTACAGGGCTGTTAAATAAAAAGCTATAAAACTTTATATCGAGCCCATAATTTCAAATATAATTTGATTTTATGACATACGCGGTTATTCTAGAAAACCACAGAAATTACACTTGATAACATTTTTTGAAGATTTTTTTTGTTATTTTGTGCGGTTATTTTTATATCCTCCACACCACTGTGCAGAGGGTATATATCAGTTCGTCAATCCGTTTGTAAGTCATTGAAATAAATTCCGGAGACCTTGTAAACTATACATAATATTGATCCGTCTGTTTGTCGGTCTGTCTGTCCGTCTGTCTAAAAAATTTGAAAACATTCTCCTGTTCACAAATGCCGAGTAGATCGTGCTACTTACATTCAAATTGTTCATCATAATGTTCATCATAAAATGTTAATATGTATACAGTGAAAAATGTTTATGTGCACATCGTTTGTACGTGTGAACAACAACAAAAAACAAAAAATGTCTATGCATCGCTAATAAACAAACAAAAATGGAATTGTATGTGTCTACATTTATGCTGATTGAATTTAATAATTGCTTTTAATTAAAAAGCACGAAAATAGCTAAAATTTTTTTAATTAAATATAATTGTAAAAAGCCTAGCCATGATTATGTAAATTTTAGCCATTTTCGTCTCTTACTGTTAACAACCTTAGTTATATTAATGTGTTTAAAACACGGGTGGAGGGTATCAAAGATTCGGCACTACCGAATTTAAAACTTTTACTTGTTTTCAATATTTTTTTTTTAGGTAAAAAAAAATTATAAAAAAAAAATTTTTTTTTTCAACAAAAAATTCTACTAATTCTACAATATTCACTTTGGGTCGAGTATTTTTTCAGCAGTTCCTCAATTCCGCCCAGAGGTGCATGAAAATTTATGAAAATATATATATATTTTCAAAAAAAATTTCTCAAGAGTAATTGGAATGAACTATTGGTATTTTAATTTGAAAATAGGTAGAGAATATGTTTTCAAACTTTTAAAGCATTCCGCCGAAAAATTGGCGTCTGGAATAACTAAACGAAGAAAATCAGATTTTCACAGAGTGTAAAAAAAAATATTTTTTTTTTAGTTTTTGCACTGTCTAAAACAGACTATATTCATAGATCACTCATTTCAAACCGTTCCAAAATTTGTGGGGTCGGTATAACACCACTCGACTAATATTGACAACTTTCTATACAAATTCGGGAAAATATGCTCTTATTTGAAGTCTGGTGGTATTTTTCCTAAAAATTTCCACACTGACTTTTCAAAAAATTATATTCCCTACTCACAGAAAAAAAAAAATTGGAAATCGGTTACCACTACAAAAAATTATTAAAGTAATAACACTTTTCGCAGTTATTATTTAATATTTGAAAATAAAACAGATTTCCTTCACCAACTACAATACAAACATAAGCCTTCTAAAACTAAGGCATCTATAATACTACATAAATTTTTAAATTAATTTAATTGAGACAATATTGGTGATTGCAACTAATACTTGTATTAGAACAACATTTTTTAAATTGAAAATGGGTTATAAGATATTGTAACAAATTATATAAGAAATAGTTTTCGGTTATAACAACAGAAAACCACATTGTTATCCTGTATTGGTATTTGGAACCGAAGGGGAACAGCTTGAATCAAATTCTATTGCAAACACCAAAAGAATTAAAAACAAGTAAGAGTGCTAAATTCGGCTGTGCCGAATCTTTAATACCCTCCACCTCGGTTTGAGTATTGATAATAAATGTAAACAAAATATTGGAAAAAGTAAACAATTTGTTAAACTTAATACCAAATTATTTAAGAAAATTCTTTGGGTTGGTTTTCGTCTTTTCTATTATTTCGGATTTATTTCGGTGTTTGCTTTTTGGTCATCGTGGTTTCTGATCGCCATGCATTAAGGTTATATACCTATATGCATGCGTTTCCGGTTATATGACATAACTTCTCGTTTCATTTAGTTTTTGCTAATTAAATAGCTCGCCCTAACCTCCATTGCAAAGGTAATGGTTGTGTGGAGTGGCTATATGCATTAAATCGTGCTAAGTGGAGATGGCTGTATAGTTTCTTTTAACTGGCCAATTATTACTTCATTGTGGCCATATAGGTCGGATGGAGTAACAAAATAATAACCAAAAAAAAAAAAAAAGCTCTCTCAACTTTTTTTTAAAATATTGCCATATTTTGAAAACATAGAGAATAAATTTATAAAAATAAATAATCAAATTAGGGATGCCAAACGCAAAAAACCAAAAGTCCCAAACATTTTAAGTAAAATAATTTAATGTTATCTTTATTTTCTGAAAAACTTCAAATTTTCATCCAAAAAAAACTGTGAAAATTTATATATAAAAAATAATATTCTCATCAAATTACGTTTACTTATGTAAAAATTTGTATGTTAGCAATTCTTAAATATCATTTGAGGTTTTCTTAAATTCATTGAATTTAAATTAATATTTTCTGTAGTGCGATTCTGTAAATTTCAAATTCAACGATCTGACAATCGCAAAATATATCGACAGCTGTTGTTGTTTGCACTAAGGATTAAGTGATTCACTAAGTACATACATCTTAACGACAGTCGACAAATCTGTTTTTCTATTTATTTAAATTGTAAACTAGTGGCGCCTCCGTCAAAATAAGCGAAAAACACAAAGAATAGAAAAAAACAAATTACTTCGTGTTTGACAGGATGATTTTATGTTTATGTTTAATATCTTTATTTTTTTTACTAATATTTCTGTTTATTTATTTGAAAATGAAATAATGACTTGAATATACTATTTAATTTTTTATTTATATAAAAAAGTTTTTTAATTAAAGCAAAATATTTTCACTATTTTATGATTTTTATTTATGTATGACGACATTTCAACCTAAAAATTTAAGTTTTTATTGATTGAATAAACAACACAAAAATGGTTGTCGTTTAGATAACAACAACAGCTGACTTTAACAATAGCGAATATCGTTTAAAAATTTTACTGATAATTTTGCAATTTTCTTTTTTTTACGATTCGACTATCATTAAAAGAAGTTACTGAATCGCGGTACTGAAAAGCTATTAATTTCTCCTGAATGTCAAGATTTTTTTTAAATGAAAAAATTTTTTAAATTAAATTTAATTAAATTTTTTTTTTGGCATTTCAATTTGCGTTTAACGAATAAAGTTTATATATTAAAGATGCAAATGATGTCTTCTAAATTTAAAACTATAATTTCCGACGTTTTGATATGATTTTCTGAAATTCAATTAATTGTAATTTATAATTTGAAATTTTTAATTCCAGTTTTTAGAATTGATATATTCTTAAATTTGAATGGAAAATTTAAAAAGTGCAATTTTGTATTTATGTGAATAATAATGCTTTATTAATTATAAAAAATTTTTAAAAATTAGATGTAATCGCATCGCAATCAGATATTTTGTAGGTAAAGCAGAATAATAGTTCTATATAACTATGTAGAACTGTTTTGAAACCAAAAAACTCATTGATGAACTCGGTAACTCTATTTTGTAAAGACAACAAAAAGTTAATATGCCAAACTTATGTTCATATTTGTAAAAGAATAATGAAAAAACATATGAAATAAAAGACCAGCCCGTGTATACTCTTAAGATTGTTCTGTATGATATCTAGTTTAAAATATTGACATTCATGTTAAAATAGAAATAACTATTTCAAAGCTAATTAGAACAAAAATTGTGGCGCCATCTACTGAGACATAGTCACGCTGTGCAAAATGAAGTGACACTCTGTTAATGCAAAAGAAATGTATTTTCCCCACAACAAAATATTGCAGAATTTTATGTAAATAAAATAATATACCGATTTATTTCTAACATGCAGTTACTATGAATATACATACATACATACATACATATATATAATATATCTATATTATTTGTATTATTTAATATGTGTATGTATGTATATGTAAATATTACACACAAAAAATACAACATCAAACGTTATTTTTGTGTTTTTCTCTTTAAATAAATTAATACATAAATTTTTTTTGCTAAATTTACATTTGGGAAATTCACAACAGGTGTTGTATATTGTATGTTGTATTGAAATACACAATACAATCATTTGTTGTGAACACTCAGTTGTATTTTCATGTTGTAAAAAGCTTTCTTTAGTAATTTTCGATCCAACGAGGAAAGATCGCTTCGTCGCTTCTGCTATTTTGTATAAGAGAAAACACTTGTCAGTGTTTGCTTTTCGGTCGTGAGATATACCCTGTAGTTTTAGTTACGTACCTCTTGCATTTTAATTTATAATGAAAAAAAAAATGTTAAATGTTTTGGTGGGTACTGAAAGAGAAAATACATACTATAAATATAAACATTAATTTTTATATAAATAAACTTATCGATGTATTTGCGTTATTTGCATTATTTGCCATATTTTATATTATTATTTATGCTGATAAAATTCTATGTATTTATTTTTTCTTTTTCATAAAAACTGGCATTTACTTGGAACTGATATGTTATGATACAATATACAACATTTACTAAACATAGCAAATAAAGTTGGATCGTGTATCAGATTTTTCAGTGAAAATAAACAACAAAAATTTTACACTATTGTAAAGTGATACACGGTACAACGATACATTAACCATTGTGAATTGCCCAATTGTTTTTTTTTTTTATTAACAACTAGGTATTTTAGCATTATTTGCTTTAGATGTTGGTGAATTTTTACTCCCTTTATATTGACTCGTAGTGTCTGCTTGTCGAAAAAATTTTGGATCGATTTTAACCACTTTGCCTTGACCCAATCGATCTGAAATTTTGCAAGCAGGCTCCTGGCAATGACACAAATGATCTAACAAATTTTTTTAGTGATGACAAAACAATGGAAACTTTTAAAATTTTCTACCAGAGTTGATAAAAAAAATGTACAAAGGGTTTGTTTTTATTATATTATTACCACAACGACCACAAAAACAATAAGTCCAGCTATAACAACAATGCAACATTTAGAATAACAACAAGAACACTATAGAAATATAATGTTTTTCATTTTTTTTTTTTTACTTTTTCAGAGATTTTCCTGGACCTGCTCCACCGATTTTAATGATTTTTGAAAGAGAAATCTTCCCATGAGTTTGATGAATCATTCTCACTAAAAATGATCACCCTAGCAGTCCTATTGAGGGCGTGATCGTGACAAGAACAACATAGAAAATTATATTTTTTCAAGACTTTTTTTAGTTCTTCATTCAAATCTCGGGCCCTAATCGACCGATTTGGACGATTTTAAATAACAAACTTCTCAGGATTTTACTGAATTATTTTTTATGCCAACGAGCACCCCTTGCTGCCCGATTGATGCCGTCATCGTGATTTCCACAGACGGACAGGCGGACAGACGGACATCGCTATATCAACTCCGGTTGTTATAAGGATCACAAATATATATATTTTATGGGGTCCAAAAATTTTTTTCTAATTATTACAAACGGAATGACAAACTTATATATACTCTCTGCACAGTGGAGTGGAGGGTATAAATATGTGTGGTCAGACCGAATTTTCGAATTAATTTGTAGTTTTTTTTTAACAAAATAAAGAAGAAACTTTTAAATATTTGGTGAAAATTTAAGTTTATATATCAATGTGACAATGTGTAAAAGAAATTCAATATTATTTTAAGAAAATATATATGTATATGATCCTAGTATGAATTAAATTCTGAATCTGACCGTAAACATGCCCAGAACTTAGTCGAGTACCTGTAAAAGTTGCGGATTGCCGCATAACAAAAAATCGGTATGTTCAATCGTGATTGTCAGGTTTAGATTTCGGTAACAACTGCTGACTTGGAAACGTAAATTCAACACTTAACACTCGACGAGTATATGAACGTTTATGCATGTGATTTCATACCAAGGTACTATAAACGAATAATATTAAATGCTCCGTATTGCATAGGCCGTTGAATATCTCGTGGTTTCAATGATCAGATGCAAAATGTATTCCGCTGCTTATCTCAGTTAGAATGCATCGCAAAGTATGGTATCAGACATGAACCTGATTATTGGGTAATGACTTTGTGCTGCTGTTTGTAACTACCAAAAATATTTGACCTAGACCCATCTTTTATTATACCGACCGACTCAGAATCACTTTCTGAGTCGATTTAGCGATGTCCGTCCGTCCGTCCTTCCGGCTGTATGTCCATGTAAAACTTGCAATCAAACTACAGGTCGCAAATACGAATATATTTTGATGAAATTTGGTACATAAGCTTTTACCGGCAATAGCATGAACGCTATTGAAATTGGTGAAATTCGGTCCATATTCAGACCTAGTCCCCTTACAAATGACCCCTATGAAATCGACAAAAATTGCCATAAGATCCAAATTACCATATAGATCTCAGTCAAATTGAGTTTGTATGTGTTTATTATATCCATTAATCAGCAGTCCAAAAATAATCCCTATAGGACAATTCGTAGTCATAGGCCCCATATAGAGCTGCTTCCCGATCTTAACTTAAATCTCTCAAAAAAACAAAAATATTTCACAAATTTTCTCAAATTAGGTTTGTATATATTTTTTTTAAATGTAAGTGACTTTACCAAGAATGGTCAGGATCGGTCTATTTTTCGACGTGGTCCCCATATAAATATAGCACCTGATATGAACTTTTTCATATCTGCTGCCAAAAAAATTAATAAAAATGCCACTCAAATTTGGTTCATGCTTATTTTCTATATCCAAATAGTTGGACCGAAGAGATACGGTCTCTAAACAATGGTATAGGGTATCGTATAGTCGGTCTAGACCAACTATAATTTCTTACTTGTTTTTTTTTATTCATTTCAATCAATTTTTATTCTCTTAGAAATTTTTGAGGAATATACATCGTATATTGGAAGGAAACAAGGGATTCGTACTCAATTTTTTTATTTTAAGGAATAGTGTTTTATATACATAGTTCAATATAAAACATTTATGTTATTAATAAATAATTAAATCTTAATACAAATTTTGTACTTTTTTTTATTTTATATTAATAAAATTCCGATAAATGGTTGTCTCAATCAATATATACCGAATAATTCCAGTGCAACTAAATATCACAATAAACATAATTGAATTTATATATTGTACGGTTACATAGACTTCACAATTCAATAATTACAACAGAATAATGTGATAGTACATTGGACTACACAAATTCGATTGGCAACAAGTTCGGTTGCAACAACGAATCTGTTTTCTGTGTGTAGAGCTGTATGCATATAGAGAATACTTCTTTTATTAATAATAATAAAAATAAAAAAAAATACATATTCACAGGTGACTCACTCAAAAAATTAAGCCATTCCGATTAAGATTTCGATATGGGGAAACAACTACTCGTGTGTTAAAGTTTGCTCAAGTTTGATATAATTTTACAAGAAATTTGTCATGTCGACTTTATAAAAATTTTTACTTTTTGCAGGTGAAAATGTATGAATATAATCTTCTTAAAATATTTTTAAGCAATTCGGCAATAAAAGCTAGACAACTCTCCATACAAATGTATGAAAATATACACTCCATTGAAATTTGACACCGATTTACAAAAATTATTTAAGAAAAACATGGATCAAATTTATACTTTTAAAGTTAAAAATATTAGGGCATTATATCCTTAAATTTTCAAAGAAATCCAGCCAAATTTGTGGTTCAGACGAAAAAGATCAGACACTTTCTATACAAGTGTGTGAAAATTTGCTCTTATTACAAGTTTGAGATAATTTTACAGAAAATGTTCCATAATGACTTAGTAAAAATATATATTTTTATAGTTGCAAATAGAAGGACAGTGTTTCTCTATAATTAGCCTTGTAGGCTTCCAATGTATTGAAATGGATAAAATAAAACTAAAACTAATTTCAAACTATTCCGACAACAATTATGTTGCGGGCGCACTACTAGTCGAAAATCGTTGACCAATTTCCATATGAAAATATTCACTTCGTATAAGTTTAACATAATATATATTTTTTTACAAAAATAAGTGGTAAAAATTAACACTCGGATGAGAGATATGGGGTGGGTGAACTACTACTCGAAAAAGATCGGAAATGAAAAAAACGTTTGCAAAAATAAAAATAAAACAACTGCACACAGAAAAAATATTTGCCAACCGAATTGGTCTTAAGTGGAACAACTATATTTTCGATTGTATCAACAGAAATTTCATATCATCTGCAAATTTTCTATTATGATAAAATATTTACTGTTGAGGCAATAGAATTTTAATCATCGTGAACCCGAAAATCAGTTATTAGCATTATCGCAATTCGGTTGGTAATAAATTCGGTAGCCACAATGAATCTGTTTTCTGTGTGTGATTATATTCATAAAAGACTCATTTAAAATTTTAAGCCGACCAAATTTATGCTGTTGGCGAAGTACAACTCGAAAAATATCAGGCAGTTTTTATCACAATGCAGCAATATATCAAGAGGGTAACCTATTAATATTGTATAAAATTATGCTTCATATTTTTGGAAAATTTCTTCTAAAATGATGTCAAATATGCACGGAGTGTATTTTTTCATACAGAGGACGAACTTTTTCGAGTAGTAGTTTGCATACGTCAGTAGTAGTAGAAACTTATTTTATTATTATATGATTCAAACAAATAAAATAATCTTGTTTTAATTAAGAACACAAACAAAAATAAAAATGTTTAATATAGCAAATTCTAGTGAGAGAATATCGATGATCAGTTGGTATTTATTGTGTAAAAGAAATTTGTGGGAACGCGAAAATGATGCAAAGCTAAAAACAATATTGAACTGAATGCTATTTTCAATTTCTTAAACATATTGTCTTAATCAACTCAGTTGTTATTGTATATAGCTACATAAGTGGATCAATCCATTAACCAATTTGTCAAGTACTTGTGTAGATCATTAGTACGATTCAATTAATTAAAGAGAAAAAAACAACTCGTGTATAATTATTTGAAAACAACTTGTAAAAAGGGGATATAGCAACATGCAGTCTAGCAAATTTCAAATATTTTCTTAGTTCTGTACAATTTTTAAAAGCAGACTTAGTGACTATAACAACTGCATCCACCCACGTTATTTCAGGGTGTGAACATGATCGACCCACTTTATATTTTGATTAAATATCTATTCAAATGTTGTTTATAATTTTTTTTCCTTAAATTTTTTGATATGCACATTTAAATGTTGTTAATGATACAATATTTTGTTATTTAAGTTTTGAAGTGGAATTTTTCAGCAAAACTTCATTAATTTTCTTCTTAAGGACCCACCATTTAATGATGGGCTTTTCCCTGTGGCGTGGCGAAGTAGTTAGCACGCATTTTCTGTGTGTTCCATTTAACTACTTGTACTGGCAGACTTCTTGGCAAATTTGAAACCGTTTATTTTATTTTGTTTTTATTGCATGGTGGTAAGGTGTACTTATTTTGTTTTCGTATAAATTTGAGGTGAAATCATTAATTTAAAAAAATTCTTGTTGCGTTTTGTTATTAATGATGTTCGACAAAATGTGTTAGTGTTTAGTAGGTTTATTTGTTCTGTTGCTCTGTTCTGTTCTGTTCAGTTCTGTTTTTGGTATTGGTTGATAAAGTTCCTTTAACAACAATAATAATAATCAAATTGTTGTTTAAGTGTTGTTTTGATGTTGCATATCTGCGAAGATGATTTCAGATAATTTATTTTGTTATCCTTCTTTTTGCTTTGGTTCGGTGTGTATTGTTTTTTTTTTCATTATTTTTAATGGTTCTGTATTTTGCCATATGATTGGTCTGAATGTTGAATGATGTCGTGGCATTGTTTTGACAGTTTTTATTGTATTAAACTGTTACGTTCGTCATGTTTCTGTAGGACCTTTTTGTGCTGTTTAGTTATCTTTTCGAGTGATTAATGATAATATTTATTATTTTAAAAAGCGTTAAATTAAATATTTCCTAATAATGTAATTAAATTGATATCTATAGAAAACAAATTGTTTCAAAATTAATGATCAAATACCTGTAATAACAATAGTAATTTTAGCTGGAATAGGAAAAGACCCTACTAATAATGCGCCGCAAGATGTTTAAATTTGAAGAATTCTAAGCAAATTGTAAGACCTCCCTTGGGCTGCCTGTCTATTAAAAAAAAAATAGTTGAAAATATGTTATTTAAGACAACTGCAGGCAATTCTCAAAAATTAAGTACAAGTATATTAACAAATAATTTCCTTAGCTCTACATATCTTCCAAGAATAAGTTTCTAGAAAAAATTTAAAAGCCATCTGAAAATGAGTGAAGTATTAGCGTATGTATAAACTTTTGAAGGTGAACTTAAGCCGTATGGTATAAAAGCTGACATTAGATAATTGTCTAAAAGCGCTTGACCAATTTGATGGAACATACTTTTTCGAACGAACAAACCGGTTATTAAAATACTTTGTCTAAGCATAGTTTGATAAATTAAATTTGTTGAACTCTAAATTTATCAGGAGCCCTCAATCCAATATCCAGCTTATTTTGTTCATCAAGTATTTGCTCTCGTGCGGTATCTTGATTTTTTTTCCTACATATTCATGTATTGATACGAATTCCTTGGCTTGCACTTCAATTTCATCATAATTGTCGCGCGTTGTCGGAACAAAATTTAAAAAATGATCCGTACAATTTCATAACATTGAAAATATTAACCTGTTGCATTGTTAGGAACCAGTTTATGACTGTTAACAATACATTGACATTGCCGAAGCATTGAACCTGTTCACTTTGCTATCCAAATGTTAATGTTTTGTGTATATGTGTAAATTTGACAGTCCGTTTGTAATTATTTATATATATATTCTTGATAACAACCGGAGTTGATATAGCGATCTATGTCTGTCCGTCTGTTTTCGTGAAAATGATTAATTGATATCCTGAGCAGCTTTCCATTTAAAATCATCACACCACGTCTGATAAAAACTTGTGGAAAAATATGATCTTTCTTTGTTGTTCTTGTTATTGCTGTTATTCTATTTTTTTTTATTATATGTTGTGAAAGAAAAATCATAATAAACAAGTAAGAGTGTTAAATTTGAATGTGCCGAATCTTTGGTACCATCCACATCGGTTTTACGTTTGCATAAATATCTGAAATTATTGCACTATTTACAACAAATGCAAACAAAATATTTTAAACAGCTTAATAATTTGATAAACTTAATACTAAATTATTACGGCAAACACACTGAATTTTTAAAATTTTTTAGAGGTGTCTTCAATTTTTTGGCGATATTTTGGCAGAATGATACCCGATTTACCACCTTTTTAAAACTAGCCTGTTCTAAGTAATGGCAAACAATATTATCATAACTTTACCTAGGTAAATTGTTTATTTTGCGAATGAGCGTCATTTCTTCAGATAGACGGACAGACGGACCTCGCTACATTGACTCGAGCTGTTATATGGACAAAAAAATTAGTTTGCTGTTGTTACGGTTGTGACACAGTTGTTGAGATATTTTTTGCCTTGATGATCATTTCAAGTTTTCTGCCCCCTTAAGAAAAATGAAATGAAAAAATTTAATTGTCACAATAGAAATTTATTTAACTATTTAGAGTTGCATTCAAAAATTTTTCTCTCTTGGTCCCTTAGAAAAAAAATTTTAAAAAGTTGTTACGGTTCTGACAGGTGCGTTATGGTTGTGACATTGTACAGAAATAAAGAGAAACTTAGCATTTATCATAGAGTTTATGTAATAGGGCGGGTCGATTTAAAATTGGCCAAGGGACAAGGAAAATCGTATTCTAGGTATCAAAATAAGAAACTTTACCCTAGGAACCATACCTCTAAAACGAATTCTGATGTCCCGGCTTTTGACATGTCTGTCTGTCTGCCATGGGGCAACCCCACTCTCCCTCATGCAATTGATCTGAAAAAAATTATGTGAAAAAACAAGCAAAAAATCAAGTTGTTTTTATTACCTTTTATTTAATTTTCCACGAGGAAGTTGTTATTCAAGGCAATATATGTGGTTTGTATTAAAGTTGGGTGCGTGAATAATTTTTAAATCAACGAAAAGAATTCATACAACAATGACATAACGAGTATGAATTTTGCTCACGAGTACGAAATTATCTCGTCAATTTCAATTTCATATTTTATTGATAAATGTAACATGGTAAATACACAATAATTTTTAATATTATAAGTTAAGAGTTTAGTCTATTATGTATGACTTTTCTACTTAATTATATTGTATCTGTGCAATGTGATAAATTTCTTAAAAATTAATTTAATAAGTTAAGGAAAAATTTTACAAAAACCTTAGAGAAATATAAAAAAAAAAGTTTTATAAAAACGGGAAAAGTTGATAGTTAAAAATACACGGTTTAAGAGCATAAAGAACTGATGTGGTCATGCGAGGAGCTGGCACATCTATTAAAGAATCTTTCTGTTAAAACAGATATCTTATCCTTGACTAGCAATTATCTCGTAAATAGTTAATATTTAATTAATTAAAACATAATGGATAAATAATAAAATCTTAGTCTATATAAATACATATATTTCACACATTATAACTCTGAAATCTAGACTAAGGCAAAAATTAAGAAAATAATTTTTTAGTCACGCACACTGTTTTGAAAAATAATTTTGGTCATTCTTTCATCTCTATTTATCTTTTTGTTCAGTTGTATCCTTCATGGGAAATGTTGGTCATATACGATGTTAATAGTGCAAGGCGTTTTTTGCGATTGCTAAAATAACTGCAGAAATTACAAAAATTCATTTAGAGTTATTAAAAAATTTCCACACAATATTAGTGGTTGTTTCTGCTAGACTATTTGTCAAAAATTATCGATGGTATTATTATATGCTTCCTACTCTAAATAAATACCTTATCCATGGGCCAGAAATTATATCACTTTCACCTATTGGTAAACTAACTTCAAAATCTCAGGAAGCTAAGAACAAGGACTGTAAAAGTCGGGAACAGGTAATAGAAGACGTGTTTAATAGATTTCTTTTTAGTTCTGATCCATTCATTATAGGCATGACCACAACGAAAATTGTGAAGTTACGAGTATATATTCCTCCCAACAATGAAAATTATAATGGCACCGATGATAATGAAGAAGATTATTACAATTAATTTAATTATGATTATAAAGTAAATGATTATTATGAAGTAAATAATAATATTAAAGTTAATAATGATTGAAATGAGAAATTACGATTTTGAAAATAATAAGTAAATAAAACGCCCATCAATTATTTTTATTCATCAACAAAAAATTTCAAGATTTTCAAATGTAACTTTTTTGAGTTCAATTTGTGCAATTAAGGAATGTGGAGAAATAACTCAGATTTTAATTTAAAATTTTACCAATATAAAAACATATTTAATATTTATTCCCTTTTTAATTTTGAAAACCATATTTTTTTTTAAACACACTAATAATGCTCTAATTTTTAATTCATTTTACTTTTTTAAAGCTTTTCATTCCAAAGTTACAGCGAAAATTGTGAAATATGAATATTTGCGGAAAAAAAATAAGCGCCTAACAGTTTAAAACTTAATTTTCTCCAATTACTTTTAACGATGAAGTTATGAATATCCATCAATAAAAAGCATTTATATTTTAGTATTACGTACACCACACTGTGCGCCGTCTGTGTTAAAAAATTATAACTTTTTGGTCTCCTCTGAAGGATCTTAATAGCTTTTTTACTCTAACAAAATAAAAATAATGCCATTTTTCAGATAGAGGCTAAAAATCCACCATTGATTTTATAGAAAAATTATAAATAAGAAATTGGTATAAATACTGCTCAAAAAAGGATAACAATTCACTTTATATTTGAGGGTTATAAAAATAGTAACGATACCCAACATTGGTTATAATATTCAATTGAAACCAACGATAGAAGGTATAAAAGATTCGAAACAGCCGAACTTAGTACTATTATTTGTTATTTATAGAATTTTCATTCCGCAAATAAAAATTTATGGGATGATTTTGTTGGAAAAAATCAGACAATTTTAAATGAAAAACTGTATAATCAACCTGAAAACAAAACCATAAACCCGCGAAGTTTAAATCGCAAAGTCGACTTTTCATTATTACATAATATATTTATTTAAACAAGCGGATTCCAGCCCTCGAAACTCGAGCGCAAATTCTAGCAAATTTTTTCATTAAATAAAGACCCTAAAAGTATACTAATCAATTATAGCTAATTCACATATCAACACAGAGACAAACTCATTTTTATTACAAGCACATTAACAAATTTAATATACACACACATAGCATTGTATAATTTTATGTATATGTTAGTAGCAAATTTAAATGCAATTTACTCAAAATAATGGAAAAAATTAAAAAATCTGTAAATCTGCAAAACGGACAAAAAGAAATACCTTTCAAATAATATATTTGGTCAAAATCGGGATAAAACGATAAAACACAACATCAGTCACAAGAAATCGCCTAGCCTATTAACATTGTAGACAACTATTACTATTTACACTAACATCAAACTAAAGCAGAATAAGGGGCCCCAGCTAGGCAGGGCTTTAGACTTCACACTTGTTAGCATAAGGCTAAATCTAGGGATATTTATCACTATGTTTATCAATCTGTTCTTAGATTTGGACACTGTTATTCCCGACCAAAATATAATGTTTAATAAAAGCATCATTTTAATAATAGTAATCTTTTTTGTTTCTTTCTTTATTTCTTTATTAATTTCCTGTACAACAAGACGTGTCTTATAATTAAAGTACAGGATTTTCATCGTTCAAAAATTCGCCACAAAATTAAAATACAATAAAAAAAACATTTATAACTTATTTAAAATAAAGTAAAATAAATACAAGAAATTGTTAAAATTTATGAATTTAAAGAAATGAAAATTAAATATATTTAAACAAAGTAACTAAACGAAAATTTCTTAAAATGTATCGCGTTGCTAACTAATTGTTGGTTGTGTGGAATTGCATTCCAAAGACGTGCGGCGTTTATGAAAAATTGCCATTCTGACACAAGGCATCGACGCATAGAGATAATAAGTTTTTTGCCCAAAGCGTTCTTAGCTTTATATACGTTTGAACCACAAGTGTATCTGCGTGGCTTGACCAAGTCAAGTTGTTATTGAACACTATGCCAAGATTTTTTACCTTTTTTACAATCTCGATTTTCTGATGGTTTATTAGTATATCATGTTCAAGAACAGGCTGAAGAGTTTTTTTTTTTTTATGAATAATCAAATATTTTGATTTATGCGGGTTGAGACAAAGTCCATTTGCAGTGGCCCAAAAATGTATTTTATTAAGGTCATAGTTTAGCTGTTCAACATTTTCTTCTATGGAGCTTACTGGACTACTCAGATACAGCTGAACGTCGTCCGCATACATGTGTATTTTGCAGTGAGATAGTTGTTGTGGCAAATCATTGGCATAGACGGAAAAAAGAAGTGGACCCAGAATCGATCCTTGAGATACGCCTCTCGTGAGTGTTACAGGTCTTGAGGTCGAACTATTAACGTATACAGATTGAATCCGATTTGTGAGGTATGAATGTAAAAGCTGCGTAGAAGGGGATGAAAAGTTAAAAAAGTGTTTTAGCTTCATACATAGTGTTTGATGGTTTACTGTATCGAACGTCTTTGAATGGTCGAGAAGTACCAATAATGAACGATATATCAATTACTGGTATATATTTCGGCAACAATTACAATACAATATCACACAAATTTAGTTAATGCTTTTTTTCTATGTCCTTTAATATAGAGATTCGATTGTAATTTTCTAAATGTATATTTAGATCACATTGAAATATTTTCAGAGTATTTTAAAACATATTCGATGAACAAATGAAAATTGCATGCAAATTTTACTGAACACAGGTTTTTCTTTATTTGAATAATAATATAAATAAATTGTAAATAAGTGTTAGTCACAATTTTGCATTGTAATATCTAACAACTAAATTATTATTTTAAATCTTTTATAAACTTTAAAGATATTAATTATATACTTCAATGCCCCTTTGACGATATTTGACAATTAGAATATAATTCAATTTAAAACACCTTTTGAATATTTTTAGCGCTGTTACGGTACATTTTTATATCCTCCACCCAACAAAAACACACCCTAAACTTCCCGCTCCATAGTAACACTTTTCATCTGAGTAAATCGAATTACAGTCATTGTTTTGTTGTTGTTTTTGGATGATTAATGCTTTTATCACCGCTCAGAGTTCATTCAGTCATTGCCAGAAGCTTAATCTGAATGCCATCGTCAACTGATGGCATCACATTAGTTTTGCGCCAACCATTACCACTTTTTATTCATTGTACCAAGCCAAGACGAAACTGGGTGTAATATTTGCTTGCCAACAAATAAAAAGAGCAATGAAAACTCATTTCGAATACCGGAAGTTTCATTATTATTCCAAAGGAAATACAACTACTACATACTTACTACTAGTGCTACGTATGTTGAGGTTAAGGTTGTGAAAGTGTAGATTGTATGGTAACCATGAATGAATATTGTATAACTGTGTAGTTGTGTGAGTGTTTTCTTTGAGCGTTTTGTGGTGAAATCGATGGGTATCTTGAATGATAATTTGCGGTATGTGCTGAAAAATTATAAAGAATTACCAACTAGTAAATGCGTTAAGTTAAACTTTTGAAAACCGTAAAATAATTAACACTTGATTATTATTTGGGGAATTTTCAACACTTTCTACAAAGTGACTAACGACTTACATGATTTCTTATTTCTTCTACTGTGTTTGGAAAAAACTTTGTATAAGATAAATTAAGAAAAGTTTGTAAAATTCTGATTTCGTTAATACCCGTAAACTTATTTAATTTTTAAGATATCTGAATGAACTACACGTTTAAAATTTTGTTTTTTTTTTATAATAAAATAAGTTTTTGAGGATAATTATAAAAATAAGAAATAAGGAAAATCTTAAAAGTTAAATTGAAATATTGTTAACCCTGACACCGTCGGGAACTAAAAACTCCTAATCTTGTGTTTAACTACTCAGAATACTTTAAATTCATTAATTTTGTATGAATATATATCGTAGATACTTATGCTGTGTATTTATAATATTCTAATAATACTAAACAATACTTATTTTAATATTTTTGCAAAATAAATGCGTTAGCAATCAGTACGCATATATTTTTTTAAATTTGAAATTTATGTTTAAGGTATGACCTGCGGTTCAAGCTCACAAAAAGAACGTTTTTTAAAAGTGCTGCAGCTCAGTCGGTTTTCAATTTAACAACTTTGGGTTTCGTTTACGTGAGAGGAGGCGTAATTTTCTAACTTTTTCCGTACTTGTTTATGTTTCTATGTTTTTTTCCAGCGCTCAAAATGAGTACGTAAAAATGAGAGGGCAAACGGGTTGTCGTTTGTCTTGAGAACCAGATCTCGTATCGAAATTAGGCGGACGTCATTTTGCTGGTAATTACGTCAGACAAGTCCTGACCTAGGATACCTTGATATAGTAAGCTATGCCAGATATGTCATTTATAAAATGTAATATTTGCTGAACGTCATATTTAAAATGAGTTGATTGTGAAACTCCGCGAGATGATATTTAATAAAAACCTGAGAACCAATTTTTTTATTCTTAAATATGAAAAAGATTACTTCTCCAATATTCAGTACAGACATATGAACACAATTCTAATTTGTTGATTTAATGTAACTGAGATATTAATTACAGACTTCCGTATGAATAATATCAGAAGAATTTACATCAGCTTATGCTTGATTTAGATTCGGACGCTGAAAATATGAGCCCGATTTGTTTAATGCGATATGGATAAATAATAATGAGGAGTCTGATCCAGAACTTGAAAAGGTTACTGCTAATTAAATGATGATGATTCTGAAGACAGCGAGGAAAATTTTGATGACGGTGGTGAGTGCAGAAAGAGTGCTGAAGAGGAAAGTGATCAGGTTTATGTAGGCAAGGATTACACTATTTGGAAAGAGATTCCACCGACTTAACGCGTTTGCTAGTACATAATACATACGTGAACCACTTTTTATGTGTCCTAAGCCAAGAACAAGGAATTTGCATTCTGTTGATACCTCTTGTTTATTAATAAACTGCCAAATAAAAGCATGATTTGCCGGTATACCAATAGTAAGGCTGAAAAAGAATATGCAAAGTGGAGTGAAGCTAACACAAAAAAAAAAAATGCTCAAGATTTGGCTGCCGTTGGTAGAGGAGGAATACTTGATCATGTTGGCCCATTAATTGTCATGGGAACCCACAAATCAAACTTGGAATCTTTTGAGGTTTTCCTTTATATCACGCGACAATTTATATTTGACGATTTCAAAACATAAAAATGATAAAGCTGCACCAATAAGCGAAGTTTTTTAAATGCCAAACGATAATTTAAAAGAAAATTTCCGGTCATACAGTTCCATAACAGTTGACTTTTCCCATTTAGAGATAGAACAAAGTTTACTTAATACTTCCCTTCAAAGCCAGCCAAATATGGGATACAAATTTGGTGGGCGTTATACTCCGGTACTGGATATCTGGAGAAACTGGTAATGATTGTGAAGTAAGTCAAGGGCAACAGATGTTCAAAGATTTAGTTAAATTCTACAAAAATACTGGTCGAAATGTCATAATGGATATTACTATGTACGTACTGAGAGTTTTTTTTTTTTCTGTATTTACTATATGAAATGTCATGTTTACGTTTGTTATAGATTTAGATTCAAATATGTTAATATACCATATTTTTATATATAGCAAACGAAAAAGTCAAAGTCATTTCATAAAAATTTATAGCTTCATACAAGAGTATATGAAAAATGAAATCTTTACATGGGTAAATACTAACAGGATGAAAGACGTGGTAAAACTTTGTTTGATATTGATTATTTTCAAAATTAGTCACTTGGCTCGACGCATTCAAAAATCCACAAATAAATAACGCAGTTATTCAAAGTTAAAAATCAAGTTCTTTACCCAGGTAAATACTGACGGTGTGAGGGTTAAGGCTGTGTTCCATATTGCTAAAATTCTAATGTAGTGTACAGTTTTCATAATTTTCATGGATAGTGTATGATGAATGAATTATATCCATGCATTTACATTTGGTTTTGCTCGAAAGCAGTATCAGTTATGAAGGAAACTATCTATCAAAATCAATAAATTCATCACTATTATTTTAAAGAGATCCCATTATGGCAGGATTAATTATAGAAAACACTGAATTATATAATTAATTACAAAGTCATATATTTAACCGATCCAATTATTTGGAAAGCGTGAACTTCGGTAATAAATGTAAATTTACTATTTTCTAAAAACCAAAGAGCGATTTTCAAATATTAATGTGCCTAATTTGGTTTTTGAAAATTTAACTTTATAAATGCTGGGGTTTAGATATTTTGCAGTACGATTTTCTTCGTTCGGAAAACCCTATCTATATGGCGCTTACGTCTTTATGCACTACAGAGACAGCAAAAATTCATCACTGATATTGTACCCCATCGTTCTCGAGCTTCGCCACTTAATAAATCTTGTAGACTAAGCCGTTTCCATCTACAGATAAGAGTTTTTAATTCACTTGTTTTGCAAAAATTCTGCCTTAAAATTGCACCGAAACTTTCTCAAATTTGAATAACAAATATACAAATATGAGTTATTTTTTAACCCGTTTTAACGCAGGAGAAAAAAATAGGTTATCCGTAGACTAATATAGTATTTAAAATTTACAATTTTACTTTTTCTTTTCTCCGTTTATATTTAGCAGACTTAAATTTTTAAAAATTGTTTTTAATAATAATAATGTTTGGGCGAACGGTGCATATTGGAGCCATTTGAGTTTCTTCGTTGCAAAAATCAAACCTGGATCGGAAGATGCTGCAAATATGTTGAAGAGATGCTCATTTTGTACGTGTTCGAGCATCTATATTTTTTATACAATTTGTTAAGGGACTTCTGAGCTTATTCGGAAACTCTCCAATTGGAAAAGATTGATATTCAATTATATCTTTGCTATGATATGCACCTTTGCAAAGGTGCAGTTTAAAACATTCAAGATTGTTCCCAATCTTTTAATGATTTCATTGTTAATTCCAGTAAATCGAGTTACTGCCTTATCGTTCTCAAAAAATCTGTGCGAAGTGTTTCCATCGTTTGAATTCCCGCATCCGCACATGTGGTAGTCTACTTTTAGTCCAACTTTTTGGAAAAACTCATCTTGTATTTGATTCATTCTGATATTTTGCTTATCATTATCTAATGCATTTGAGCAAAAACTCCATACATCTTATCCCTGCGTGCAATGGCGAGATTCCATATTCATAATTTCTCTCCTCGTTTCTAGAATCTTTGAAATTTCCCAAGTTCTGTTGCGCCTTTTTTTTTGCATTTCGGGCTTGGCAATGTTAAGGTTGTATTTGCCAGTTCGTTTACGACTTTTCCGTCCTTCAATCTTGTCAATTTGTTCTTGAAGGTCCTCCTCCGTGGTTCGTATGAGTTCCGGCGATTCCCTTGCAAATTGCCGTGCAATAATGCACTGGTGCAAAGTAACAATAGATGCCATAAACATATTTCCGATTGATATTGTAGCGCCATTTTTTACCTCTGGCAGTCGAAGGAGCAGTTCGGAGCTGCTGGCCTTTTTTGAATTAGATAAAGGAATAATCACAGAACATGTTATGAAAATATGACAGATAAATAATATAAATAAATTTTTTTTTATTTTCCATCAAAGAAAATAGTGAAAAACAAGTAAGAATAATTAATGGATGTAATGAACGCATATAAACACAATTTGAGTAAGATCTATATGACAATTTGGATCTTATGACAATTTATGTCGACTTCATAGGGGTAATTTGTATGGGGGCTAGGTCTGAACATGGACCGATTCTCACCAATTTCAATAGCGTTCATCCCATGGCCGATAGAAGCTTATATACCAAATTTCATCAAAATATATTCATATTTGCGACCTGCAGTTTGATTACAAGGTTTACATGGACACACAGACGGACGGACGGACGGACGGACGGACGGACGGACATTGTTAAATCAACTCAGAAAGTGATTCTGATTCGATCGGTATAATTAAAGATGGGTCTAGGTCAAATATTTTTGGTTGTTACAAACAGCAGCACAAAGTCATTATACCCCAACCACATAGTGGTATAGGGTATAAAAATAAACAGTTGGTAAATAGCGATTTACCTTGAGAAACACAGAGCAGACAGTAATATACTGAATAAATACATAAATCAATAAAAACAAAAATAAATGTCGATTAGTTACCTAGTTTTTTTTATATTCTATCTGAAAATTGACCAAATTGCCTAAAAATTGTGTGTTTTTTTGAAAACAGAAAATCGGTCAACTTTGAAGGGTCATATCTTCTAAACTAAAACTCCGATTTTATTGTAGGTAGCAAAATTGTAAACTTTGAACAATTTCCTATAAGACAAGTTTATTCAAATAATTTTTGATTTTTGTAACCTAATATGTTCTAAGGACGTTACTGTGCAGCGAGTATTGTGCTAACTTATTACAGCGTTTCAGTGATGAAATTAAGGAAATAAAATAAAAGTTCACACATCAACTATTGCCATGATGAAAATCCATGAACTAGAGTTCGAATTGCTTTATCACGCACTATATTCGCCAGATTTGTTTCCCTCGCATTATTTTCTTTTTTCAAGTTTCGAAATAAGGGCTCGGGGGTAAAAGATTTGCCAACAATGCAGAGGTGGAGTCTCCGGTTGATGGCTAGACATCTGTTACTATAAACAGGGTATCGAAACTACGAAATATCGCTGGGAAAAGTATATCGAGCTTAAAGGTGATTAAGTTGAAGTAGAAAGAAAATTTTTCCCAAGTTTGTTGATTTCCCTTTGTCAGGTCGGATTGTTATGGTACTACCCTCGTAACAATATACATAAATTACCTTAAATTCACAGAGGACATACCTATGTATGGGTATTAGGACAGAACACGTACCGATTTTCACCACTTTCAAAAACGTTCGTTCTTGAGCCAATCAATGTTAATACACCAAATTTCAAACGGCTTTCACTATAAATACACACAGTTGCACCAGCGGTCTAAACAGCGATTCTGAGTTGAGCGGTGTATATATAAGTAATCTAAGATTTTGTCATATGAGAAAATTGTATGGGCACTAGGTCTGAAAATGTGCCAATTATCAGCAATAATTTGTATCAATCAAAAATCACGTACCAAATTTCACACAAAAAAATTTATATATACGGCCTGTTTTTGATTATTGGAAGGTTTAAATTAATTTTTTTTTTTATATAAATTAATTGGCATAAATTTTCTTTATTTGAATTTAACTTATATTGTTTCTTTAGGTAAGTATGATCTTATTGCAGTAATCATAAGATCTTGAGACAAAAAATATCAGGAAATTCCATAAACTTTTCTTATAGAAAGTGAGATTTTATTTGACAGTAAAATCTTTGTTAATTTTAAATGTTCTGAAGATGTGATGTGAATTTTTATTTTATATTTTTTATGAAACAATCATTTTGTTACGAGTATTTGTTTGGTTAGGATACAATTTGAAATATGTGCGTTTTCTTTTAGTTGTATTAGAGAAACGGAACAATATGAGGCAGGGGTTGACTGATGTGACGGACAGACGTCATCGTCTTTCGTCATCTTGTATATTGTTATTTTCGGGTGTACGCACTATTATGCGTATTCATTGCCCTCCATTGTTAGACAATCATCGTAAATGTGTGTTGCTTAGTGTAGTTGGGTATGCCTGCCTGCCTATGATTATGGTATGATGATCACGATGATGGTGGTGGTGGTGGTTGTTGTTGCTTGTTTTTTTTTTTTTTTTTGTTGTTGTGCGTATTTTTTGTGTCACATTCCAATCTATATCAATCTTATGTTCGCAATGACGGATGACATTTGTCAATGTCAGACATTTTTGTTTTTCCATTTCGTTGAGTAAAGTAAATTTCTAAGGGCAGGAGTGCTACTGAAGAAAAATAAAATAAAGTTGAAAGTGTCAGCGAGGGTTGTTGTTGTTGCTGTTGCTGTATTTGAAGTGATATTAAAGTGTCGTGTCTAACGGCAAGGACAACTTCAGTTAGTCAATATTTTAGAATTCATCAAAAAATGCTTTTACCGTATGTTTGTTAATATCAAACACTGTTTTCACCACCACCATTATATTGCTTGTTTTGATACTATGTCTGAAAGATATCCCGAATTTTTCACAAAGCTGTTATTCCCACCGTAAACTGTTAAATTGATAATGCAAGAAGCAGTTCTAGTGCTCCGTATTTGAATATTTAGGTGGTACAAGGAAATTCGGGAATTCTCGGATGGAAGTTGAGACTGAAATTTGTTTTAAACAATTCTGGTATTCAGTCAGAGATGGATTGAGCGTCCTTCTAGTTGCAGATTGTAATCATGACGTAATGAACTAACAGCACTCACAGATTATTTTTTTAATTATTACAAACTATTACAAATCTCTTAAAAATGATCACCCACACAATATTGGACAGATTGTGAAAGGGACTTTGAGGAATACGTAATCGACACTTCTAATATAATTCGGGTTTTAAAAGTTGTAACTTGGTCTTTCTAGAGTCGATTACTCAATTTACAAGTTGCACCTGAACATAACTCAGTTTTTGCATGAATTACTTAAATTTATATCTAGTAATTTACAGTCTTTCAATTATCCTGCTCACTCCTTCCTTTCAGATTTTACTGGGTATTTTTGGCACATAGTGTACTCGTCCACTTCCACCCTTTCCAACACAAGTTTGACGAATTTGTTGTCAAATATTTTTTTGTGATGTATTTTTATTTTTTTTTTTTTTTTTTTTTTATTAAAATAATTTCTCAAAATTGGCTTCTGTCTTCGTCTGCATTTTGGGAGTGCCACAGAATTTTGAAATTCTCGTGGGGAAAACAAAGCTGGATTTGGTTAGTTTTAAATGTTTCTGTTCAACTCTCTATCGTTTATTATACAAATATTTGCATTCTTTTGGGCAGCCAAACACCCTTGCTGATAATACAGAACGTATTCGAATATTGACTTAAGGGGGTCTTCGACATGTGTATGGTATTAGTCATTTTTCTTGGTTGAACAGTAGATTGGTAGAGTATCACTTATATGCTACATTTTGGAATTATCGTCTCCATTTAACATGACAATGTATTTTCTATCAGTGTAGCTACTTTGGAATTAACAGTACGTGGTACAATGTGAAGTGTTTGAAACAGGAAATTGGATTTCAAAATTGTAATTGATGCGTAAAGTGCACTGTTTGCTACTGTTATTTTGACAAATGAGTGTTGTCAATCGATGTATTGAACAACTGTCGAAATTTTATCATTGGTTTTTCGAAAATTTATTAAAGATAAACTTCCTGCGATTACATTAAGGGTGATTTTTTCCTTTAAATTTACTTTACTTGAAAGTATTTATATTCCTTTTTCAAATTCTTAAAGAAACCCTAGTGGCTTAGGAATCCATCATGCTACTAACTCATGGCATAGAATCTTGAGACAAACAAAAAAAAAAAGCACTGTAATAGAGTAGACTCTAGACTGAAAGACTGACTTATATTCAGCTTTAAGTTTCAGGTTATATATCGGTTTTGATTCTTTTGATACTCGAGTTTTAGAAAGAGAGTTAAAAATTATTTAAAGGGGTAAAAAAATTCTAAATATCTTTCGTAGTTATTATTTGTGTGATGTATATATTAATAATCCTATTTGAAAAAAATGAAAGAAAAGCATATAAAAAAGATAAGTAAAATGCAATTAGACACAATATTTTAATAGGGCTTTGTTATCACATTTTTGCGTACGTAATATATATTTTTCACCTTATCGCAATAGTTTTTTCTTATATAATCTTAAGTAATAGAAAGGGCATTAAACCGAAGAAGAGTAGACTCAGTCACATCAAAATGGATGATAGAAGTGATCTACACGAGAACAGCAGAAACAACAGGAGAGGGGGAGAACATAGCCGTCAACACAACCAGAGGATGTCCGTAGGGAGAGGTTCTTTCACCTTTAATGTGGAGTCTGGTTGTTGACGAATTACTAATGAAACTGTCGGAAGCAGGTATATAATGTAAAGGCTACGCGGACGATATAGTCATAATAGCAAGAGGCAAATTCGAGGAAACCCTATGTGACCCATGTGAGGGTTGAGGATTATATGTCAATGGTATAGGGCAACTGGATTGAACATCAATCCGACAAAGACCACTATTGTACCATTTACCAGGAAAAGGAAACTTCCAAGATGGAGGGTAATTTAAATTCTGGGAGAAGTCATGGAACCAAAGGTAGAGGTGAAATATCTGGGGATAGTACTGGACAGTAAGTTAACATGGAAGGCACATGTCGACCACATTACTGAGAAAGCCAAGCATGCTACAATGATATGTAGAAGGGTAGCGGGTAAAACCTGGACAGGACCGAGAAAAAATATGATTTCAAGAAATACTTTGCTACAAAACTTAGCAATAAGAAAGCAAAGAGTGGTTTAAGCACAGCATATTCTCTGAAAGAAGAAACGATCAGATGGGCCAAAAACCGAAAATGGCACAGGGCCGGGAGTCTTCGGGCGCAGAACCAAATACTTCAAGTCAATGTGAATACACACAAGTATTTTCCAAGCAGAAATTTATGCCATCGACAGATGTGCATAAATTAACTTGAATAGGAAATAGAAAAGACGGAACATAACCATACTATCAGATAGTCAAGCTGCTATTCGAGCATTTAGCTCCTATGAAGTAGACAAAAAGTTAGTATGGGACTGTCTACAGAAACTAAATGAGCTAGGTAAATACAACAAGGTCAACCTCTGTTGGGACCCGGGACATATTGGGATTCAAAGTAATGAGCAAGCTGACGAGCTTTCCAGAAGGGGAGCTTCCACAAAATTAATAGTGCCTGAACCGTTTCGCGGAATAGGAAAAGGAGTACGGGAAGGCTAAATATGAGAATTGTGTTAGACGGGAACTTTTCACGAGCCACTTGGGCTTAAGGCAATCCAAACTCTTGTTGGGTGCTTACAACAATAAGAGATTTGGGTCGTGCATTGGGTTGTCACAGAACGGACTGAGAATACTATCCGGGGTTTGAATTGGTCACTAAAGGCTCAGGGAACATCTGAGCATGTTAGGAATTATAGCGGACCCCATCTGCAGATTCTGTGATGGGGAAGCCGAATCACCAGAGGACATACTTGGGTACTATGGAGCGTTAATGCATAAAATAAAAAATTACTAGAACCAACCAAAATCCTAGAATTCCTGTGGGCTTCAGGGTTGGATGGGATTTTATAGGGACAATCTATTAGCAGAGGCCAGTATAATAGATCATTGTCGGTCTAGGTCGACTGTACCATAAAAACAAACCAATTTTGAATGAACTCTCTTATAAGCATTTATTGCTTATATACAAATTTGATGATTTATGGGTGCAAGAAACATAAACTAAATTTGATAACTCGATGACTTTTTTAATAAAAGATAATTTTTCGACAAATAGGCGTTTTTGTTCCTTCCAATAGCAGATGACCACTTCATTTGTCTCAAATCTCTTACCGCCGAGCCATTTCTTCAGGTGGCGAATTATGAAATGGTCGCAAGGGGCTAAATCGGAAGAATATGCTGGAGAATATCCAAATTTATTCATTTGGCGACTACATACGAATGCACCTGTACTTTTCCATATATGAAAAGCAATTCATTGTTTGCAAAATGCTATCGTTTCTGCTTCTAATCAATGTCTAATCTATGCAACTGCTCCGAAAAATATTAGCGGAGATCGATGTGCATGACACCGCATCCATCTAAAAAAGCTGCCGATATAACCTTGTTTGCTGAAAGACTGACCTGGGCCTTCTTTGTTGTGCGTCCATCAGGAGAAGTCCACTGCTTTGATTGTTCCTTGGTTTCTGGTGTACTGTGTTGGATTCATATTTCTTCCACGGTTATGAAACGACGCAGAAACTCCTTCGGATTGAGGTTGAATATAGTAAAAATTTCTTTGAAGTGGTCAAACGGTTGTGAGCAATTGCGGCGACCGTAGCGCGGACAGCTTTTCCAAGTCAAACTATATATATGTATATATATATATATTTACATATATGTAAATTGGGATATATGACATCGTATGGAGTACAAATAAGGGGAGTAAGTATGAACGTCCTCCGATTTAAGTAGCGATAGCATTTTTAAACACAAACAACTTTTAAACTTTTGAGTTTATTCTGGTGTGATGGAAGGCTGTGAACGTAGGCTGTATCAGACTTTCTAAACTAGGCGGGATTGGATTTAATGCCGAACATCATGCCTATTGATATTTTCATCAAGAGCACGGCAGTGAAAGTGGCTCTCCGATTAAGGGAGTCACATAAGCTGGCACCAAGCTTTTGGGGACACACCATAATCCTACGAAGAGTGGTCGGGACACAAATTGATCGGTTAACCGAATATATGTAACCAGTGATGAACTATGGGGGTAATTTTGTGATCCAAATACCGACTAGGGAAGACGGGGCCGCAGACTCTGTCATAAACAGTCCTGCGATCTCAGTGTATACCGACGGTTCGAAGATTGAGCAAATTGAGACTCAGGTATCCCGGAGGATCCTTGACAAATATAGCGTTTTTCAGGCCGAGATTCACGCAATTCTCGTAGCAAAGAAAATATTTCTGCTTTAAAAGATCTAAAATCGAAGACTGTTAGATCGAAATGTGTGAGAGAATGTATCAGGTTCCTCGTTGAAATCCAAAACACACCGTGATGCTGATGTGGGTTCCAGGACATAGTAGGGTCAAAGGAACCGAGCTGCCTGACGAATATGGGCGGAAGGGCTCAGAATCTTTGAACGGGACGATGGACTTTTCTATTAAAATCCCTCTTTCCGAGCTGTCGGATTTAATTGAAGAGGCAGCTGATCTTGAATTAAGGATAAGGTGGACACAACTAACCTCTTGCAGAATATCCTAGATCCTATGGCCCCGCCCTAAACCAAGGAGAACGAAAGCCCTCTTTGGTTTTGGTAAAAAGACAATCAGCTTACTTATAGGACTACTCACTGCACACTGTATGATAGGGCGGAAGGCTGAAATCATACGTGTCCCGAGAGCTGACTTCTGTAGGAGCTGTATGGATGTGGACTAGGAGAAGTCAGTGCACCATTTGCTGTATGAATAACCAGGACTGAAGGAGCGGTGTCTTAGATATTTAGAAAAAGATTCTTCGGTAATCTGCACTGCGGGTTATCCACTCGGCGACCTTGCACAATTCTGGCTGTTTCAAGAGGAACGCATAGCGGGCGAAAGAGCACATTTTCACTTTTCTTTCTTTTCCATAGTCTTTACGTAATCTATCTGTACTTTTATAATCTCAATTCCTACACACAGAAAAAATATTTGTTAGAAATCGGACACCACTAGAAAAATTTATTATGCTAATAAGAAATGTTGTAGTTATTATTTAAAATCTGCAAATGCAACAGATTTTCTTCAACAACTACCATACCAACGTAAGCCTTCTAAAATTAAGGTATCTTTAACAATAAAATTGGTTACGTTTACCAATCAAGTTCTTTATATAAATTATTTATCTAATTTAATTAAGGCAACTTAGGGGGAGAAAGCTTGTACTGATAAGATATCGTAGTAAAATTTCAGAACGGCAGTTCTACTTTAATGCTGTTTATCTCTGGAACTTACTACCAAATCAAACACAGAAAATCAACAATGCAATACAGTTTAAAAACAAAATAACTGCTAGTTTTTCAACGTAGATTTAAATTATTTGTCACTTATTGTTTTTAATTCGCAAATGTTATTATAACCATTTTTTTTTTTAATCAAAATCTTACCATTTGATTCTTTTATTATGTCATCTCACTCATTTATTTAGTTATTTTTTTTATTTTTTTATTTTACTTTATATCTATACTAATATAATAAAGAGGTAATGTGTGTTTGTTTGTTTGTTTGTTTGTAGGAGGTAACCTCCGTAACTACCCATCTGATCTTCCTGAAATTTTCACAGACTCTTACTGCGGATATGGGAAGTGCTATAGGCTATAATTTTTTAACATTTTTGGTGGGCGTGGCACCTCCCACACAAAGTAAATTTTAATTATCATATACATATATTGAGTACTATGATAGGGAGAGCTTTACAAATTTGTGTGAGGTCAACTATTTTTAATATTAGTAGCTACGCCGGAAATGGGCGGGATCGGATAAGTAGGCGTGGTACCTCCCATAAAAGTAATAGTTCAATATTATATATGTATCTCGAGCAATGTGATATAGAGAGCTTTTTAAATTTTTCTGATGTCACCTATTATTAATGTGAGTAGCCGGATGCAAAATGGGCAGTATCGGACCAATAGGCGTGGCACCTGCCATATAAAGTAAGTATAAAATGCAATATATCTGGTGTAATGTAATAGTAAGAGCCTTGGGACTTTGTGTGAGCCCATAGGTTATTCATTTGATTAGTTAGACAAAAAATGGGCGTGATCGGAGCAGTGGGCGTGGCACCGCCCATACATAGTAAATATATGATATCATATAACTGGTGTTCTAAAAAAGGAAGCTTTGACACTTTGCACGATCCTATCAGATCTTAGTATGAGTAGTCGAACAAAAAATTGTCGGGTTCACACCAACGGGCGTGGCACTCCCCATGCAAAGTAACTATTTAATGTCATATATAGTACTACTGCTACTGCATCTGCTTTATATTTACCAAATCCTTTTCAAAATATTACAGGTATTGATCCTGCCGTTTCTCATTCAAACAACGTTCAAGTTTTAATTAATAAACCTACTCCAATATTAAATGAAACTGCAGCATTTCCGATTACATCAAATGCTAATAACCATAGTACTCAGCATGCTCTGAACATTATTGCTCCAAATATTACTTCAATGCCTAGAACTGCTACGGCTAATAATTTACTTTATAATCCTGAGAACGCTGGTCGATTGATTAATTTTGATGCTGCATCACCAATTCCATCTGCTTCAACATCTGGTACTTCAAATATAGTGCCTACTACTGGTATTGAATCAATACCCACTCCTAGGTTACGAACAATTCCTCCGAAGAAAACTATATTTGCTACACGTTTCGCACATGATACGAAAGCTGATGAGATGAAATTTTATGTGATCTCTAAAATTAAAAACTGTATTCCTGAGGATATTAGTGTTTACAAAATGAATTCCAGAAATAGAGCATCATTTAAAATAATTGTTCCTGAATACCTATTTGAACAAATCGTAGATGCCAGTTTTTGGCCTAAAAACGCATTAATACGTGAATTTATATATAGAGAAGAAGATAATGCTCGGCTTCCCAAATCCGCTGATCAAAATCCAAAAAACTAATATACATCTTGTATCAAAACGTTAGAGGTATGAATTCAAAACTTTCGTCAATTTATTGTAATAGCTTTGGCTTCAATAATCATATTATTATATTTACGGAGACCTGGCTCAGTAAAAAAGTTAATAACTCTGAGATTTTTTGCCCTAAATATCAAATTTTCAGAAAAGATAGAGAAAGTTGTGAAAGAATTGAAGCCGATAAAAATAATAATCAGTGTAATAATGTAATAAAAAAGTCTGGTGGCGGCGTATTGGTTGCTATACTAAACGAATTTTCGTCTGAAGAAATTATCTTAAACGATTTTTTACATATTGAGATTATATGTGTTTTAGCTAAAATTAATAACAGGTCCATATACATTATTTGCTCATACATTCCGCCTAACTCTCCGCTTTCTGTTTATGAGGATCATCTGAAAGCTGTTGATTTAATCCAAAATTATATAAAACCATCTGATTTATTAATGTTAATTGGAGATTTTAACATGCCGTCTACATCCTGGAAAGCTGATCCTGATACCAATTATTTAGTTCCATCTCATTATTCCGATTCTTCAGCTGCATTTATTCATGGTTTATTGGAAAATTGTCTTTTCCAAGTCAACTCCGTCACAAATGCATTTGGTAGACTGTTGGACCTTATTTTCGTTAATGAACCGAATGACTTTTCAATATTGCGGCATAGCCCTATTTCTAATCCGGAAGATATATACCATCCAACACTTGAGATATCTTGCTTTAGTTCCTATCCTCTTCATAAAAAAAAGTTAACTCACAGCGATAAAATCTTTTGCTTTAATAAAACTAATTACCAAGATTTACAACTCCATCTATTCCAAATTGACTGGATAAATGTGTTATCTCGTTGCAATGATAACTTGAACTTGTGTTTGCATACATTTTATCATCACCTCTTTGAATGTTTCTCGGCATCTGTACCTAAAATGTTACCTCCTAAATCGAATGGTCCTCCTTGGAATACAAAACATCTATCTCAACTTAAAAATAAGAAAAACAAAATGTACAAAAATTATAGAAAATATGGAACATTGATAGACTATATGAAATACTCGTTATCAAGATCGGAATTTATTATTGCTAATCAACTGGCCTATAATAACTATTTAAGTAAAGTAAGGAATAATCTAAAAAATAATCCAAAATCATTTTATAAATTTATTAATTCTAAAAGACGTACTGCGGACTTTCCTTCGGTTATGAAGTACGGTGATTTAGAATCTTCAGATGATAACTCCATAAGTAATATGTTTGCAGACTTTTTTGCATCAACTTATTCTTCGACAGTATTTAATAATCTGTATCCATACACAATATCGGAATCTTCAATTATTAATATACCATCCATCAATCAACATACAGTTCTGAATGCCCTGACAAAATTAAAATTGTCGTATGCTGCTGGTACTGACGGTGTTCCTAGTTGCATTTTGAAGCGCTGCGCACATTTATTGTATATTCCTTTGACTTATATGTTTAACATATCCCTTAAATTGGGTTACTTTCCTCCCATTTGGAAACAATCATTTATTATTCCCTTCTTTAAGTCTGGATCTAAAGCTGGTATTTCGAATTATAGAGGTATTGCTAAATTAAGTGCTATTCCAAAACTATTTGAAAAACTTATATATGACACGTTGTCACATCATGTGTCCTCTGTCATATCTCCAACGCAACATGGATTCTGCAAATCACGCTCTACAATAACAAATCTTTTGGAGCTTACAACTTTAGTAAATGATGGTTTTATTAATATGAAACAAACAGATGTTATTTATAATGATTTTAGCAAGGCATTCGATAAAGTAAATCATGATCTATTGTTGTTTAAGCTTGACCGTATGGGCTTTGGTATAATGCTAATAAAATGGATCGGATCATATTTAAAAGACAGAACACAATGTATTAAGTTTCGTAACTCGTATTCCAACAACATAAAAGTATTATCTGGTGTACCCCAAGGTAGTCACTTGGGACCTCTTTTATTTACGCTATTTATAAATGATCTTCCTTCTGTAATTAAACACTCAACTACATTAATGTATGCAGACGATGTAAAGTTAATTTTTACCCTCAACAATCTTGATCAACAATCACTTTTACAGAATGATATTGATCGTTTAACTACTTGGTGTAATATGAATCTAATGGACCTAAATGTCAAAAAATGCAAATATATGATTTTTACAAGATCAATTCCAATAAATGGTCGGTATATCATGAATAATGCTGTGCTTGATTTAGTTGATTCATTCAACGACCTTGGCGTACTTCTGGATAAAAAATTAGACTTTAGAAGTCATATTTCGCTAACAATAAATAAAGCTACTGGTGTACTTGGATTCATTAAACGGTGGGCTAAAGAGTTTTCGGATCCGTATACGACAAAACAATTGTTTACTACCTTGGTAAGACCAATACTCGAATATGGGTCTGTAGTCTGGGATCCGCAATATCATATACATTCGAATAAAATTGAATCAGTTCAAAAACAATTTTTGTTATTTTGTCTTCGTGGTTTGGGCTGGGATCCTAATATGAGGTTGCCATCTTATGAAAATCGTCTGGCTCTAATTAAGCTTCCTACATTGAAAAGTCGCAGACATATGCTAAATGTTACTTTCCTGTTAAAACTGTTAAATGGTAGTCTTAAATCTGAATTTCTTATCAACAAAATAAATATAAATATTGCTTTTCGATCATCAAGAAATTATAACTTTCTAACTATCAAATATTATTGTACAAACTATGCTAATTTTAATCCACTACGTAGAATTTGTGATGAGTTTAATATGCTGTATCAGTTTATTGATTTTAATAAAAGTTTGGATATTGTGAGAAGAGATATTATATTACACTTAAATGCATTAAATCAACTGAATTAAATAAATGTTATATATCAATTTTGTTAAATGTTTAATTATATATATAAATTATAATATAAATGTACATATACTTTAAGTAGTCTGTAAGGATGATTCCATAGACTGAATAAATAAATAAATAATATAAAAATAAATAATCTGGAGTACTGTAAAAGCGAGAGCTTTGTAACTTTGCGTGAGCCCATAGGTTCTTTGTGTGATTAGTCGAACAAAAAAAAAATGGGCGTGATCGGAGCAGTGGGAGTAGCACCGCCCATGCAAAGTAGATATCTAATATCATATAACTGGTGTACTAAAAAAGAGAAGGACTCGACATTTTGCATGAGTTCATCAGATATTAATGTGAGTAGTGCAATAAAAATTGGGCGGGATGGGATTAGTGGGCGTGGCACCTCCGATGTAAAAAATATGAAGCACTACGAAAGCGACAGTTTTTTGACAAGTTCATTAGTTATCAATGTGATTTGTCGTGGAAAATATATTGCCAAAATCAAAAATCGCCAAACTCAAAAATCGCGAAAAAATTAATATCGCCCAAAAAACAAAAATCTTCAATATCAAAAATGGGCAAAATCAAAAATCGCTAAAAAGAAAAATTGCCAAATGATATTCTAAGTTCAAGGCCAACAGTTAAGTGTTGCCAGATCTAATATGGATAATCCATCTTCTTCTCATGGGCAGCTACAAGTACCTTGCTCCAGGGTAGGAACGCCGAAAAATCTGATAATTGTTGTACCGAATGAAAAAACTAAAACCATTGTAAAATCTATACCAATAATCTATACTAACATAATAAAGAGGTAATATCTGTTTGTTTGTTTGTATGGGGTAATCTCCGTAACCACTTATCTGATCTTCCTGAAACTTTCACATAGTCTTACTGTGGATATCGGAGTGCTACAAGCTTAATTTTTTTTTTAATATTTTCAGTGGGCGTGGAACCTCCCATACAAAGTAAGTTTTTAATATCATATATATTAAGTACTATGACAGAGAGAGCTTTGCAAATTTGTCTCAGGTCATCTATTATTAGTAGTCAGACAAAAAAATGGGCGGGATTAGACAATTGCGCGTGGTACCCCCACACAAACTTAATATGAAATGTGATAAATCTGAATTATTGTATTAATAATAGCCTTGGGACTTTGCGTGAGCCCTTTCAGAACGATTCGGAAGGGGGGGGGGAGGGGGAGGGTGTAGCGACGCACACCGGGTTACATCTAGTAATTATATAATTTACTTTAACATTTTTGTATATTGTAATGAGTTTTTCTTTAAAAATTCCTATACTATAATATGAAAGATGTTAATCTTGTTGTATGGGAAGAACAAATAAAAAAATATAAATATAAATAAATATAATTTAATGTAGTATACAATGTCCCTATTATTGGTGATTGCAACTACTAGTTTTATTAGGACAACATTTTGGTAAAAATGCTATAAATAAAATTTGCATTTAGAATTATTTTTCGGTTATAGTAATAGAAAACCAAACTTTTAACCTGTATTGGTATTTGAAACTGAACGGGAATAGCACCAAGCAAATTCTGTTATAAATACCAAAAGAATGTAAAAATATGTTTAGCCAGACCGCAGTTTCGATGTAGTTTTTTAAATAAAACAAAAAAAGAAAATTTTTAAATATTTAATAAAAATTGAAGTTTATAAACTAATGTGACAGTGTGTAAAAAAAATTATATTATTATGTGTAAATGAAAAGCTGAACCTCAAGGCGTAATTGTGTCCATCTGACCGTAAACATGCTCCGAACTTAGTCGAGTAACTGTAAACGATTATACTAGTAAATAAGGAAGAGTTTTGCCATAGAAGGTACCAATCAGTCCTGCATGCATTTTAAACAAGATAATTGTAAAAGTATGATACATTGGTAATCAAGCATTACGATTATTGGGTAAGTTTCATATATGTGATTATTTATTTTTATTGTATTCATTTCATTTAATATTTCTTCTTATTTGGAATGTTTGCGGAAAATATACCCGTACATCGATATGGCATAATTTTAAATTTGTGAAGCAACGAAATATTTTCATTCCAAAACGGTTAAATAGTAAAATTTGTAGTAATTAGATATTGTTTTATATAGTTCAATGAATAATATGTAAGTTATTAATAACCAATTAAATCTAAATAACCATTTATTATACCCTATACCACTATGTGGTTTGGGTATAATGACTTTGTGCTGCTGTTTGTAACAACCAAAAATATTTGACCTAGACCCATCTTTAATTATACCGATCGAATCAGAATCACTTTCTGAGTTGATTTAACAATGTCCGTCCGTCCGTCCGTCCGTCCGTCCGTCTGTGTGTCCATGTAAAGCTTGTAATCAAACTGCAGGTCGCAAATATGAATATATTTTGATGAAATTTGGTATATAAGCTTTTATCGGCCATGGGATGAACGCTGTTGAAATTGGTGAGAATCGGTCCGTGTTCAGACCTAGCCCCCATACAAATTACCCATATGAAATCGACATAAATTTCCATAAGATCCAAATTGTCATATAGATCTTACTCAAATTGGGTTTGTATGCGTTCATTACATACACTAATGAGTAGTCCAAAAATGATCCCTTTGACCCCATATAGAGCTGCTTCCCGATCTTCACTTAAATCTATTAAAAAACAAAAATATTGCACTGATTCTTCTCAAATTTTGTTTGTATATATTTTTGCAAAATACAAGAGACTTTACCAAACATGATCAGGATCGGTCCATTTTTGGAGCTAGTCCCTTTATAGATATAGCATCCGATATGAACTTTTTCATATCTGCAGCCAAAAAAATTAATAAAAATCCCACTCAAATTTGGTTTTTGCTTATTTTCAAATTCCAGTTAGTTGGGCCTAAGAGATAGGGTTTCTAAACGCATGGTATAGGGTATCGTATAGTCGGTCTAGACCGACTATAATTGTCTTACTTGTTTTTATTTTCTATCAGTAAAATTCCGATAAATGTTTGTCACAATCAATAAAAATAATGAATAATTCTATTGAATATTTCTATTAAATGTCACAATTAACACAATTCATATGTATATAAAATCGATTGCCATTACCATTGTATGGTTAAATGGACTATACATTTCAATAATCACAACAGAATAATGTGATAGTACATGTGACTACATAAATTCGGTTGCCACAACGAATCTGTTTTCTGTGTGTATCTCTACCTTCCGTATTTTCAATGTACTCCTGCCTTCGGGCGGGCAACCCATCTAGCTCAACCGAACCTTTGTCAGCTTTTGGAAATTTAAATATTTTAAAAAATTCTTAAACCTTTAAAATGTCTTATATCTTGTTTCTTGTTATGGAACTTGTTTAGAAATTATTTATTATGAAAGATATATTTATTTTTATATGAAAGAAATTTTTATTTAATCATCGGAAAGATGTTTTAATTAAAACCACTTTTGTTTCCATAAATACCTCAAACCTGCAGGCTCACATCGTACACGTATGTACATATGATACTTTTTACACATTGTAATTTTAATTAAGAACAATCATCATAAATTTATTAAAACAACAGAAAAAATGAAAAAAATTCATGAAAAATTCCATTTAAAACAATAATAGTAGACAAATGCGGAACAACTAAGTTAGAAAAAAAAAAGAAATCAGTAATAGTGCTTAACCAAAATCAACCCTGAGGTCTACCTACTCTGGTTAGTTTGTTGGATATATCAATGAAATCCCTTGATATTTTTATTGTAACGATTTCCATCTCTTGAATATCTAATTGTAAATGAGAGTAGTCGAATTCAGTTTTTGTGTTATATATATGTATATATATATATCTATATATATATATTTATATTTATTTTTTTGTGGCAACAAAAGTATAAACAGCAGTTTGGTCATAATGTGAGTTTTATTTTCATTTTATATTTCTTATGTACAGAATTTAGCATCCAACACCCAAGAGATGAAGAAAGGAATGTGTGTGTTTGTTTGTATGTCCTTTTTATGGTGTGTATTTGAGCTGTGTACGTCATAGATTAATGACAGCGATTCATCAAAATCACTCGATGGACATGACGAGAACAAAGTGAATAAAAAAGAATAAAAGAACAGGAAAAAATTTCAAGGGAAGCAAATGTAAATAGTAGATTGTTTTAGGTTAAATTTTTATTTCGTATGGATTTTTTCTGGCTAAATATATGTCTGTATCTTATTTTTGATTTTGTTTGTTAGTTATGTGGTCTTTTATATTATATGTATACCCGTATATCGTGCATTTAGCTATTTAATATTTATAATTTTTTAATAAATATTATTAAGAATTTATGTAAAAAAAAAAAAAACAAATTATGTAGGCATACAAATTATATTTTAAATATTCATATATTTGTTTGGTTTCTTTTCAGTTTCAAAAGTAGCTAAACTTCTCATGTAAAGCTATTAATCAGTAAGCGGAAGAAGACAAAGTTACCATATTCACATTGAATGGAAATTAAAACTCAATGATCATCACCAAACTTAAGAAGCGGCAAAGTGCATTTAAGCATGCTTTTTAAGGATTCATTCAAAATGAAATCTTTACATAGCAAATGAATGAGTTTTATATTAAACCCATTTTTTAAACAGTTTTATTTTGGTCATTATCACTGATGAATTTTATATGATAAATTTTATGTCAGAGGCGAAAACTACATCCATTTTCATCAACCCCGTCAAAAAAAGTAAAGTGTTTCTAAAAGAATGAGGAAGAACTTTGCTGGGTGTAGTTTAAAAAAAATCTTGCCAATATCAAATAGTTATGGTGTTTATCCATATTAATATGGGAAGCACGAAGTTGTATCCAAAGAACAAAAACTAAATTTCTTTTAATTTAATAAAAAGTATATCTTTAAAAAAACTTGTTAGTACTTTATATTGAGAAATGAAAAGAAAATTATGTGTTGAAAATTAAAATGTTAAATTGCCTTGAAGTACCTGTTAATAAAAAGGTCTCCAAAAAATACAAATTAAAAAGTAGTGATTTGTCATGACATCCCATATATACTATTATCATAGATCCTGTGAAATATCACAGTACTAATTCGTGATAAACCCGTGTTAATTTCATATTATGCCAGAAGCTAACTATATAGTTATAATAGTGTTTGTTGTTGTCCATTTTAGTAATCAGAAAATAAAGTTTTTATATAAATTTATATTTTTTTTTAACCCGAAATTTTTTAAACTTTTCAAATTGAATTTGCTTTAACAAATAATTTTCAAACAATAAACTTGAACTGGCAGATTCCGGCCCTCGAAATTCGAGCGCAAATTCTAGGAAATTTTATTTTTTCATTAAATAAAGACCCTAAAAGTATGCTAATCAATTATAGCCAATTCAGAAATCAATTATAGCTAATCAATTATAGCCAATTCACAAATCAACACAAAAAACAAACTCATTTGTATTACAAACACATTAACAAATTTAATAAGCACACATATAGCATTGTATAGTTTTATGTATGTATGTGTTAGTACCAACTTTAAATGCAATTTACTCAAAACAAAGGCAAAAATTAAATATTCTGTAAATCTGCAAATCGCCTAAAAAGAAATACCTTACAAATAGTATACGTTTCATCAAAATCGGAATAAAACGGTAGAACAAAACATCAGTCACAAGAAATCGCCTAGCCTATTAATATTATAGATATAATAAATGAGTAATTTTTATATAGTTACCCTCATGACGCACTATGATATAAATTGGAATGTAGGTTCCCCTAACGTAACTTAAGAAAGTTAGTTTTCTTAAAAAATACGTTTTCTTAAAAAAGTATCGTCTTCTTAAAAACCATTTAGCGCCATTGCATATTGAGTTAAAATGTTCTAAAACTAGTTATTAAAAAAGGTTTTTTATAAAGAGAATCGCGTGAAGGTTAAAGTATTGAAAGTTGTTTATTTTCCTGAGGTGTTCCGTCAAAAAAAAAAATTTTTTTTGGAACTGTAAGGTTCAGGCATTTAAAAATTAATTCCTTTATTTTTGTCTGGTAATGTTTTAAAATTATAAATTTTTTTTTCCAAATTTCTGAAAAAATATTCGATATAAATGTAAAAATTTAATATAATATGGAATTTAATGCTATGACGTAAAAAATAGCGTTTTCACTATAACACTTTGTAATACGACCTGTCAAAAAGTCGAGTATTATGAAAAAGTCGTATCATGTAAAAAGCTTATGTTATGAATTAGACAGTCTGTAGGATTTTATTTTCGAAGTCCGATGGTTTTAGAAACATTTCTAAAAACTTGCCATTTTCATCGGACCAGAGTTGTTTTTTTGGTAATATTAAAAAAAAGTAAACAAAAACAAAGAAAGTGGAAATAAAATATAAATTCCAAAATAAACAGCTGTTCTAATAAGACATGAGTGGGATGGCGTAAATGGCCTAAGTATGCAGAAATAATGTCGGTACAACTTTATGACAGTCCGATGAATTTCATCGGATTTTTGTTTCGAAAAATCATACGACTGAGTGGTATCGTGTAAGTGGGCCTTTAATAAGATTGTTTTAGATTACAATTTTTAAACCGTATACCACTCTGTGGTTAGGGTATAATAATATGCAATAAGTGGGCCCTAAAACCCTTTCTCTATACTGTTTTGTACTTTATTGTTGTGGGCTGGATCCAGTACAAGTATCTTACTTGTATATTTTTCTTTTATAAAAAATAAAAATTTGTTCTATTTAATTGAATGTAATCAAATGAGAATGCTTCAATTTTCTTCTCCAAAGAACTGTTTTAAGAACCAACTATTTACAATATTTATTTATTATATATTTTATTTTGTATATTATTTGTTTTTTATTTATATTTATTTCCCATTTGCAAAAACGTAGAGTTTTCTTTAATAAAAAGGAAACAAAAATAACAAAATTACTTATTGGCAATATTTTTCATTGAAAACATGAAAGATTTAACAAAACTCCGTTATATCAGATGTAAAAATTTGAAAATTAACAAGCAGGATATTTGCACCTACAACAAAATCTAATTATATGAAGGATAAGGTCACTTCTCTACTTACAAAAATTTGTTATATGGGTTATGGTTTTGAAGACTACTGACTATGCGTGACTGAGGTGACTATGTCGAAGTTGATCTTTTATTACAGCAAGTACATCGACCAAGTTTCAGATCGATTGGATGAGGGTAAATGATATTTAGATTACTCCGTGACTGTGCGTGAGCATGCCTGACGGTGCGTGACTAAGTTAAAGTTAACCTTTTTGCACAGCAAGTTTATGTACCTGTGCGTGACCATGTGTGACTGTGCGTGACTACCCCAAAATTAATCTGTAGTCACAACAAGACTATGGGCCAAGTTTCAGATCAATTGGATAAGGGGGAATGTGGCTGCCCCACGACAGACAGAGAGATTGAGTTAAAAGAAAGAGTTTAACAATAAATTATAAGGCCAGAACATGAGAATGTGATACGTTTTTATTTAAAAATGGACAGTGATAATAAGAAGTGTTCACGTTTTTAAATAGTGTAACCTACCTTATAGTGTAACCTACTGCATTCGAGATGAAAAAGAAACATTAAAACAGTTCAATAAAAACACCGACATGGAGCCATCGTGACATAGAACAACGTAGAATGTTCAATATAAAATTTTAGATTTGAATTGATGGGTCATCCGCCGAAAAGTCATATTTTGATACCTTATAACTTTTTTATTCCCGCAAACCGTCTTACGCAGAATACAGCCACTTAAGTATACAATTATCGTGCTCTTCCCTTTCCAAGACTCCAACTTATACTTTTGTTTTTTGGTTATTTGGCTAACCAAACTAAAACTTAAATAACTGATTAATATCTGCAAATTTTAACGAAACGTACTCTCTTTCATCACTTTTATACTGCGCATGGTTTATGTTACTGAGTTAGAGTATCTATAAATTTTATTTTTTATTTATCTATGACAAGCATTTTCTGAAATATAAAACAAAACACTAAGTACATTTCTGAAAACATGCTAGAAAGAAAAACTTCAATGGAAAGTATTTACGAAAAATTTTGAGCACTTGAATTTAAATGCATTCGAACACATAAGAGTGTGAAAAACTAAAAATAATTTCATAATATGAATATAAAAGGAATCTGCTTATAATTCTAAGGAAACTACAATTTATATATAACTGGTTGCATGCCAGCATGTTTGTGTAGCAACGACCGTTTAATAAAAATAATAAAAATGTACTAAAAATACATTTTCTCTTACTGATAGTTTTATTTTAAAATCGTGTTGTACTTAATTCCACAATCGAAATGTGATTAATAACTATTGTCACACTGCAGTCTTTCGAAACATGTATGAAAAATACTCAAAGTATGTTCCCAAAACAGAGTGTACAAAAGTAAATTTTAATATAACTGATTATTGTGAGAATAACAAGACATTCCAAATATTTCAAAGAGACAAATAATCTGTGGTCACAAGCATTAACCGGCTAAGTCGAAAATCATGATTTTGAGAAAAATAACTTTTTATATAAATGCAATGGAGTTTCATTACGACTTAGGTCAGAATATTTCATTAATAACTTTTTAATAAACAGTGTAAGAGAAATGAGGATTTCACGCAAATATATAGCGTTATTTGTAGAATATGATAGTATACGTAACTCAAATCGTTCTTAAGTCGACTTAAGCGTTTATCGCTTGTGACTACAGAAATGTATAAACAATTTTAAAAGTGATAACAGGAGTTAAAAGTTATCGCGATGGAATTTGTTACGACAATAAATTTATATTATATGTTACATAGACCTCCTAGTGGAACCCACAGGCCAAGGCTAAAGACACAGACATTGACCGGAATAGTGGTCATACACAGTTCCATGGCACTACAGCTTAAATAAAATATCGGCTTTGTTACAAACATTTTTCCTTCATGTCGACATGAAAAAAATACTCTTATTTAGTTCTGACCTCTTGTTTACCTGGCCCAAAGAAAACGCTGAAATTTAACGCTAATAAGTTATTACATTGCATTTAATTAAATATGATAACTATTTCATGAACTATCTTTTTAACATAATAATGGAAAGTAAATGTGTGCATGTTAACGTCTGTGTTATTCGATAAAATATTAAGCAAAAACATATACAAAAAATATTATACAGAAATATTTAGGATGTATTTTTCACTTTTTTCAACTAAAAAGTTTAGAATTTCATGTGACTCAATACTCGATATACTCGCATTAACTTCGCATCGTTGTTTTTTTTTTTTAATTTTATTATTTTGTCAGGGTTTTGAAATCAAAACTTTGTTGTCCCTTGTAATTTTAACACAAAATTCTGTAGACAAAGTCATTAATAATAATTCTTGGAGTTGGATGTTGTTTTTCGTTGTCATGGTTCGTATGTTTTCGACTTGTTTTACATGCCAAGAAATAAAAATATCAACATTTGTTTTTATCACAGATTAAAAATTGTTTTTTATTTATTAACTCAGACAACAGAAAATTATTTTGGATGAAATGTCTAACAGCAATTATAATTTTGAAAATATTTTTGCGCACATGTTTCATAATGTATTTGTATTTATATTGGGGGTACTTCCCGGGATTTCGTTAATATGAGTTCCGAACACCTGTAATTAGATAATATTAACAATATGAATTTATTTATTTTGAAATATAAAATAGGTTTCTAATATATGAAAATGGACGAAGTTTGTTGTATTTTTATAGAAGCAAAATTCTATTAAATTTAAAACTTTATTTTTTCCAAAATGTTTTGCTTATTTCGTGGTCGAAAGTCAATAATCTTCTTATTTGAGACCCCCCTGATAGATGCTATATAAGATTGAGGTCGGGTCTGCTTGATGGTCACTTCATTATATTTACTCCGTCGCTCATTTACGTGATTGGACGAATGCTTGGGATCGTTTTCTTGCATGGTTTGCCATATCAGAGGCAATTACGCTAGCGCGAATGGAAGCATTGTTATCCTTAAAGTGTTGTGTGGTCTGGTGCATATATTAACAGCTTTCAAAAATAAATTGTTATTTATTAAACGAAGTAATGAAATATTAATTTTTAAATTTGATTCTATTACTTTGTCCAAATAGCAAATTTTACAAGTATTAAAGATTTGGTCGGTTTAGACCGACTTTAAGATACCCCATAAGAGAAGATTTGGGAAAGGTCTTCGGTCCAACTTTGGATACAGAAAGTGAGGATAAACCAAATTTAAGTGATGTTTTTACGAATTTGTGACCTACAGATATAATTGAGTCACCCAAAAACGTACCGATCATGACCTTTTTTTTAGCAAAGTCACTATTCTTCATAAAATAATTGTAAATATTCAACATAAATCAAATACAACCCAAATTTCAGATAAATCGATTCAATATTTTTGTGAGTATCGGGAAGCACCATTATATGGGAACTATGGCTGAAAATTTTCCTACAAGAAAACTTGCCTGAAATAAAAGCTGAAAACACAACTACCAATACAATGCACAATTTTATTTTATTTTATTTTTTCATTTATTTATTTAATTCAACTGGTAATACAAAAAGCCTTATCGGCCAAAAAATAAAGTATTACTAAGCAAATATATAATTCACTATGTCAACTACATAACATATTTTTAATAACCTTATATGTAACTTAAACTAATTATGTATGACATATTTAAATTCAATTAAATGTAGACGTATGGCTCCAAACCCAAAAACATCACAAAATCCCTTAATAAATAGAAAAACTAAAAAACTAATTCCCAGCCAGAGAGCGATTAAAGTGAAAAATATCTTAGTTCGTTCCAAGTTCTCGCAACCCTTATTAAAAACGAATGTGTAAAAACTTCATAATGAATGAGAGGTATTAAAATTTGAGGATTTCGAGACGAATGCAAAAAGTTAAAGTTATTACATAAATCAATAGGAACACCACATTTAAGTGTTTTAAAAAAGCAAAGTAAAGTGCGTAGCATTACATAATTTTCAAAAGTACATACTAAAAATTCTATAGCACAACTAATTACATGGTCCCGAATTCTAAGATTATAAACAAATCGCAATATTCTGTTAAAAATACGTTCAAGTTTGCCCAGAATAAAGTTTGATGAACCAGAAAAAACCTCTATGCCATAATTTAAACTTGACATAGAATAGCATAAGCCACACGGCGTTTGATGTGTTTTGGCATATAACAATTAAGGGAATACTGCCTTCTTAAAACTAAAAACGTCTTGCTAGAAAGATGGTTAACATGTCGTGCAAACGAAAGATACTGATCTATATAAACTCAGAGACATTTTAAGTTGTCGACAAATTGAATAGCTTCACCACTGATAGTAAGTAGTGGATGTTGGTAGATATGATTACCAATAACAAACTGAATGGCTTTTGTTTTAGAAGGATTTATCGTTAAATTATTGGCTGACATCCAGCTTGAGATTGATATCAAATGACTGTCAACAGAAGATTCAAAATTGTGTCCAAGGTTAGCCTCATTGAATAACAATTGTACATCGTCAGCGAAAACAAACGATTGGCAAAAGTTGTTACACATAATTTCAATGCATTCATTAAAGTATATTATGAAAAGCAAGGGGCCCAAGACTGAGCCCTGGGGCACCCCAGAAGTAGCCGCACCTATGCTAGACACAGCATCATTTAACGAAATATATTGAAAACGCTCATTAAGATATGAAAAAATTAGTTTACAAGCCGTTCTGGAAAAGTTAAATCTCTCCCTTAATTTACACAGTAAACTGTAGTGATCAATACAATCAAACGCTTTACTAAGATCCAACGAAACCATTACACATTGTTTGCGCTCGTTCAAGTGCTTTCTGATAGAGTCTGTTAGAGAAAGTAGCAATGAGGTAGAATTATAATTGTTACGAAAAGCATACTGATTCGAATGCAACAAATTATTTTCATTTGTATAACATAAAATCTGACCTTTAATTAGATTTTCAACTATTTTAGATATTGAAGGTAATATGCTTATTGGCCTTAGATTGTCAATATTAAAACTTCCTGCTTTGGGTATAGGTATCACGCGTGCTAACTTCCACGATGAAGGGAAAGAAGATACATTAAGAATGGTGTTCACAATATGAAGGAGAATTTTTGAAATAAGAGGATATATAAGCTTAATAAATTTTATAGGAATTAAAACATGTCCAGTAGCATTTGATTTTATCTGTTTAATAGCTAGAACCAAGTCATATTCAGTGACAATATGAAAAGAAAAGCATTCAAACTCATCCACAACATCATTGCAGTTAAAATCATCTATACGACTGGGGCTATAATTACCCAAAAAACTATTATTCAAAGATTCAACATCAACCGCATTTAATGGATTATCGTCTGTTCCTACACAACCAAGATTTTTAAGTTTTCTCCAAATTTGTTTACTATCTGTTGTATTAAATAATCGTAAACCATATTTTCTACGTTCCTTCCTAATAGTAGACTTAGCTTTGTTTCTATATTTGCAATATGTTCGCCAATTGTAATCAGTATTATTACAACGATAAGCTTCGAACGCTAAGTCTCTTAGTGATCCAGCTAGCACAACGTTATTAGACTTCATAAAATCTAAGTCCTTTCTTTCGCAATATACTCTGGACATAGGAACTTTACTATGAAGATTATTTATCAAAAGCTCAAAATAACTTAACTGCACATCAATATCATTAGTGCTGAAAATCTGAGTTATATCAAACTCGCCAACAAGTGCATACAATTGATTATAATCAATTCTACTATAATCTTTAAATTCAACCACTCTATTACTGTTAGTTCTTATAAACTTATACGAAAGATAAATAAAACTATGGTACGAGTTTGTAAAAGGACACAGAAATTGGCCAGTATTCTCTACAACAGAACTATTACTCACAAGAAAAAAATCAATTAGTGAGGTTCTACCTCGAGCTAAATCTAAATGTGTAGGCATACAATTGTGTACAGTATACAATCCGATTCTATGACACATAGATCGAAATTCATTAGATATTAATTCATTAAAAAGATTACGATTGAAATCATCCATAACAATAATGTTAGTGTACTCTTCAAATAACTCACTATATAAATCCTCAAAGGATTCAATATTGCCATTTGGTAAGTAAACAACACCAACTAATGTTGGCACACCATTTATGACCATTACCTCAACAAATAACGATTCACAAATTCCATAATTGGAGCTTTTAAAAACAGTTTTATATTTAAGTAATTTGGATATATATAAGCATACACCACCAACTTTCCGCAAGGTACCACTAATTGCCGTATTATTTACTACATCACCCTGTCCTAAAACAATATTTGCATTAACATCTTCTCTACGTGTACGACGATTTGAATTAACATTGGCATCTGATCTTAGTATATGACGATCATTTCTGACAATGTCATATCCAGAAATGGCCAAAGTTTGAGAGAGAGTTTCTCGAAATAACCAAGTTTCCGAAATACCAACAATATCAATTCCTGAACCATGAATAAGGTGCTTAAGTTCTTCCAACTTAGTAGATCTTGTAGAAGGATTTATACTTTGAACATTTATGTGTCCAAGATTAAGATATCCATTATTGGAACGAAAAGCTGATTGAAGTATAGAATTGTCTCTAGCAATAGGACCTAAATTATCACTATGGTACATCAAAGTAAAAAAGAATATGTGTTGTTTGGGTGGAGCAAATATTTAATACAAAAGAAGCCATACTTAACCTATAATTAATAAATACAAATAACATTATATAATTAAAAAAAATGTTTTGATAACAAACAATTTTAATTGAAAAAAAAAAACAAAATCGAAAACAAAAAAATAATGATGATAATTGAATAAACAAATTTTAAAGTTTAGATCGCTTACAATAAACTTACTTTTTTTCCTATCATAGATTTGTTTATTTTTTAATATTTCAAAAGCAAATTATGAACAAAATAAAAACAAAACCAAATGGAAAAGTGCTAATATACTTTATAATACTCATCTCAGACAGGTTCGCCAAAAAATTCAATGCATTGTTCAAGATCAAAACTTTTTTCTGCACCTCCCCCAAGCGGTTTGATTATACATTCAGGAATTGCTCTATTTAACATTTTAAAATACGAAATTTTCCCTCCTTAACTAACGATCTACATAATTTTAGAAGTTTGGCAGACATATGAGTAAGATTATCGTTTAAATAAACACGATTTTTAATTTTATAGTTTTCATTTGTTGTTTTTCCATGACTTTCCTCTTCAACAGCATTAGTCACTACGCCTTTTTTGATTTTATCCTCCGGATCATATATATCAGATAGAAGAAGATTTTTATCATTGAAGTATGCTTTCATCAACTGATCACGTAAAGAAATATCATTAAATTTCAAAAGCACTGCTGTGTTTCTTCGCATATACATAATACGTAACATATCATTAATGCCAATATTGAGTTTAAAGTGAGCAAATAACGCAAGAACAAGCTTAAGATCTTTAAGCTTATTAGGTAAACCAGAAATTATTACATCATTGCGGTTTAATTGATACTGGAGTGAATTATTTGTCAATTCCAGTTCACTTAGCTTCTTTTTTACTTTACTTTCACTGTATATTACCAAATTTTTATATTCTAATACTTCATCCTTAAAGGTTTTAAGACTAGAAGATAGTTCTATCCGTATCTCTTTTATAACAGATTCAAATTTCGTGTTCAGGGGTCAGTTTGTTGCCGTTTGATGTCTGGAGCCAAGCTACTCAAAGACTTTTTGAAATCTGCAAATTCTTTACGAATATCTTTTTTAAACGATGAGTCGGACTCTGTTGTGTCCACAGGATTAGCCATGCAGTCTTGACAAGTGAATTTTAAATTACGATTTTTGTCAAGAAGTTGGTATACTTCTTTGGAGACTCCTTCGCAGTCAGTGTGAAACCAAGTTTGGCAAGTAGTACACAATAAACTACGTTTTCCAGAAACATTCCATTCACAGCATCCACATAAAGAAGGCATTTTTATTTTTTTTTTATTTAAATATATTGAATGTATTAAAGTCCACGTTGTTTGTAAAGACAATGTGTTTTCCAAAGCTTAATATATTCAGTATGTAATTATAAAACAAAAAAGGAAATTAACGGTTCTCGATTGTTCTAGTACATATAAGCAACAATTCAGTGCAAAAGAGATCGCTATACGTTTATACACAATGGAAGTACAATAAAAATCAGGTTTTTTATGTACAATAGGCAAATTCACTTTAATTTAACTGTTTTTGAAATAAATTACTTATTTTTCATTTTTAATATTATTCCATAATAGATTTAGTGATTAAAAACACTTTAAAATTAATTTCCAATCAGCAGCAAAATTTTACACGTCTATTCCGACATAGTGTTGCCACTTTAGAATCATATATGGAAGATCGATTTTTTAGAGTATAACAGAAACAAAATTACTCGGATATTAATAAAATAGAAACTGGTATACCTCAGGGCAGTATTCTGGGTCTAATGCTATATTTATTGTATACATCAGATAAAGCCTTACCATATAATAGTAAAATTGCCACTTAAGCTGATGACACATGTATCTTAGCTATTGATAATAAAGAAAATGAATCAACAAATAAACTTCAGAAATCCGTAGATACAATCGTTGAGTGGACAGCTACATGGAGGCTGAAACTAAAATGATTTTGTTATTAATATCGAATCCATGAACAACTATTGCTATGAACCAATTTTGAATCATTATCTTAATAAAATTGAAGAAATATTAAAAAAAAACACTATCCAGTTATAGTTTTTCTAGATTTACTATAAAAATTAAAATGTAGATACCATCGTTGATAAGGATTTATAAATTTATGCTCAATTAACAACTAAGAAAAATGTGGTTAGCTGTACCTCGTATTTATATGATAGATACCATAAATACCAATAATTACCCAATTTAAAAAAATGCGTTACTTTTTGAGGAAATTTCACACCTGATAGTAGATTATTTTTGAGAAAACACAAACTATGCATTTGTTATTGTCAATAAAAAGGAACATGCTTAAACATGTTCACAATGAGCCTAAGTCGAAAATCATGCTTCTGAGAAATATAACTTTTTATATAAATGTAAAGGGGCTTCATTACGACTTGGGTCAGAATGTTTTCATTAATAACTTTTTATTAAACAGTGTTAGAGAAATGGGCATTTCACGTAAATATATAGCGTTGTTTGAAGAATGTGGTAGTACGTAACTCAAATCGTTCTTAAGTCGACTTAGACGTTTATCGCTTGTGACCATAGATATAGATTTAATAAGAAGGACATTACTGCTCCGGTAATGAGTCATACATCTATGTATAATTAATATGCAATTAATAGGTAATTAATATAATTAATGTAATTAATACGCAAATTTTAATTTTGTTTCAATGGTGCGTGGTAGAGAAGAAGAAAGCATATATTTCAAAAATTTAGAACTACACTGTAATGCTAATCGGACCGGTTTCTGGCATTTCAGCCTTCATCAGCGATTTATTGAACATTGTGATAATTGTTATGTTATAATTGAGTAGATTGTTTCTATACGAAATTTCTCTACTTAGGGCGGCCTTGAGGTTTGGACCGTGAGCCTTCACATACACATATACTTGCACTTTTTGGTCAGCTGTTTAACACACTCACCTAAAGTCAGGGTTAGAATCAGTTTTCATACCATACAGCATTTTTTTTATTTTTTTTTTATATAGTTTAGTTTATTATTGGGATAGTGAAGTTATTATAGAACAGCGTGTGCGTCTGTAACTTATAGTATAAAATACATATACAACAATTAAAAGATAAATACCTTCGTTGATAAGGAATTATAAATTTATAGTCTTTTGTTAATAAGAAAATTGTAGTTAACTGTACTTTATATTTTATACGACAATTAAAATGTAAATACCTTTCTTTGATAAGAAATTATAAATTTATACTTTTTTTAATGAAAAAAATGTTACCCACATTTATGCCAGATACCATAAAAATAAACAATAACCCTATTTAAAAAAAATACGTTACTTTTTGAAAATTCCATACCTGATATTACATTAATTTTGAGCAATATCTTGCATTGCATTTTTAAGAAAGTTTTAAATGTAGGAAGATAGATGTCTGTCAGTTATTTCTTATAGTTCTTTCAAAACGTCATCATCAATAATGTCTTTTTATTAATGTTCACTCTGCACTATTTTCTTCGAAGAAGAATCGGAATTGCTGAACCACACGGCGAAAAATTTGGTGTGCATTGATTGTAGTCAATGCATTGCAGGAATCAACTATTATGCTATCCATATTGATAACTGCATCAATAAAATAGATTATGAAGAGAATTTATTTCCTCCACAAAATCCTCAAAATTTGATGTTCTACAACGGACAACTAATCATGAATGAAGTTCCGGAAATTATTGAGTTTGACTTAGATAATGAAGAACCTAAGTTCCCACCAGTTATTTCTATAGAAGCAGAAGAGGAATAAGAAGCTGAAAAAATTTTGAACAATAAAATGGTTATATTTAATAGAGAAGATTGGCTTTTATCTGAACCACAATCAGAGCATACACCCAATTTGAAGTGGCATTCTCTCGAGAGGTTATCTGATGCCCAACTAAATGAAATTTACCGGCAAAATGAAGGTTTGATTGAGTATATATATATAAACTTTACATGAATTTTTAATTTTTAAATATTAGAATAATTTTATGTACATGTACACCTCTTTTCAATAAATAATAATATAAAAAAATAAAAAATTTGAGTATGAACTATATTATTAACAATATATATATATATTAACATTATAAAAACTTTAATCTATGCAAATGTATTTTTTACTATATTCCTATAAGATAAATCTAAAACAAAAAATATTAAAGACAAAAAAAATCAATCTTTTTATTTACATAGTCTCGCAGGTTTCTACCTCCGACCACAAATTTTCATCCACCGATCGTCAAACAAGTTTACAAGTCCACACAACTTTCGCAGTTTTGGCCACTATGCATGGCGCCGCGCTTGTGGTAAAAAGTGCCCTAATTATTACAACTATTTTTTTCTATAAAATAAATATTTTGTTAATATATCATCATAAACAAAACTTTTTATTTTAGTTAGTTGTGAATAATTTTATAAACATCTCTAATTATCACTCATTCTTTGTTGTTAATATTTTTGAGATTAACATCTTAGTGTACATTGCCTTTTTACATTGCCCCTCTGCCAAACTGCCCCTATGAAAAACTATGTGATATACCTTTAGACAGTTGAAAAACCTGTGTGGTAATGGAGCATCTTTTGTACTGAAAAACTGGTCTCGTAAACCAATATCTATAAAAAAAATAATATATATACTATTAAACATATCACTTATTTATTGTTGACAACTCCTCCATATAATAGTAGTCTAGACCGACTATACGATACCCTATAGCATGGTTTAGATACTCTATCTCTTCGGTCCAACTAATTCGATATAGAAAATAAGCATAAACAAAATTTGAGTGGCATTGTTTTTAACTTTTTTGGCTGCAGATATAAAAAAGTTCATATCGGATGCTATATTTATATGGGGCCTAGGTCAAAATATGGATCGATCCTGACCATATTTGGTAAAGTTACTTAAATTTCGAAAAAATATATGCAAACCAAATTTGAGAAAAAACTGTGGAACATTTTTGTTTTTTGATAAATTTAAGTGAAGATCGGGAAGCAGCTCTATATGGGGCCTACGACTAAGAATTGTCTTATAGGTATTATTTTTGGACCTCTGATTAATGGATATAATAAACATATACAAACCCAATTTGACTGAGATCTATATGATAATTTGGATCTTATGGCAATTTATGTCGATTTCATAGGAGTTATTTGTATGGCGACTAGGTCTGACCATGGTAGTTACAAACAGCAGCACAAATGCGGTACACCTTTATATAGCTAAAAAAAAAAAAAAAAACTAATGCTACCAACCTCTCCATATAAAAAACGCTAAGAAAAGACGCTAAAAAAAAATGCACAAAAACCAGTGCTATCAACGTAAAAGTTGATGGAGCATCTTTTGTACTGAAAAATTTGTCTGATAACCGCATAGACATACTACTAGTGAAGTATTTAGGGAACTTATAGGTTTTCTACTCTAGTAAAAGAAAATAATGCAATTTTTCAAATATTTATTAATTTTTTCTATGGAAGACACGATCATTGTTTTTTCTAACAAGAAATTATAACAGGAACTGTCGAAAAATAAAAGCAATTAACTTAGAATGTAATTGGTAATCGAATTTAAAGTTCCAGTATCGCCAACAGTTTTGTAACATTGGTTGTAATATTGAGTTTAAGACAAAGGTCGGTGGTATCAAAAATTCGGCGCATACGAATTTAATACTCGTATTTATTTTGCGGAATATTTTGATACTTTCAGTGATATTGAACTAATATTTATAAACATTTCCGAGGCTCATTTTTAAATATATTGTAGTTTCATTTCTTCTTCTTTTTTGAGTGTATAGAATGGCAACATAAAAGAAATTTTGTTATTAATTTCCATTGAGAACTTGGCAATACATCATTTACTATGATGTTTTTATATATTTTTGTTTGATTTCAAATATGTACGAGTATGTCTGTATGTATGTATGTATTTTATGTAAAGTTGACTACCAATCAGCCTAAAGCTTTTTATGGTCTAAAAATTCTTTCAAACTGACCCTCTCCATCAATTTGACCTCTGTACAAACAACATATACATATAATTAAAGGAAAAGGGCTGTTGGGCTGTAGTGTCCATATAAATGACCAAAATAGCACATCAAAATCCCAATGGTAACGCATTTGCAGATAAAATGTTTCAATGTCCAATCAGGTAATTTTTCAAAATGTTTCATGTTTCTAGGCTTAAAAGCATAACAAACAGTATTCATCCCTTCTGTTACCGAAACAAAAATAAATCTTCAACTTTTGGGTGAGAATTTTATATATATATATATATGTATTTTTTTTTTGGTTACAAAAAAAGAAAAATAAACATGGTGTTTACTACAATTTTTTATCATGATTTTGTTTTTTTTTTTTGTTTTTTGTTTTGTTTGTCTAATTTAGCAAAACATTCTGCATTTAGTTCGATAAAAATCTTACAGTTTTTTTTACCGTTTAATGTATAATACATTATGAATTTATCTATCATTTTAACTTTAATCATGACTGACAAAAACAAAAAAAGAGTCAAATATTATAGATTCATTTCGTCAGTTTAAGGTTTTGTGATAATGACCAAACACGGTAATATGGTTTTGACATGTCCCTTCTCTGTCTCTATTTCTGCATCTACCAAGTTACGTACATACTTGTGAAGCGCCATTTAATTGTTGTTTGAGATATTTGTGCATAAATGTTGTCTTGTGCTTAAATACATACATTAATGTTTACACCCTATAACACTATGTGGCTTGGGTATAATGACTTTGTGCTGCTGTTTGTAACTACCAAAAATATTTGACATAGACCCATCCTTAATTATACCGATCGAATCAGAATCACTAACTGATCCGATTTAACGATGTCCGTCCGTGTGTCCGTCCGTCCGTCCGTCCGTCCGTCCGTCTGTGTGTCCATGTAAACCTTGTAATCAAACTGCAGGTCGCAAATATGAATGTATTTTGATGAAGTTTAGTATGTTAGCTTTAATTGGCCATAGGATGAACGCTATTGAAATTGGTGAGAATCGGTCCATGTTCAGGCCTAGCCCCCATACAAATGACCCCTATGAAATCGACATAAATTGCCATAAAATCCAAATTATCATATAGATCTTACTCAAATCGGGTTTGTATGCGTTTACTACATCCATTAATGAGTAGTCTAAAAATGATACCTGGGACAACTCTAAGTCATAGGCCCCATATAGAACTGCTTCCCGATCTTCACTTAAATCTATCAAAAAACAAAAATATTGCACTGATTCTTCTCAAATTTTTTTTGTATATATTTTTTCAAAATACAAGAGACTTTACCAAACATAGTCAGGATCGTTCCATTCTTGGGCCTAGTCCCCATATAGATATAGCATCCGATATGAACTTTTTCATATCTGCAGCCAAAAAAATTATTAAAAATCCAACTCAAATTTGGTTTATGCTTATTTTCTATTTCCAGTTAGTTGGGCCTATGAGGTAGGGTCTCTAAATTCATGGTATAGGGTATCATATAGTCGGTCTGGACCGACTGTAATTTTCTTACTTGTTTTTTTTTATGAAAATGGAATACGAAAATGCCATATCCACATCAAGTTTGATTTATTCTTCATGAAAAAATTTAGAAAGTAAGTGGTGGGCAAATACCTTAATTCTAATACCGAATGAACTATTTAAGATTTAATGAAACATTTATTGACAAACCTTGCTACAAAAAACCTCGCACAAGTAGTCGAAGTGAGATTAAAGAGCTCCAAGTTTGAAATCAACAGCGTTACCATGAAGATATTCTATAGAATTCAGACGCGTATTCACGCTTTTGCTACACTTTCTGAATTGCATATTGCAATTATTTCCAATTTAAATGTACCATGTTTTTCAAACTTTTTTAATTTTGTGATATAAAGCGGACCCTGTGCAAGTAAAAATTTTCAACCAATTAAATTTATATGTTCAATTCTGGTCAAAATTTATGAAATATGTATATGTATGTAAGTATGAACTACACACATAACACGGATTCGAGTTTGTTACCAACTGAATTTATGTAGTCACATTATTTTGTTGTGATTACTGAATTATATATTAAATATTAACATACGATGTAGTTAGTTAGTTACTTGTTCTTTATTTTCAATTCATTTCATTAAATTATAAATTTAAATATTATATTCAGGCATGTCACAGAAACAAATTCCGATCGGAATTGGAATTGAAACCGTATTTGACTTCTTCAGAAAATGTAAACCGACAATTGATATGAAACCACTTTCAATTTCCTAAGTGGAATTGATATTTTAAGTTAGATACCAAAAAACTATCCAGAACAACTTAAAATTAATAAAAAAAATCCTATTGGTTTATTTATTTTAGCAAAATATAAACATCTAATCCTTTATAATAAATTTTATTACCAATTGAAGAGAAAATCATTTTTAGATGACGAAATATACAAAATGGCGTAAACTTATGAATGCCAACTTTTTATTTCATACAAACCACTTTTTATTTAGTGCAAAATATTATTTTTTTTAACAAAATACAATACTGACAGCAAAACAAAAAGCAAAACAAACGAAAAAGAATAACAATTGAGAAAACATGTAAGTATTCGATTTAAATTTTAATTTTTTTAAAATTTTTTTATTGTTAAAGGAGAAAACATCGTAGTTCAGCACAAGAGCGAATTTTTCTTGAATTCATGGAGTGCCATCAAGATATATCTGGGGGGTTCGTGAAGGGAGATCGGGTTGTTGTGGAAAGTTATTGGGCAGACTTGGCAAGTAAATCAAATTCTTCTGGCCCATCATCTAATGATATTAATGGTTGGAAGAAATCCTTGGCCGATTGGAAATGCCATGTTAGAAAAAAGATGAGCCACAACACAAAAGAAACCCAAGAAACTGGTGGAGGTGGATACAACAGTTCCTCTATTGCTGTAACAATGGATATGCCAGGCATTTTTATATTTTTTTTATTTATTACTTTAATTATTTTACACAAAACAAAATTCAAATTTCTCTTTATTTTCATTTTCTTTACAACAATCCGCTGTGTGTTTTTCATTACGTTGCCATATTTAATGCACAAAAATAAAGTTTTAATTTTTTTTCGATTTAATGAAAGCGACAAATTTCTGAAGAAGCTAAAACGAAATCGATCGATTTGGTAATAAAATCGAAACCGATTTGATTCTGTGACATGCCTGATTATAATTAAAAATATGTTACAAGAAAATAAATAGAACATACGACTATGACTTATTGTCGTCATTCGGAAAAAAGATATATAATAATACATACGCATGATTTCATGGAGAATGTTTATGTTTGAGAAAAATAGAAAAATAGAAAAATTTATATGAAAATAAGAATTCTACTTGTCAACTACTACTACAATTCTAAGAAGTCTACTTATCTGATGCCCGTTTTACTGTATGCTTGTGAGCTATTTGCTAAATCTGATACAATTAGTAAAAAGAAATTGAACGTTGCATTTAACAACAACTTCCGATACGTATATGAATTTAATAGGCGTTCTAGTTTCATCTAGATAATCTTTTTAACACAAAAGTTTAATTTTTTTTTACATAAAATAGTATATACCCACAAACCAGATAATCTGTACGGTGATCTTTATATTTCATATATAAGCAGGGGAAAAAGAATTAAATCATTTAGATATAAAAGTTTAATATCGGAGTGGCATTTCTACATATACGCAGTATCTGTCTGGAATTCCATAGCTTTCAACTTTTAAATAAAATTTAAAGAAAATATTTTTAAACTTTTTTCGGCATAACTATTTGAAACATTACAATGTATGTGATATTATAATACATTTGATTAAATTAAATTTCAAATATTTCAATTTTATCTTTTTTATTGTTAATCTTAATTGTTTTTTGTATTTTATATGAAGAAAATTTGTAATTAGTTATTAAGTTATTAATTTATTAATGATTTTATAATTTTCGATATAATCAGTTACATACTGCAAAATAAGACTTTTAGTTTTGTGTACGAAGCAGTTCTAATAAATGAATAAACAAATAAATAAATTAACAAATAAATAAATAAATAATTGTATTCATAAATAAAATTAAAAATTAAAAATATAATTATTATAGTATTTAATTCTTTTATTAAGCAATTCATTGATTATTAAATAAAAAATCATCTTAAAAATTACATATAAATCAATTTAAAAATGTTTTTTTTATTAAATTTATATAAATATAGGGGTATATAAATTTAATTTAATATTATTGAATATAAATTATATATATATATATATATTTATATATATATATATATATAAATGTAATTGATTAATTGATTATTAAATAAAAATCATTTTAAAATTATACACATATATAAAATCAATTGAAAAAACCGTTTTTTACTAAATTTATATAAATATAGGGGTATATAAATTTGTATTTAATGATATTGAATAAATTATATATTATGCGTATATATATATATATATATATATGCATACATGTGTATAATTGATTGATTGATTATTAAATAAAAATCATCTTAAAAATTACATATAAATCAATTGAAAAGCATTTTTTAATTTATATAAATATAGGGTATGTAAATTTGATTTTAATATAATTTGTATGCATATACATATATGAATGTAATTAAATGAGATTATATTTAAAATTGTAAATTATTTTTAATATATATATATATATATATATATATATATATATATATATATATATATATAATTAAATATTTTATGTAGGTATTAAAATTTATATAGATATAGGGGTATATAAATTTAATTTTTAATAATATAAAATATAAATTATATAATATAATATATATATATATATATATATGTATATTAAATAAGTTCATTGATTATTAAATAAAAAATCATCTTAAAAATTACATATAAATCAATTGAAAAACGTTTTTTTTTCTAGAGATAGTACCAATTTTTAATTATTATATAATTTAATTTATATTTTATTTAAATTTAATATGTTTATTAATTAATTTTTAAATTTATTAAATAAAAAATCATCTTAAAAATTACATATAAATTAATTGAAAAAAATTTTTTTTCTGGAGATAGTACCAATTTTTAATTATTATATAATTTAATTTATATTTTATTTAAATTTAATATTTTTATTAATTTTTAAATTTATTAAATAAAAAATCATCTTAAAAATTACATATAAATCAATTGAAAAACGTTTTTTTTCAGGTATCAGTTTTTAATTATTTATGTAATATAATTTATATTTTATTCAAATTTAATATTTGTATTAATTATTCATTGATTATTAAATAAAAAATCATCTTAAAAATTACATATAAATCAATTGAAAAACGTTTTTTTTTCTAGAGATAGTACCAATTTTTAATTATTTATATGTTATAATTTATAGGTTTAAATTTAATATTTATATTAATTATTCATTGATTATTAAATAAAAAATCATCTTAAAAATTACATATAAATCAATTGAAAAACGTTTTTTACTAATTAAATTTATTAATAAATATTAATTATTAATAGTTTTTATTTTAATAATTAAAATATTCTTGTATAAAGTTTTATTTTGGCTTATAAATTTATTATTAGTTTAATTAACTCTTTTCTATAACCAATCGCATCCACCATATAATGATATACGTCTTTAAAATATTTCTTTGCATTTAAAATATTAATTAAATAAATTTCTCATGAGATTGTCTTTTTAAAGTGATTGTATCTTATTTCACTCAGAATTGGGCAATGGGCCATGATGTGAAGAATATTTGCTATTTCGTTCAGGTTACATAAAGAACATGTACGAGACCTTTGCTGTTGGAACCTGTTTCCATTAAGCTCGATAAGGTCACATGTGGCTTTGAAAATATAGCTTATTGCTCTAATATTGTTACTGAGATCAAAATAGCATTGTGATTCTCTATGATTCAGTTTTGCATAAAAGCGGTTTGTATTGGATGCATTCTGCAAGTAAAATTCCCGTTCTTTAGTTTTTAACGCACTAAATATGTCAATTTCCAAAATTAGTTTTGTGAGCTGGCTTGGCAATTGATTCCCATTATATTCAAGTATGTATCGTAGATGTTAGTATAGAGTATATATATGATTATTTTCACCGCCAATTTCTAGCATCAGCGCAAGTGTAAGTGTGAATTGGGGTAATTAAAAAATCTTTTTTAAGAAAAACCTTTCGAGTTTATCAACTTCCTCCGACAATGAGAATCCCCTTATTTGGACTCCATATGACTGATAGCTCGACATACTGGCTTAAAAAGGTTTCACTTCACTTTTCTAGATAAAAAAAACAATTGCATATTTGCTACTTTTCGCTATGTTTTTCGATTGGTTTCTCTTTTTAAAATTCATTTATGGCGATAGTGTTACTCAAAGGTATGTGTGTTTATTTGAAATTCTAATTAATTCACCATTGAAAATACAATTTTCCCTTTCTGAGAGTCTCACTCCTTTTCTGAATACCATCATTTCCGATTTAGCTAGATTGACCTCTAGATTCTATGTATCGCAATATCTCTCCATCTTATTGATCATAGACAGCGTACATTAATAATCTGATATTTATTGAACCCACATTAACTCCACCTTCTAAGTAGACGTGTGTCATTTAAATAAAACGAGAAAACCGTTGGCGACAGAAGGCACCCAAAAGCTGCACGAAAATCTACAAAGAAAAGCATATAGCTTTTTATTTTTATTATATTTTAGATGAGCAATGGCTGATAAGTTGTACATATTATCTACAGTAGAATATCCTTCATGGAAGTCTGCTTGGTACTCACATATAATATATAGCTATAAATACATATATGCTTGTGTTTAAAATACCCATAAAAATTTTTGCTAGGACATTCATGAACGATATTCCACGGTAGTTGCTCGTAATATTCTTATCACCTTTTTTATATATAGGAAAAATTATACTTTTCGTAAATTTTTCATCTAGTTGGGCCGATTCATAAATTATATTATAAGAATTTGCAAGTTCTTTGAGTACCATATCTGATGTATTCATAGCTAACCCAATCTTCTCCTCCAGGTGCTTTATTGTTTTTTGCCTTTGCTAATGCAATTTTTTATTCTGCAATTGTTATTGGGCGATATAAATTATTGTCCATAAAGAACTTTGGTGCATATTCAATATTATTTGAAATTTGTAGGAGTTTAACAGTTCTAGGAAGTACTGTTTCAATTGATGTACTGGTATTTCAGAGATTTGTTGTTTTTCTCTGTTTTTTAAAACTTTTATTAATCAATCTTTATTATTCTTTGTTTGATTTAGTTTTTTTCTATGACCTTGTAGTATTAAATTTTACTAGAACTGTTTTTTTTAAAAGATTCCGATTTCATGAAATGCCATATTCAGTTTATATAATGAAATTTAGAATATTTTTATTGATTTAGCAACCATTTATCGGGATCGCCCATTTCAAATGCACAACATAATCGTACAAACAAAAAACAGATTCATTGTAACTATCGAATTTATTGCCAGCCGAAATGAGATGACATTAATAAACTAATTTCGGGTTCATTACAATAACAATTCTATTGTCTTAACAGTAACTTTTTGATCACAATAGAAATCGGTTAGCTGCTATTAAATACTGCTCCTACAAATACAAGTGTTCGAGTAAAGAACAACGCGGTTGATATTTTTTTCTGTAGCCTATATTTAAATGCATAATTTTTTAATGCTTTCATTAATTATTTATTTACATATTTACTTTAAGCTAAGCAAGAAAAATAATAACAGTATCTTACTTAAAATATTAAAAAAAAAAAAAATTACGAATCATCGTTTACACGTTCTTCAAAATTTGTCTGCTTATAATGGTCACAAATTTTCTGAAATGACTTAATAGTATTAAATTCATGGAAAATTAAAATTTTTACATTCTTTTTTAACAATATTACTTACGTACAATTCAGTTAATGCAACAAAATTTACATGTAACCATTTTGAAATTGAAGTACCATTGGTATTTGTTGCGAAAAATCCCAAAATAATACAAGGAAGAATATTATAGTCGGTCTAGACTGACTATAACGATACCCTAAAACAAATTTTGGAAAAATTGCGCAATATTTTTGTATTTTTTTATTTATAGATTTTTTATGAAGATCGCGAAGCAGCTTTTCCTACAAGAGATCTAAATATATGATAATTCGGTTCTTATGGTAATATAAGTGGGAGTCATTTGTATGGGAATTAAGTTTGAACACACATCGATTTTCAACAATTTCAAAAATAAAGAATGACACCAGGAGCACTCGAGGAAAATGCAATGCATTTATTACATTTTCATAACTATTGAGGCTATAAAACTGTATCTGTAAATATAGTGAATATCTGCAGCTGAAAGAACATGGTTAGCTGAACCATAACAGTCACTTAAAGTATCGCGAAATAACTTAAGCGAGGAATGTTTCTCTCACGGACAATGTAATGGCAAACCAGCTAACATCTACAAAGACGTATTGCGATAAGAAAATTATATTTTCTGAAACAGTTATGTATTAAAAGAAAACTATTAGTTATTATTAGTCCTCAACTCGAGCTAACATATTTTTTGAGCACGGGCAATCCTTAACGAGAAACCTGTCATTACTTCAAAATTCTGATTGTTACTATCCAAAACCTCAGCAAAAAAAAGTAAGAAAATTATAGTCGGTCTAGACCGACTATACAATACCCTACACCATGCGTTTAGAAACCCTATCTCTTAGGCCCAACTAACTGGACATTGAAAATAAGCAAAAACCAAATTTGAGTGGGATTTTTATTAATTTTTTTGGCTGCAGATATGAAAAAGTTCATATCGGATGCTATATCTATAAAGGGACTAGGTCCAAAAATGGACCGATCCTGATCATGTTTGGTAAAGTCTCTTGTATTTTGCAAAAATATGTACAAACAAAATTTGAGAAGAATCAGTGCAATATTTTCGTTTTTTAATAGATTTAAGTGAAGATCGGGAAGCAGCTCTATATGGGGTCAAAGGGATCATTTTTGGACTACTCATTAGTGGATGTAATGAACGCATACAAACCCAATTTGATTAAGATCTATATGACAATTTGGATTTTATGGCAATTTATGTCGATTTCATATGGGTAATTTGTATGGGGGCTAGGTCTGAACATGGACCGATTCTCACCAATTTCAATAGCGTTCATCACGTGGCCGATAGAAGCTTATATACCAAACTTCATCAAAATATATTCATATTTGCGACCTGCAGTTTGATTACAAACTTTACATGGACACACAGACGGACGGACGGACGGACGGACGGACATTGTTAAATCAACTCAGAAAGTGATTCTGATTCGATCGGTATAATTAAAGATGGGTCTAGGTCAAATATTTTTGGTTGTTACAAACAGCAGCACAAAGTCATTATACCCAAACCACATAGTGGTATAGGGTATAACAAGGTGCAATAGTAAATATTGAATTCCAAAAGCTTGCTTACCCTTTTCTTTTGGGCATGGGGAAATTATACCCGTTATCACTTCCGTTACTATCGTCAACAACCTCAACAACCACCGCAGTGAAAAGATTTACAAAAGTAAATCTTGTAAACTTAAAGCTTTCATATCTCTCTCTCTTTGGGCATGGGTAACCTTGAACTAGAAACCCGATATCATTCAAAACCACCTTAGTAGGGGGGAAAAATGTAAAAAGTACATCAACTTAAAGCATTTTCGAATGTCCCACACCTCCATCTATAATATCGTTATCATATTATTTACCACAGAATGTAGAACTCGTATTCATAATTTTCATCAGTAGCATCTATATTATTAAGAGCCGACTTACGCAAATCTTATCAAAAACCCCAAATATTATTATCACTGAGATATTTCAGATTACACAAATATGGTAATTGAAAAGTTACGTTCATTAACTTCAGCTTACGTCCTTTTGCGCAATAATTAATTTCATCCTTACCATCGTTATCATTAAAAAATAAATACAACACCATTCACAACTGTCATATAAAACCCATATCATTATCATCTTTATCGTATTAAGGACAACGCTTAACGGAAATGCCAATAACTTTCACCATGAACATCTTTATCCTTAAAAGCTACCACAGCATATAACCTTGACATATATAAGAGTTTCATAGGCACCTCCTACCCGAAATGCCCATGACATCCAATTCTTGCCCATCACAGCATTACGGAAAGCAAAAAGTAAAGCGTTGTTGTTAAGTTCCTGCAGCTCAATTTTTAAATAGAGATTTATACATATTTTTTTCTCTAGGTCGAAATCTTTTCATTCTCTTCATTAAAAGCTAGCACAATTTGCATCAAAAATTCCATCACTTCCATCTCTAATATCTTTAGTCAAAAAAATTTTTTTCTTAGATTTTAACTGCGGTTTTTAACTGAGATTTTCAGAAACAGTTCCTGAGGCCATGAGCTTTTTACAACCACATATAATTCGTCTTAAACATCTTTTTCTTGAAAACTACCAAAGCATGGACAACACATGACAGCACCTATACGGAATCTTCATCATTTCCATTCCTAATAACATTATATTAATATTATTATCATATTCACCATTACACACCTATGCTAAATCGAAAGTGATTTTTTTTTAACTTCTTTAGCTTGAGATTCACAACGAGACACCGAAATTTTTTTAGATCATATCCTTCTCCATAACTCGCATCAGCTTCATTGTTATCATTTAGAGTTAGCAACAGAGATTGACACATACGTCTACTCTACGTCGCAATGCTTATCAAAATGCTACATATTTAATATGGGCACCATTAATAACAACCATGGGCAAATCTTACATCTGAAAATTACTCATCTTATCGGAAACCCGGCATAATGTTCGTATTCATAGTAATTTAAACTATAAACGCACTGGTAAATGATTCTACAATAATAAATTTAACTACATATATTATAATTTAATTACAGAGAGTATTTATCGGCAATAAAACAAAAATAAAACTGCAGTAAATATGACAAAACGATCTACATTCTGTTATTTAAAAAAAATATGAAAACAAAAAATTAAAAATTTGATATTTGGGTCAGTTATTGCATCATGGAAGTTATGTGGCGGATGTGCTTTAAAATGCTTTAAAATACTTTGACAAAGTATTGCAATCGAGTCAATATCTATATAAAGGATCTAAGTAACTGTCACAATACGGAAGTGAATTTTTTTTTACATATCGCACCTGTACCTCTAAAGTGAGTCAACTCAAAATTTTTCAATTTTCACTTTTTGCTAGAAAACGATACACAGTGGTCATATCTATCCACTGAAAAAATCTTACATCTTACCCTCTTTGTGTGACATAATTTGAGTTGCACCCATAAAACTTGTTATTTTTGATGATCACTGAAAAAATCGCTAAAAAAACTACTGTTGTACACTTATTTTTCGCAACTCTTCACAATGAAATAACTGTTTTCAAATTTTATAGTAAATATTAAAAAAAAACCTGTTTTTGCATCTACTGAAAATTTTTAAATTTTGAGTTAACTCACTTTAGAGGTACAGTGAGGTAGAGGTACACAAAATGTTACATTCTTAAACCATTTTTAATAGGAACAACTCCATTTTATTAAAAAGTTTGTAGTGATAACATTAACTTTCCGGTAATGAACGATAATATAATATTAAAAAGTACAACCGACGATTATTTTTTTTGTATTTAAAATTATAATAATTGTTTGCAATATCAAAACATAAATTATACGAGTTTTGACAGCATTTTTTTACTCGAGTTTGACCAGTCTCCAAGTCGAGCCCTCGTAAATCGCAAAAAATTGCAGCCATTGACTTCTTTCAGGCCGTAGTGCGAGAATATTTCCCCATTGTTCCCCTTTTTTGAGTATTTTCACCCTATGACTTTAAAGAGGATTATAATCATCATTTTTTTCATTTTATGAATACAGCACTATGTTAAATTTCGATTGATGTTTAATATAAGGTTGCTCTTAATTCAGAATATATACCACAAATACACTTTTCAAAAAAGGGTAAATAAAATGCGACATTTGTTGTCAGAAAAGAAAATTGTATCAATAAATATACATAAACAACAAATTTTAATAACATCTCGCATTGATATTATTGTCTATTTTCATCGAAAATTAGAAAAAAAAAATAAATAAATGATCCAAAATATTTAATTATAGTAAATTGTTTCCTTTCCATGTGAAGAAACGTAAATTTGAGTTATATTCACATTAAGTCATCGATATCTTTTTATATTTCTAAGAACCATCTGAACTTTTTACATTACAATTTGGAACTACATTAACTAATTTGAAATGGTATCAAAGTTGCATAATTTTAGTTATATTATTTTTTTAATTGTTTAAATCTTTATTATTACTTATGATATAAAATAAAAAAACATTGATTCCGGTTGTATTTTTGCTAGCAGATTCCAGCCCTCGAAATTCGAGTGCAAATTCAAGAAAATTTTATTTTTTCATTAAATAAAGACCCTAAAAGTATGCTAATCAATTATAGCCAATTCACAAATCAACGAAAAAAACAAACTCATTTTTATTACGAGAACATTAACAAATTTAATAAACACACACATAGCATTGTATAATTTTATGTATGTGTTAGTAGCAGTTTAAATGCATTTTACTCAAAATAAAATAAAAAAAATTAAAAAATCTAAAAATCTGCAAAACGGCTAAAAAGAAATACCTCTCAAATAATATACGTTTGGTCAAAATCGGGATAAAACGGTAGAACAAAACATCGGTCACAAGGAATCGCCTAGCCTATTAATATTATAGATAATATATGCAGCGCTACGTTTGAAAATGGTTAAAAATATTTAAGATGAATTTGTATAACAAAAATTTTTCTATATCAAGCTACAACAATTGAGAAAATTATAGTCGGTCTAGACCGACTATATGATACCCTATACCATGCGTTTAGAGACCCTATATCATAGGCCCAACTAACTGGACATAGAAAATAAGCATAAACCAAATTTGAGTGGGATTTTTATTAATTTTTTTGGGTGCAGATATGAAAAAGTTCATATCGGATGCCATATCTATATGGGGACTAGGCCCAAAAATGGACCGATCCTGACCATGTTTGGTAAAGTCTCTTGTGTTTTGCAAAAATATATACAAACAAAATTTGAGAAGAATCAGTGCAATATTTTTGTTTTTTAATAGATTTAAGTGAAGATCGGGAAGCAGCTCTATATGAGGCCTATGACTAAGAGTTGTCCCATAGGGATAATTTTTGGAATACTCATTAATGGATGTAATAAACGCATACAAACCCAATTTGACTGAGATCTAGATGGTAATTTGGATCTTATGGCAATTTATGTCGATTTCATGGGGGTCATTTGTATGGGGGCTAGTTCAGAACATGGACCGATTCTCACCAATTTCAATAGCGTTCATCCTATGGCCGATAGAAGCTCATTACCAAATTTCATCAAAATATATTCATATTTGCGACCTGCAGTTTGATTACAAAGTTTATATGGACAGACAGACGGACGGACGGACGGACATCGTTAAATCGAATCAGTTAGTGATTCCGATTCGATCGGTATAATAAAAAATGGGTCTAGGGCAAATATTTTTGGTAGTTACAAACAGCAGCACAAAGTCATTATACCCAAACCACATAGTGGTATAGGGTATACAAATCATATGGTTTATGGATATCCATGATTAGTAACTTTCATTATCAATACTATATCATTTTAACATTTAATTATTTTTAAATGTACCCTGTATATTAATTTATAATCTATATTTTCAAATAAATCCTACTTTCGATTTTTTTATTTAAATAACTTTCTAACTTAATACGAATAAGTGCTTTTAAATGTATTTAATATGTATTTAATATGTAATATACTAATAACACTAACAACGTAGCGGGTATACTGCTACCGTTATATAAATTGAACAAGGAAGTTTATTTATCAAACATTAATTTCTGTATTATATGTTCCAAAAGATTACGTTGCAATCAGATGCAATAATGTTCTAAACTCTACGCTCTAGGGAATCATTGTAGTATTACAATGAAACATATTAACTAATTATTTGGACAATATATTGGAATCAACCACTGGCCGTTTGTGTGTTTTTTTTGAAATCCCATATACGAATTTGTAGTGTATACGTTCGAATAAGGGAGACCATATATTATATGGAGTGTCTCTACCCCCACACAAATGTGGTCTACAGTGTTTTTAATGTGAATGTAATTCTATAAAATATTTTGATTATTATGGCGTCATTCAGGTAGTAAGTGAACTAACTAGAATTTGATCTCCTCTATATAAAGTTGATTATTTGTTAGTTGATTTGTATTTCTGTATTTGAAGTTGCAATAATTATTTTGTGTAATTAGTTTTTATATTTTTCTTTTTTCGTTTTATGCATTTGTGTATGTAAAATTTGCTTTCATTTGTGTTTCATTTGTTCGCTTTGTAATTGACCGCTACCTCAAATGAAAGGGAAAGTGAATGAATGATTGTATGTACTTGTGTAATTAGTTTAATAAGGCTCATTTATTTGTAGTTTTTTTTTTGTCTAATTCTATGTGAATGTTTCTGAAAAATTACCGTTTCGCCCTCGTATGTTTTTCGTAGGATGTAAATTACTTTCATCATTCAATAATTTGTTATATATAATTTTGGTATTCTGCTCTTTGAAAGAAAAACAAAAATGTTCTTTGTACTTAAGTCTTTGAAAATCTACTTTTGATTTACTCTTGTGGAAAAACTTTTGTTTAAGTTTGTTCCATATCACCTTGTGACACCATGAAAGAAACTTTATACAAACACGTGAAACTAACGACTATTTTTAGTAAAACGGCATACTCACTTTTGGATTTCAATCTATAACTTTCTCTGAAAAGGACAAAAAATGGGAAACATATATCAATTAAAAGTTTCAACTTTGAATATGCATGAAGATTTCTAACATAAAAACTCTTGTGAAAATATGTGTTAGAGGCTTAAAAACACGCAGTTGAACATGTTTAAATTGCACATATCGCACCTGTACCTCTAAAGTGAGTCAACTCAAATTTTTTTAATTTTCACTTTTTGCAAGAAAACGATACACAGTGGTCATATCTATCCAATGTAAAAATCTTACATCGATTTTTCTAGTCTTTCGCAAAAAAAAAATACAGTTGTAACCCTCTTTGTGTTATAAGAGTAGCTTCTTTAGAATCGACTAAAAAGACATATTTTGAGTTCCACCCAAAAGAATTGTTATTTTTGATGATCACTGAAAAAATCGCAAAAACAGATACTGTTGTACACTTATTTTTCGCAACTCTTCACAATGAAACAACTGTTTTCAAATTTTATAGTAAATATTAAAAAAAAAACGTTTTTTGCCTCTACTGAAAATTTGTAAATTTTGAGTTGACTCAGGTAAATTTAATGTTAGCAATCACTTTAAGGGTTCTTGATAAAATTATTACAAAATTGTATTCATATATTAATATCCAACTAACACTAAAAATTTTTCATAATTGGTACTTAAATTAAATACTTTTAACACTTGAGATATCAAATTTTCACACAACATCTGACCAGTCAGGGGTCACATCTATATATGTAATTAAGTAATACTGGCAGGCAATTTGGGTGATTGGAAACGAATAAAATTTTTATATGATTTAAAAGGGCTACTCAAACATTAATGCTTTTCGTATCTTAGGGAGGGTCGATGACGAGAATTACATTACACAAACAACAAATTCACGGATGAAAAAAAAGGATTTTTATGTACATACTTTTATTTCTATACTATTTTCAATTTTTTGAAAAATCCAAATATATAAACTGAAATTGATGATAATTTTATGATATAATTTTTATAAAAATAGAATTAAAAATGTTAATCTTACATGTTAAGAAAATTAGAAGTTGACATGCCAATTGAGGTTTTAGAAGAAAACTTTTATGTGTCTATTGTAAAAAAAATTAACTATGTCCATTAAAACCAGCTTAAGCGATTAACATTAAAAAGAAATTGACATGTGTTTACAGAAGGGAAATATGGCCAAGATGCCTAAATAAAATGCAAGCTAATGCCATTTTGTATTTAAATTACCGGAAGTTTCCCGGATATTAGTTATGAGATCGTATGGCATACAAACAAATTACATCTATATTTATATCTACTTTATATAGGGAGTATAACTAAAATTTTCCATGTATTTGCTTACTTTTGGACTGATATAGTAATAACATAATCTGGATATATAAGTAAAAATATAATTCAGATATTGCACAATTGCTAACTGTAATTTAAATACAATGTTTACATATACATGGGCGATAATTAATTCTAGGGTTGCCAGATCGAAAAACGCGTTTATCTCGAAAACTAAACGTCGCTACATACAAAGACCTCATCCAATCTGTGCATCAGATACAAAACCCATGCTTGGATTTCGGAAACGGAGCACAGTAGAGCAAACGGGTTAAAATTGTGCCCACTCTTTGAAGCATCTCGTCCTAATTGAGCGTTAACTGCTTTTAACTTTTCCAGAAAAAAAAAATCGAATAATTTTGGCAGAGAACATAAAATAGCGTCATCAGGTTAGCGCTCTTCTCCTCACCTTTCGCCAATTTGTTTTTGTTTTTTTCTATTTTCCAATTGCATGCAAATTCGCAATGATATTACATTAGGTATAAAGAAACAACCAAAAAAATTTAAGCACGATTGGTAAATTTTTAGATGTGCCTCAAGCTACTCTTTATTTTTATTATTAGAAATAAGATAAAAAAAAAACTCTTTTTAACATTTTATTTTAAACAAGCTGGGCCCGGTCCACGTTGCTGGCCCTAAGAAAATAAATGGTTTTTATATTGCATCTAAACTTTAATACGCAGTGTCGGACATAAGTAAAGCACGAACTCCCCTTAAAGTTTTGACAGATATTTAGGTACAATATTAAAATTTGATTTTGCCATGCCCCTCCGCTCGCAGAGCAAAAATCAAATATTAGACTCACAGTGTCAACTACCAAGCTATTCTGAATATTCGCTGAAAATTTTATTAAAACCAGTCCTTCCGTTTTTATACAATATTTTATTTTGATTTTGCCATGCCCCTCCCCCTAAATTTGTATGGGGATTAGGTCGGAACATGGGCCGATTTTCACCAATTTCAAAAGCGTTCATCCTATGGCCGATAGAAGCTTGTGTACTAAATTTAATCAAAATATGTTTATATATACGACTTGTAGTTTGATTACAAAATTTACATTGGCGCACAGATGGACGGACGGACATCTCTAATCAACTCAGAAACTGATTCTGAGTAGATCAGTATTATAAAAGTGAAGGTCTAGGTCAAATATTTTTGATAGTTATATCATAAAGTCGTTATACCCTGACCACAGAGTGTATAGGGTGTAGTGAACATTAAACTAAAATAATTTTATCAATTACATACTAACTCTTTTTTAAAAATGGGTTAATTCATAATATATTCTTTGATCAGTTGAAAAAGGAATTGTTTCTCTCCTACATCGTGTGTTAATTTATTATTATAATTTGTAATGAATTTGGCAACTCTTTCAGCACCATCGTTCACTGCAGATAAGTTTTGACAAATTTAAGGTCCTTGAGCGTACTCAAATCTTTCATTCCAATCCGATGGATCGACTTGCAAAGATTCTTCGGAAATTTGTTAGCGAGCAAAGAACGCGTTTGTATCTGAATTTATAAAATCGCTTTAATATCTTTGAGAATATCTTTGAAGGATATTTGTTGGCTTAACTATGATCCGCTTGCATTTTTCTTTATTTGCTTCAACATTAATTGCTTTAACAACTTTTTTCTCAACAGCAACACTAACGTTAGGATCGAAGAATGAAAGACCGACTGATTCTGCAGATAAATACCATATATGATTGCTTACTTTTTATAGAAAAGGAAAACCTATATCTCATTCAGGATAAGCAATTATATTTTTAAATTTAAGTCTTGATTTGGTGCTTCAATTGGTTTGGTGCATTTAAGCCAAGCTTTTAAATAAATACGAACTATGAAAAGACAAGTACTGAGTATACCGTTCAGCTTTTGTCTTGTCATATTGAATTGATTACGTAACATATACATTTTATGTGTGTAAATAGCTTTTTACATCCATCTATCATGAAAAGTTGCACCAAGTATTCGAAAACTGACAACTCATTGCTTCAAATTATCAAGACAGTAATTTATGATTTCTTCACGGTGGTCCGCAGTCAATACTTTAGCAATATGTTGATCTTATAAACATTGTTTATAATTAGGTTTTTCAATATTATTCCAGTACTTGCTAAAGCGATTAGAAATTAGTACGTATGGAGCAGCTGTTGTAGCAACTCTAATTTTAGATACTTTTCGGATTAACAACTCGTAAATATGGCATCTGTTTGGAAAATATTATAAATAGCGACCTAGATTCCTTTCAAGCAGAGCTGCAACACCTTTTTCTACACTCGTATTATATGCAGTTGTGTCGAACCAAATAATTTGAACATGAGCAAGGATTTAATATCCTTTTGCGGAATTAAGCGCGGCTTCTGATATTTCTATTCCACTCGATGATTTGGAATGCCAAGTAATTTATCGAAGAGCGATAAACTTTTTTTCTACCATTAATTTCTGGTAACATTGTGCCATCCCAGTGCAAAAAAACTACGTGGAATCTGGAAATAAGGAATTTAATTTCTTAAATTATACTAAAAAAAAACCAAATAGAAGATAAGAGGCAATCCGAAAAAGGAAGCATATAGACAAACACGGAGACACATATTAATTTACTTACATCAGAGTTTGCTGAAATGTTTTGTGCTGTTATTGCACGATGTTTCTGAGGCATGCGATAAAATGCTGAACGATTTAGTATAAGATCTTCGATATGCTGGCCTAACCCGTTAGGATATGAACTGCAACACCGTCAGAGATTCTGCACTTATCCAAAGTTGAAAGCAATATTAGTGTAAATAAATCTGTTTAACTGATGGGGTGTTGCCAGATTCATTCGCTTTTATATTTTTTCCAGATGGCGATGCTACAACTTCAATGTCGTTTATGTTGTGGTGTGATATGTGGTGTATACTCTTATTATTTTATTGTGTCGAAGAAATTAAAGTAAAAACTCAACTTGTTGTTTTTCTTATGTCTTAAATCCGACTGTCCCTCTATTTAATAAAATCAATTCTAATATATTTATTTTACAATCATATTGTTGAGTAGAATTTACTTAATACTTAATACTAAACAAGTAAGAAAATTATAGTCGGTCTAGACCGACTATTCGATACCCTATACCATGCGTTTAGAGACCCTATCTCTCAGGACCAGATATAGAAAATAAGCATAAATCAAATTTGAGTGGGATTTTTATTAATTTTTTTGGCTGCAGATATGAAAAAGTTCATATCGGATGATATATCTATATGGGGACTAGGCCCAAAAATGAACAAACCAAATTTAAGAAAAATCTGTGGAATATTTTTGTTTTTTGATAGATTTAGGTGAAGATCGGGAAGCAGCTCTATATGGGGCCTATGACTAGAAGTTGTCCCAAAGGGATCATTTTTGTACTACTGATTAATGGATGTAATAAACACATACAAACCCAATTTGACTAAGATTTATATGATAATTTGGATCTTATGGCAATTTATGATGTTTTTATGGGGGTCATTTGTATGGGGGCTAGGTCTGAACATGGACCGATTCTTACCAATTTCAACAGCGTTCATCCTATGGGCGATAGAAGCACAAATACCAAATTTCATCAAAATATATTCATATTTGCGACCTGCAGTTTGATTACAAGCTTTACATGGACACACAGACGGACGCACGGACGGACGGACGGACGGTCGGACATCGTTAAATCGAATCAGATAGTTATTCTGATTCGATCGGTATAATAAAATATGGGTCTAGGTCAAATATTTTTGATAGTTACAAACAGCAGCACAAAGTCATTATACTCAAACCACATAGTGGTATAAGGTATAAACAAATGTATGTTTATGTTTTGTTGCTGATTTTGAGTGTTTTTCTCTTTCGTCAAATGGTCAGTTCGTCAAAACGTCACAGTCAAACAATGTATCGATCGTTCATAAACAATTTGGTGTAATGTTGCACAAATTGGTGATACGCTAAAACAAATAAGTCATTAAACTTTTTGTTTACAAAATATTTGTTTGCGTTCTACATACTTTCAGTATCAAACGTACAAACATACATTTTGTAAACCTGACTCAACCTGACTATGTTCACGAGTACACTACAATGTCGTCAAAGTCAATCATATCTGTTTTATGACAATAATTATCATTTCTTTAAAAATTTGAATTTTTGCAAAAATAATTTTATACCTCTGTTGTTCATATTACTCTGTTGTTTATCTTCTTTTCTTTTACGCTGGTTTTCTGGACTGCGTTTAGCTTTTCCTTTTGGGTGATAATTCCCTCTGTTCTTATCATATAACCTGGTCTACCTTTTTCACGCTGCTTTAATAAAAATTTTTGTCTTCTTAGATCCATAATATTAATTGGCTAGGCATTTTCTTGTGACCGATGTTTTGTTTTACCATTTTATCTCGATTTTGACAAAACGTATATTATTTGAAAGGTATTTCTTTTTAGCCATTTTGCAGATTTACAGATTTTAAAATTTTTTCCTTTATTTTGAGTAAATTGCATTTAAAGTTGCTACTAACACACACATAAACTTACACAACGCTATGTGTGTGTTTATTAAATTTGTTAATGTGTTTGTAATAAAAATGTTTTTTTTGTTGATTCGTGAATTGGCAATAATTTATTAGCATACCTTTAGGGTCTTTATTTAATGAAAATATAAAATTTCCTAGAATTTGCACTCGAATTTCGGGGGCTGGAATCTGCTAGTATTTATTAATTCGATTGATGTGCGATATCGAATAAATCGTCCAATTTCTCTTAAAATTAAGTTTCGTTCTTGTTTTGAGTTTCAGTTTTTCGACCATGATTCTTTGTGATAGATTTCCACTCGTTGCATAATTTTTCCAGTTTCTCAATGGAGTGTTGGAATTCGTGCTTTTTGCCGAAATGTGCTAACTTCAGCAACAGGCAATCTAGTACTTTCTCTTAAATTTAACCAACTATGCGTAAATTATAGAATAAAACTTTTTTTGAAGTTGTATTAGTGTAAACTTGAAAAAATAATATTAAGGCATACGCTCGTGACTCAATAAATGCAAAACAAATAAATGCCATAAAAAATAAACAAAATACACCCTATACGTCCAGCTGACAAGTAAAAATGAAGAGAGCTTTGAGGCACGGCTAAAAATTGACCAATCGTGTTAAAATTTTTCGTGTGAAATATAAATTCGAAAAAATAGAAATAAGGACCGGTCTATTATATACGAGTACATAATTATTATTGTTATTATATATTATTTGGTATTTTGTTTAATTTTCGACGAAAAAGCTTGCACATATTTTGCGACATCAAATTAGCGCCCCCATAATCATTTTTTGTTATCTCGCTTGTTACCAAATGTCATCAGAATATATTGGCGACCGTGGACACACGGATGGACAGACATCGCTAAATCGACTCAGAAAGTGACTCTGACTCGCAGAATGATTCTGAGTCTATCGGTATTATAAAAGGGTCTAAGTGATATATTTTTGGTAGTTAAAACAAAGCACACCCGTTTCTAAGGAAACTGTAGGTTTAAGAGAAAAAGGTTATATTACAAAAAATGTTAAAAAATAGTAAAAATGCCATGAAGATTTAAGTTCCGAAATAAAAATTTAAGTTTTCAGAAATAAAAAAATTCCGGTGTTATCTGGGTTAATATGCTAAGAAAGAAAATGCGAAAATCACGTGAACTACTCAGTGGCATTACGCTCCCTTTTCAGATGCAAAGAATTTTAATTTTGAAGGGCCCGATGGGTATAATTATTATGTTCATGACCTACGTAAGAAGGAGCATTATTTGAACCACCTGCACAACCGGGTCGGAGGTATGTTGGTGTGGGGAGAAATATTCCACAATAGCACCAGCGAGTTGCAGTTTTTGTCTCGTATGAATACGGAGAACTACAATAGCGTTTTGACAACAGCTTTTCGCCACTTTCAAAACTTATTTAAAAATCTAAAGTGGCATTTTCAGCATGATAATGGTCCAATCCACACTGCGCGATCCGTGAAATAATAGATTTAGAGCCAAAAATTTGACGTCCATGAATGGCCACCATACTCGCCCGATATAAATTTCATCGGGACGTCTGGGGATGGTGGTCTCGGAAGGTGTACGAGTCCGGAAAACAATACAACACAAAAGCTGAATTAATCGAAGGCATCAAACATGCTTGGTCCAACATTTCGTTGAATTACTTTGAACAACTTTACAATTCAATTCCCAGTCGAATTTTGATGTGTTTTCAAACAAAGACGGCACCACTCATTACGAGTTATCCTTAAAAATCTCTAAAATATAATATATAAGTATTAGAAAGCTTTGTTGTTGTTCTAAATACTATTTAAATTGAAATAATCGCAGATGGCGCTATCCTGTTGACCAATATTTCGCTTCGTTTTTTATAGTTTTTCTAAGAAATATATTAAAATATTATCTTGAAAACTATCTTAAAAACGAACTGCCGTATTCATAAGTTTATGTTAAGCAGTCGATTGCGCTACGCATAACGAGTTCACAACTAAAATGTGTTCTTAAGCTTATGAACTAGCTGTTCATTAGTCTATTCATGAGATTTTTTTATCTTCTTCCTAACTAGAATTTTAACATCACTGATTTTTGTGTTATAATTTGAAACAACTGAAAACTCCACAATTGATACAAATATCACTATATCGTTATATCGTTTTTATAAAATGTTATATCAATAATGCTTCAGAACACTAATGGGCAATTCCGTATGTGACGGAATGACATTTTGAGTTGTAGAATTGAAGTTAAGGCTATTCTACAAAGCTATTTTGAATTGAAAATTCATTCTGCAGTTTGAAAATGATTGTTAATGATTACGAGATTTAAAAAAAAACTCAGAAACAATTTTTACACTATTTTTTTCTTTTATTTTTGAGTAATTTCTCATTGTGTGACGGAATGACATTTTTGCTACCATGACTATGTCCTGGTATTAAAACCTGGGAACTTGTGTAAATTAAGAAGCAAGTCAGATTTTAAACTAATGCATATTTTACATATGGTATATAAGCAATATAAAATTATAATTTAGAGCAACTGGCCTGTAATAGTATCGAATTTATTAACTGTCATTTGACGTGACGGAATGACTGTGATGGAATGACTAAAGTTTCTTAAACATGTATTAAAAGAAAATTGAGTAAACAAATATATTTTATATTTATTTTATTATTTAGAATGCTTGTAAGGAATTACATTATGTAACTTGGAACATGTTTTAATATATTTTTAAACTTACTTCATATGAATGAAAAAATAATTTGTTTCATAAAAGTTGACATTTTTATGGAATTGCCCTAATTTGTTATTTGATTTATGAAAAAGTTAAAAATGCCTTTGAATATAAATTACACTTGACATTGATTCATTTCCGAATCAGTTTGTATAATTTTATTGGATGATGTTTGTCAATCCGTATTTTGAAAGTATGAGTCTGAAAAACACATTATGTACGTTTGTTATAAAGTTGATGATACCATCAAATCTTATCTGAAACTTTATTGACAAATTGTGTAGAACAGATAACGCCACAATAAAGACTTTTTCATTTTTTCGAGAAAAACATATATTTTCTAAAAGAATTCGAAAAGTGTCTCCATATAAAAAAATAATTGGTACATATGTTTCCATCGCCTCCAACCAGTCTATCAATGAGATGTCCAATAAATATTCTGGAATTATGGGTACTACCCCTCCAGCAAGCAACGATATCAGTTACATTTAAAGTTATATTACAAAAAACCTTAAGGAAATATAATAATTTAAATTTTATTCACATATGTTTCGTTATTATTCCTGGACATCATTACCTCCTACAGTTTGAATGCGATATAGTCGATAGCTTATTTCATATAATCCGGAAATTTTTTTCAAAATTTTGCAGTGTCTTGTTTTTTTTTTGTAATTTTTCAAAAGCTCTATCTACATTTTGACAAACTATGCTAAAACCATGCTGGTACCTACAAACGTTTTGTATCTACTTTCTTCCCCAACATCTTAGAGAAGCTAGAGCTTGAATATGTGCAGTAATTTTCCCATCATTTTTTTCACCTTCAAGGTCTGTATTAACCAATGAAATTAATTTCCGCACGTTATCTTTTGTAAACCTTTATTGCTTTCTGAACTCCTAGTCCTTATAGATCAATATATCGCTTTTTGGTAACACTTTGTTAAATACTTTCATACCCTAAACACCACTGTGCAGAGGGTATATATATGTTTGTCATTCCGTTTGTAACGCATAGAAATAAATTCCAGAGACCCCAAAACCATATATTTTCTTGATCCTTATGACAAGGGCAGTTGATGTAGCGATGGCCGACTGTCCGCTTGTCTGTAGAAATTACGATCACACCCTCAATAAATACGATAGACTCTTCGTTTTTGCATAAAATTGTTTGCTGACATCCCATCAAAATCGGTCTAAAGGGTCACGAGATATGAATGAAAATGTGAAAAAATTAAAAATGTTCAGTGTGTGTCGTTTTTCTTAAGATATGCATGTATATTATGTAACTCTTTTTATTCTTTTATTCATTGAAATTGTGGCATTTGCATTTGCATTTGATTTCACAATACGTGTCACGTTAGCTAAAAGGCGGGGTAAGGTTTAAAGACGAAAAAGGCGTATGTTCATGATTTTTGTTTGAAGACATGTATCACGTTGAATTATTTATTTCATATACACGTTATAGCACAATCTTTGAGAAAAATTCAACTAAAAATTTTAACAAATAAATCCGTGACAGGGAAACTCTGGAGGCGCCTCGAAAAAAGTTGTTGTTACCGGATCAGGTGAAACAAAAAAATATAAATGCGTTTAAAAGGTGATATGTTTCCCTAGGTATTCAGGAAAGTTTTTTTTATTTTTGACAGCATTTTGAAGTGAAAAACACGATGGTTGCTATAAAATTTCGGTGAATTTGTCATATAAAATAAAAAAAATGGTTAAAGAAAACTCTCCCTGATAACCTGTTGATTTATGTGATAGTGTATAAAATTTCAAAAGGATCGGTCGAGTAGACTTTGATTTATGATGCTCACGGACTCAAAAATGTTGTTTGCGAGAAAATTGATTTAAATTTTTTAACATATACGTTATACCTAATAAGGGCCGGTTGCTGGAATCTCTGTATCTTCGTTAGTTTTACTCCGATTTGCTTGAAATTTCAATACTCGACATGTTTTACATTCAGAAAAAATTTAAAAAGATAAAAAAAAAGTTGTAAACGTTACCCTGCCTTAAGCAGGTATTGCCACATATATTTTATCGGTTACACGATATAAAAAGAAAAAATATTATTTCTAAAAAGTACCTTTTTTGAAAAGAGCAAAATTTTTTTAAAGTACCTTTTATAAAAAAAAAACCTTGTTTTATAGTACCCCTTTTTCTACAGAGTACCCTTTTTTAAAAAATATCTCTATTTAAAAAATATCAGATGTTTTAAAAAGTACATTTTTTCAAAAGTACTATTTTAAAAATACATTTTCTAAAAGAATTACATTTCTGAAAATTAACCTTTTTTAAAAAAAAACCTTTTTAAAAAAGTATCTCTTTTTAAAAGTACCTTTTTTGAAAGGTACCCTTTTTAAAGTCATTTTCTACACAAAAATACACTTCTTTTTTAAATAGTACCCTTTTTTAAGTAAGCCATTTTTAAAAAGTACTATTTAAAAAAAAAAAAAAAATAAAAGAGTATCAACTGTATTTCAGAAAACTTTAAATTTATTTCAGATATTATCAAATGTATTTCAGAAAATATCAATTGAATTTCAGAAAATATCAATTGAATTTTATAATTAAAAACTAATTTGCCCCACAATACTGAAAAGTTATTACTGTTCCTATTAGTGATTTGGAGTCACAGAAAATGTTTTACAATATATGGACTTATTTTTTAATGCACTGCAAAATAAACTATCAAGGGCAGACTCTTAATAGTAAGAAGATGAAGAAAAAATATGGAATAAAGTTTTGCTGCATCGTGATGCCCGATTTTGAAGTCAAAATTTTGAAAAAACACGTTTATAGTTTTCAAGAAATGTTACAAACCCAATACAATACTTAAAAAGTATGTTTTTGTATAGCGTTCGGACTACTTTTCTGAAATTCAATTGATATTTTCTGAAATAAATGTGATAATTTCTTGAATACATCTGCTATTTTCTGAAATACATTTCATATTTTCTAAAGTACATTTGCTATTTTCTGAAATACATTTGATATTTTCTGAAATACATTTGATACTTTATGAAATTCAATAGATGTTTTCTGAAATTCAATTCGGAAAGATGTAGACTAGTTCTTTAACAACACTTTGAAACTTTTTCCTAAGACCAGTAATGAAAGTTTTCAGAACTAGGTAACTATAACTGCAGGTATGACTAAGTGATAAGAATTAGAATTAAAATAGCATTAATTCTCTACACATTCTACTTAGAAATATTCAACTTTAGTAACAGTGTTAACTCGTACCCTTCTTTTTAGTTCAAAACTCAATCAGAATGATTTGCTAATTTTTCTATAAACATGTACAACATTAAGAAAATAGTTCTTAATTTTATATTGAAAAGTCTTGTATGAATATATGTATAGAACAAAATAAAATTTGGAATATAAATTAATAATTAAAATATTGCATGCATCAGGAGAATAGCATAAGGGGCCTTGACTGACTCCCTGTTTAAAATGTCTTCAAAAGGTGTGCAATGTTTTTTTTTTTTGAAATTTCATTCATTATACATTACGAAATATAATATTTTTTTTATATATTTCTTCATAATGAGATGTGCCAAGTTCAACGTTACACTAACATTATTTTTAAAACATTGGATTTCTTATTCGGTGTGTTGGTTGTATTCATTTCATGCTGATTTAATCATAAAGTTCATTTTCACACTTGTCGCTCATACCCATTACTCATCGTAAATACATACAACGTACAATTTTCTACATGTGCGATTAAATACATACATAATCGTATGTAGGAACGCATGAATATTAATTAAAAAAAAAAAGTTAAAGTTGCACAATATAGATGAAATTAATTTCATGTAATTTTAGTATATCTAATCAATGCATTTCATTATCTTCTGTATCAGTAACTCAATTAAATTCGATTCAGATCAGAATTAAATCTCATATTAGTTCACAAACAGTTGCAAATAATTTAAAGAACGAACACTATTAAAATCCAATCTAAAAATAAAATAAGAAACAAAATTTCTATAAAAGATATACATATGATATACTATATATATATAAGTATATATATGATATATTCTTATTTTCTATATTCGCACCACACAACGCTCTAAACAAACGAAAAATAAGTTATCTTTTCATTCCGTTTGGCTGCGACTTTTCTTGTGCTGTGTTTTCTCCTCGTATGCTCTCGTATGTTGTTGTTTTCCTTCTTACAATACCTTGAAAGAATTCATTCATTTGTTCAGGTTTTTAATTGATAAAATAAAATTGTGTCAAACGAATGATCCCAACTGCATTATTCTCTAACTGTTCGATACAACTGGCTGCGTAGCATTGACTTGGGATCTTTAATTTAATGCGTAAAGATTTTTACACCTCTTTTATTCAATTCTTAGTACATAAAATAGAATTACTATGTTTATGCTTAGACATGTCTTCACATTAAAGGCCCCTTAATTTTCTTGAATTTACTAGTAACCATCGACTTGAATCATTTATTCTTTAATCAATTACGCTATTCAACAATTTTAAACCATTTACAAAAACTGTCTTTATTGGACATGTCTTCTAATAAACTTGATTGCGCTGAATTGAAATCTGTTAAAAACTTATTTCTCATTTGTCATTTTTGAAATATAGCGGTATATACATATACTCACATTTTACATAAAATTTTGTGTTTCAGCTTAAATGTTCAGAACTACATATACATGTTATAAAATCATATATCTTTTTTATAGATTATAAATCTACACAAAATTAACTTTCGTTTGATTATAATCATGCCAGTGCATGTTTTAGGATATATCACTACATCAATTCTAATTGAAATTGAGAACTTTTCAAATGAAATTTAGAAAATTCCAATTGTAATTGAATTTTTCATTTGAAAATGAGAAAAGTACAACCAAAATTGAGAATTTCTGTTTCAAATTAATTTTTTCATAAATTTCCAATAAAAATGTCTAATTAATCTTCACCAAAAATTTAAAAAAAAAACCTTTGTATTTTCTCAATTTCATTTGTAATATTTCCAATTTGAGCTGAAAGATTCCCAATTTCAAATGCAAAATCTCAATTTCATTTGGAATTTTCCCAATCTTAATTTCATTTGGAATTTTGCCAATTTCAAATGGAAAATCTGAATTTCAATTGAAATTTTCTCAATTTCAAATTGAAAATAAAAATCAAATATTGCTGCTCAAAGCAAAAAATTTTGGCGTCAGGCATAGCATAGTGCAAGAATGTTTGACAATTCCTAATATTTATTACCAGATTTTAGATTTGGATATCTATCTACATACAAATGAACCAACGTTTTTATATATCTGTGGTCACAAGCAATAACCGCCTAACTCAAAAATCATGCTTTTGAGAAAAATTGCTTTTTATATAAATGTAATGGGGCTTCATTACGACTTAGGTCAGAATATTTGTATTAATATCTTTTTAAAAATCAGTGTAAGAGGAATGGGGATTTCACGTAAATATAAAGATTTTTTAGTAGAATATGATATTATACATAACTCAAATCGGCGAAAATCATTTTTTCGAGAAAAATAACTGTTTATATATAAGTAATGGGGCTTTGTTATGACTGAGGTCAGTATATTTTCATTAATAACTTTTTAATAAACAGAGTTAGAAAAATGGGGATTTCACGTAAATATAAAGCATTTTTAGTAGAATATGACAGCAAACATAACTCAAATTGTTCTTAAGTCGACTTAGGCGGTTATAGCTTGTGACCACAGATATATAAAAACGTTGGTTCATTTGTTTGTAACGAATGGTCTCAGAAACTATAATAGCTGTCGAGCTAAGACTTGTACCATAGATTCGGTTCGAGCTCTTCTGTGTTTTTTTTAGTTTTAACCCTCTAGCTGGCGTTGGGGTCAAGTTATAAAAAAAATTCTTATATTCAGTGCGATTTGGCTGCAATTCAGAATGTGTGTATGTTTCGTCATATGAAATTTTTGTGTGTATAAATGGATTCGATAGGTGGCGCTGGGGTAAAGTTATTTCGAATATTCTTATTTACGGTGCGAATTTACTGAATTTAAGTATGTACCTATATGTATGTTAGATGATGCCAAAAAATTTTTTGTTGGACCCGGTAGATGGCGCTGGCATTCGAAAAATAATGAGTTGTCAAATTTATTTAAATTTTATTAAGATACAAAATTCACAAATGCTTTTATATATACATATTTTAACCAAATAGGAAGGAAAAATTGCATTGGCTATTGCTTCGTCCGGGATAGCCGCAACATTATTGCATGGTGGTCTACAGCTCATTCAGCACTCAAATCACCGTTAAACGTACAAACAAATGAGAATGCTGTATGTAATATCAAACAACATTCTGGTATGGCAAAAGTTCTGCAAAAATGAATTATTATTATTTGGGATGAATGTACCATGGCTCACAAACATTACTAAGAAGCATTACATAGAACTTTAAAAGATTTGAAAGGCAATGAAAGACTTTTTGGTGGAGCTCTCATATTATTATCTGGAGATTTTCGTCAAACATTGAAAGTCAAACCAAAATCAACCTATGCTGACGAAATATATGCATGCTGAAAATCATCAAAATTATGGAGTTGCGTTCAAACTATAAAATTAACAACAAACATGCGAGTACAATTAGAAAATGATCTATCGGCTGACCAATTTTCAAAACAATAACTTGATCTTGGTAATGATAAAATCAATATTAACCCAACCAATCAAACTATTAAAATATCCATAAGATTTTTGTGAATTTATATCGTCAAGTGATGAGTTAATTGAAAATGTATTCCCCGACATTCAAAATCAATATCGTAACTATGATTGGTTAAAATGTTAATGTTGTTATGCAGGACATGATTGATTCCGAAACGTTTTTTTTTTTCAAATCTATGGAGAGTGTTGTTGAAGAAAATGAAGCTGTCAATTATCCAACAGAATTTTTGAATTCACTTGATGTACCCGGTCTACCGCCACATTTATTAAAATTCAAAGTCGGTTCTCCAATAATTTTGCTACGTAACCTCAACGCTCCGAGACTATGTAATGCAATCAGGTTAATTGTTGAGAGAATAATGCCCAATGTTATTGAGGCCACAATTCTCAAAGGAAAGTTTAAAGGAGAACATGTTTTGCTGTCAGGAATTCCTATGATTCCTACCGACACACCGATAACATTCAAAACATTGCAATTTCCGATCAGATTGGGCTTTGCCATGACCATTAATAAATCTCAAGGGCAATCATTGCAAATATATGGTTTGGAGCTCGAAAACAGTTGTTTTTCCCACGAGCAACTATATGTGGCATGTTTCTATGTCGGAAAGCCAGCAAATTTATTCATTTACTGGGAGAATAATTAAACTAAAAATATTGTTCACTCTTAAGCATTACTATAAAGGAAATATATTGGTCATTCTTATTTCATAAATAAAACATGGTTTGTCTTTAACAGTTTTCAATTAATATTAACAAATGCACAAGCGTTTTCTTTTTTTTTTTTTTGTATTGGTATATACAGATTCTAACTAAAATAGAAAATTCATGGAGGGCAAAATAACGTTTGCCGGGTCCAGCTAGTACTTACATAAATTTGGATCACATTGCCCTGATATTGGATATTATCAGTAAGAACAGTTTTTTAGGTTCTACGCATTTAGTGTGGTCGTGAATATCAGAACCTGTTATAATGTTTTGGACTATGCAGAGAACTCAACCCAATTATTGAGTAATTTTACGGAAACCGAATTTACTAAAGTTCTATCACTAAGAGAAACTTTTAGCCTATTTTGCCAAAGTGACGTTATAGATATGAAACATGAACTGAACATTTTATAATTTAAGCCAATAAAGACTAAAAGAAGTAATACTTCTGACGAAACCTAAGAGCTTGCAGCAATAATTACAAAATTTACGTTATAGCTATGAAACGCATTATACCTATGTATGTAGAATAATTTTCGTAAAATTATGAATAATTTAAACTCTTACACTATTATTGAAATTTTGTGATTTGCAAATTTTAATAAATATATTCACTGTATCAATTAAAAATTGTAACTAATATAAAAGTGGATTGTATAAAAAATTTTTATAAAAGACTGCATTCTTCTTAGTGCTGGAATTTTCGTATGTAGTAACATTCGCGCAACATCATATCGTCGTCATGCTACGCAACATGGTACAACAACACAAAACACTAACCCAAACAGCATACATATACCCAAGTATGTGTGTGTACAACAAACGAATACAATAAACTGTTTTGTAACAGTCTGATTTTGACATTGACGAATTCGTCGCCATTTGTCATTTGTACCCATAAGAGAGAATACACAAAAAAAAACAAAAGCATAATAATAGCAAGAAAGACAACAACAACAATTTGGAAAAATTCAAAACAGAAAAAAGGATACTCCTACCCTAAGCCTGACATCCTGCAGGCAGCATTCCGTCAGCCATCAGTACATTTGTAATTTTTCTCTTACGTACACAGAACCAGAAACCAAAATGCTCGAACATACACCAAAATCTTGAATTACGAAAATATTTATTTGATGTGTAGTAAGCGAATTGTTGCTGTTGCAGAAGTACACTTCTCATTATCACAACCCCTGATTTTCATTTAGGTTAAACTAAACAATACAATACTTCTGAATGTGTCTAGCAAGTAGAGCAAAAGTCTAACGATGTTTTGGAATAGCATACTATTGGTAATATCACAGGTGTATACTTCTCTATGAACTTTTGAATAATTAATAAATTTTACATTTAACTGAATGTTTTCTCATACTTTCGAAGAGCTTTAGATATTTAATTAAATCAGTTATTTTACTGAACTCATCAACGATTGTGTATACAGTGGCCGAAAAAATTATAAAATTTTCGCTTTTGTACGCTATAAGACTCTATGGTCAAGGTATATTGAGTTCGTTCCGATTTTTGAAACTAGCCAAAATACTTGAATACATCGACAGACTTTGAATAATTTTCAAAGCCGATTTAGTGCCGTTCGTTGGTTTGTCTGTCCGTCCGTTCGTCTGTCTGTCTGCGTGTCGATTGAGCCCTGTAATCAAACTACAGCTCGCAAATAAGAATATATTTTGATGAAATTTTGTACATAAGCTTTCTTCAATTATGATCGGTATTGAAATGAAAATGAAACGACTTAAATTGTCCGAAGATCCGAATTAGCATATAGATCACGGTGAAATTTGGTTTATGTATGTTTTTACACCCAATAATTAGTGCTTCTGAGTAATGCAATGATTCAATTTATTTTTCTATTCTTCGAAATTAGAAAAAAAAAACAAGCGTAATACGGCCGTGCCGAATCTTTGATACCCTCCACCTGTGTCTTCAACTCAACCAATGTTGCTCTCCTCTTTGGCCAGTTTTTATATAGTTTATTTTTATAAAAAACAATGATCGTATCCTCTATAGTAATAATTAATTGCTATCTGAGAATTTTCATTATTTTTCTCTTACTACACAGAAAAAACACAAATCCATTTTCAATTACGAAAACAACGTATTCAATTACTTTTGTGTTTAAAATTCCACCAATGACAAAAATTGTTTATTCAATTACAAAAGTACTAGGTCGTTAATAGAAAATGTTTTCAAGCAAACAGTTTACGGATTTGATTAAAAATTTAATTGATATTTAAATTTTTTTTTAATTAAACATTTAACTGACTCAATTAAAAAATGCTTAAAAATTTCATTTTTTATCAATTAAAATTTTAATTGACCCAATTTCAAATTTAAGATTTGGGTAGCCTACAAAAGTCTAAAATAAAAACAAAATTTTATTGTTTTAGGGTTTTTTTTATTAGGATAATTCTTATGAAACAAATAATAAAGCAAACAATTCAGGCACTTAAATACTAAATAAAAAAGTAAGTAAAAACTATAATTAGTATAATAAAAAAGTTGTACTTTAGGTATAAGGAACATTTACAGTTTATATCACAAAAGTCTATGTTAATATCTTCGAAGCGATATTATAACTTCTTTTTTTATATATTTATTTTTAATAAACTAAAATGTTTTTTTTTTAATAAAAACATAACTAAAAATTCACAGTGAAAAATGTGACAAACAGTTTATACTTTTTGAAATGTATTATATTTCAATATGTTGAATTTCATTTTTAATTATTGAAACCTTAGCAAATTTCTTTTTTGAAGGGATTTCATACAAAAAATGTTGCAAAAAATTATAAAAAATTTCCGATTCCTCGGGATACTGCAAATTAAAAACAAAAAAGAGTTTAAATAAAATATCAACACAATTTAGTACTGTTAGGAATGGATATCTGCGATCGTCGAAAAAAATTGTTATGGACTTAATATTGTTAACATCTCCAACAACCAATAATCGTGGTTGGATGTTTTTATTTTGCAGTTTCAACAACTTAACTTTGGCATCCAATTCTTCTTGTGTAGCAGCTATAATAGCAAAAGATTCTTGGGAATCACTAACGGAGAACTTTTTACGAAATTTTGCACCTTCTTCATCTGAAGCAACTTTTTGATGCGGGGGAAAAGAATGATGTAAATACCATAATATGGTAAACGTTTTTGACTCTGAAAAAATAAAGATGCATTGAAATGTAAATGAGTAAAGTATTATTATTATAAGTATTTATGAGTATTACCTTGATCCGAAGATAAAGTTGTAGGTAAGTTTAACTTTCTCAAAATAAAAGCAGATGAAATTGTAGTTTTCAAATATTGAAGAATTTTTGGTTCATAGAATGACCACCTGGATTTAAAGTCGTTTGCCATGGGAAATTTTATATTAAAATCTATTTCAATCTGAAATATATAAAAATAAATGCAAGATATTTATTTTATAAAACATGAAATAAAAAAATAACTCTTACCAAATGAATACCAGAAGGTTGAGAATATTCAGGCCATAATTTCAAAAATTCTTTAGTTGTTACTGACTCTGCCATTTGTCTGAAGCGCAATTGGGCACTCTGGGTCCAATAGATGTCAAATTCTTCTGAAGTTATGTTCCCATTTCGTAAAATTTTTACTGCATTTAAACAGTTTTCATCTGGTTCTAAAAAAATTAATTAATGTTAGTTTTTGAAAAAAAAATATTAAGAAAAAAGTACAATTCTTAAAAAAGGAACCTTTCTTAAAAAAGTACCTTTTTTGAAATAGTACCTATCTTAAAAAAAGTGTTTTTTTTCTTGAAAAAGTACCTTTTTTTACTTACCATATGTGAGTGATTGAATCTCTTTGGAAGAATTTTTTAAGCTTAAAACTCCTCTTTGGACCCTCTTTAAATTTGCTAATTTATTATATATTTTTCCTCTTTTTCCAACTTTATAAAATTCCTTTCATGATAAAATGATTGCTAAATTAGTAAGTTATTTCTTGAACATTTTCATTAAATCTTACCACTGTTTCTGTTGGAAAAATTGAGCAAATTTCTATTTCAAAGTCAGAACACTGTGAAATCGAGCATTCGGTTTCCCTCTCTTGTAAGAAAGTTGCGATAGTGTTAACTAATAAATGTCTTTGCTCTTCATGTAGTGCATTGTGTTGTTTGTAGTAATTCACAATCATTCGTCCACTCTTTGTTTCATTTAGTATATGTGATACAGAGCATTCCTTTTTTTGTAAGTTATTATTAATAGTAATTTTACTACAGGACGGCTTCGGATTTTGTATGTCACACACTACATTTTCATTGTGGTCCAATTTGCCTTTATATTCCCTCAATTTGTATTCAAAAAGTGCCTCATCACCAGCGGGTAAACTGCAGAAAATTTTTTTTATGTGGTGCGGCTGTAGAATTTTCAAAATTTCTATACTTATGTGATGCTCTGTAATAAAAATTATTAATAATTAACTTTAAGTTATTCAGAATTTACTTAACTTACCACTAAGTGTGTTATATATATGTGAAAGATTCCACGATGTTAAGAGTTCATTCAAGTCCATATCGACTGTATCCATTTCGATCAGTTTTAATATATACTTTTATACAGTTCTTTTAATTTTATAAAAGTTTTTCCGTTTGCAGTTGTAATTATTTCCACGGGGGGGCCAACAATTTCTGTCAAATTTAGAATAACGTAATTAGTAGAAATAAGCCCACATTGAAATGCTGAATAGTGTTTATTATATATTGCAGTCATTTTTCTACAGCAAAGAAAAATGTTATTGCTTGAGGTTTTGATAATAAAGCAAATGTTATATATTTCGAAATCTCCAAAAAATTTTGCCACAAATTTTTGCGTGTTATAAGTGTATCCCCAAATATCAGCCTCTATATACACAGCGAGTAAATTGGTTGGAATTTTCAATTTGTTACTAATTTCCTCTTTAATATTTTTGTTATGCTGCGGAATTTTGAAAACAACTTCTTCATTTTTATAACTTTTAAGCAGAAAATTAGCAAAAACCATTTGTTGTTTGTAAGAAAAACTTTTTGGAATGTTTTTCCTAGAAGTGATAACATGGGCATAAATTTTAAATTGTTTATGCTTTCCTTCGTACTTAAAGCTCCATAAATTCCGTAGAGGGCCCGATTTTTTCATAATAAACGCATAGTGCGTCAACAAATGAAATTTCGGTGTCAAATTTTTTTTAAACAAAATTTGATAATTGTGATTAAATTTTTCAGTTTTCACACGAACTTCTCTTATAAGTGATTCCTTTACTTCGAAGCTTAAAATATCTTCTATTAATTCAAAAAAATCCAATAAAAAGAGCCAAACTTCATCCATATTCGACACAAAGTCTCCAATTAATATTGGGAAGTAATGACAAAAAGATAACATTTGCTTGGCAGACATTTTAAGTTTTCTATTCTGAAGTTCTTTTATGTTAATAGTTACTTTTTCATTCCCTTTGTCGTGCTTTCCATAAGAGAATGATTTTATGCGACTGTTCAACGTGCCGATGGTAAAATATTTCATTTTGTCAATAAAATATAAGAGAGATTCAGACAAAACATAATGACAAATCCCCTCAAATATGTCGTGCATTACATCTACTGTAAAGTTTTCGGTGCTGTGAAATGAGGGAATTATTTGAAATGCACAGTCACTTACGATGCCAGTTTCATTCTGTATTTGCCGCTCAAATGATTCCCTATAGTTAATTCTATTTCTGAAAATCATTGTATTTTCAGCATTTAGTTTTTGACAGTCCGACTTTTTCATCAGACAAATTCGGCAATAGTAATTCGCACTAAATGATTTTGAAAACCCTAGGGTTGAATTGAGACCTAGATTATCTCCTAGTAAAAGACCCATTACAAACTTGATATTTTTTATGCCATCTTTAGTCTTAATGAGTATTCCTTCCACTTCAATTTTTTTTAAATTTGTTGCTAATGGAATGAAACAATCATTTCCAAATCTTTTGACGTCGGCGGATTTTATGGTACAAGCCAAATAAACTTTATCTAATTTTGAAGACTTTTGAGGCAAGCAGGGGAAACTGTAATAGAAATTACAAATTGCAGTATTGTTGGACTTAGCACCCAGGGGATTGTTAATACCAAAATCGTCTGCATACAGAAAGTATGGAATTACAATTTCATTTGGATATAAACTTCTTTTTTGTTTAAATAATTCTCCCTGGCAAAAATTAACGAATTTATTGCTGTTTTCAATCTCTTCCATATGTTTTAGTACTGAATCAATAAAATTTTCCTTTTCAAAAATGTTTTTAAATTGGAACTCTAAAGGCATAATTGTACCTTTTGCATCATTTGTTTCAGAAATACTAAATTCCTCAACATTTCCAATTAGATCATTTACTTTGAGAGTTTTTTCTAACAAATATTCTGTTTTAACATTTGAAAATAAGTTTTTCCCATCATCAACCACTTCAAATATTGTTTTTTCACAAAAAGCGCTTTCAGAAACGCAATCCTTAATAAAATCAAGTACAGGGTTCAAAATTAAATGTTCAACTAAATCTTTGATTGTGTCAACATCCTTTCGTGAAAAATTGCTACGGCCATTTAACGCAACCATAAATTTTGTGGCAGAATAACGCATATCGTCAACTTTTTTCTTATAACAAAATTTAGCAGGCATGTGTGGAAGAGATTGTTGAGTGGTAGTGGAATTTAATTCAAAAGTAGCCACAACGTCTTTCTGATTTTCATTCCCGGAAACTTTTAATGCGCCACTTGCATTTACAATAATTTTAGGTTTTTCTGGTATCTGGTTTTTGATATGCCTTTCAAGATGACGTTTAAAACTAAACTTCTTGCAAAATTTTTGGTTACATTTTCCAAATGTGCACTCATAAATAAAATTTGGGCAATGTTTTGAATGTTTTTTTAGATGAATAATGTATAAACCAAAGTTAAATGTTTCTTCACAAAAAAAACATGTAATATTTTCCATTTTTACTTACAGTTTTAAAGTTAGAACACACTTTTAAGTTTAATAACTTATTTTTTTTATTATTTGTTTATACCTATGTTTAACACTTTTTTATTTAACTATTATTGTTTTATAATTTGTGCTTTTTGCTACCACGCGTTGAATGAAAAATATGTATATGCCTTGCTTTATTATCAGTGTTGCCACTGATAATTTTGCAAAAGCGGGACCATTTATAAAATCGTGATATTTGAATAATATGTTTTTGATATTAAAGATATAACATATTTTTTTTTAATAAAACATGTTTAATACACACAATGATTATATTAAACGGATGAAAATGATGGCATTACGAAACTTTTCATTTGTACACGCAAAAAAACAACATCAAAAGTTAATACATATTAAAATTTTAACTATTACTTTATAACATCTACAAAATTTCAAACGTGGTCGAAAATGAATGTGAATAAAACTTATTTAAGTTCTCAAAAACAAAAATTTATATAAAAATTTAACAAGATCTTTTTTTTAATTATATAAAAATTCTTTTGGGGTTGTATTTATACAAGTTTTTGGATAATTTTTTTTGGGTGTATGTATTAATTTTTTTAACGTTTTATTATAAGCAATCGTGGCACTTTGTAATTTCAATCAAAATTTAATTTAAAATAGAATAAACAAGTAAAAAACAATTGACTGTTAACTCGCCGGTTAACAACGGATCGAATCATGTTGAAAATCGGTAAATAATGTGTAGTCATCCACTTTACGTAAATGCTGAAAGTTTCAGAACTCTAGTTAGTCGAGAAGTTGCTGAAAACTCAAATAAAAAATTTCGCTTCAAACTTACAAATAAACAAATACAAAAATTAAATTAAATAAAACCATTTAAAAAATATATTTTAAAATTTTGTAATATCTGAGATTTTTGATAATTTTCGTTATGGGACTGTGTAATTATAAATTAGTCTGGTGGCAACACTGCATTACGTCAAAAGAGATAGAATAGATAGAAACAAAAAATTGTGTATGCATATTACAACAATAACAACATAACAACTGAAGACGCTATAAAACCACAAGCGCACACTCATTTGAGTGTAGAAATATGACAGAAATAACAAAGAAGCAAAAATAAAAAAATTATGTGAGAGTTGCGAATTTGAGCACTCATGTAATTGATCCAATTAAAAAATAATTGAAATATTTTTTAAATTCAATTAATCATATTAATTGAAATTTTTTGGCCAATAATTTTTTCTGTGTAGAGTAGAAACTCTATAAGTTCCATAAGTACTTCATAGTACACCAATGAAATTCATTATTTAACGCAGTCGGCGGTGTAATACCCAAATCCCTATAAGTATGTGTTGAGACCTTGGAAGAAAATATAAAAAGCAAATTTTTACATATAATACAAAAAAAAGGTAATAAATTAAATTCAACGTATACGGACTTAAAAATATTCCCGATGAAAGTTAATATACCAAATTTGATCTAAACATATAATTGTATAATTGCGACCTTGTGCTTGCGTACCAGGCTTACGTGTACTGATAAACGGCCGTGCAAAATTCGTGAAATCAACTAGAAAGTGATTTAGATTCGATCGGTATAAAGATGTGCCTGTGTAAAGGGTTACTGACAGCTAAAAACAAACTTAAACTTATTTTATCAAAAATATCCTTCTTAATATTCTTAAGATGTGTACATGTTTCAAAAATGATACTTTTAAAAAAAAAGTGTTTTTTTTTAAAGTTCATTTAAAAAAGGGATACTTTTTAGAAAAAAGGTGTACCGTATAAAAAAGGTGCTTTTTTGAAAAAGGTTACTTTTTTTGGAGAAAATGTACATTTTATGTTTTCTTTCATATTGGCGATAACGATATATAATATGTGACAATACTTGCTTAGGATAATGTGACACGCTCAGTATAACCATACACAGACTGTCATGCTGCAAATGCCACAACTTCAATATCCTAAGTAAAACAACAAAACACATTGAAAATTTTTAATATTTTCAAGACCGATTTTAATGATTTAAATAGAAACTCTTCTGGGATCCCAATAAAAGAATTTATGCACAAAAGAAGAAGTTATTGAGGGTGTGATCGTGATTTCCACATACAGACGGATAGACGTTCATCGCTAAATCCACTTCCCTTGTTATAAGGATCCAGACAGTACATGGTTTTGGGGCCTCCGGAATTTATTTCGGTGCGTTACAAACGGAACGAACAACACATATGCATATTGGTATGGAGGGTATAAAAACAATATAAAAACAGATGTTAAGGTGCTATTACATGATGTGTTTTTTACATATGTACTGTCAAATTTCGTCACAACAAAAGTTGTACACATCGTGTGATACATATGAAACATTGTTTATGTACAATACATGAGGAAAGTCACAAGTACATTTTTCAATTAGAACAGGTTCTATTTTTGCATGACAAACATATGAAAATACAACACTGCTTGTGGCGAAAGAAAAACAGAGTAAATTATAAAGATTAATATTGAAAGAAAAATAAATTGTTTAATATTAATTAACAATTAAAATATATATAACTTTTTTTAACAATAAATTTTTGAAAATTCACAAATTAAATCAGCTGTTTTTTACATTTAGAGGTTATGTCATACGGAAATACATATGCACGTGTGATAGCAAAAATTATGAATCGTATGTAAAAGACAATTTTGACAGACATAAGTAATTTCATATGGATAAAAAAAGTGACAGTACATATGTAAAAAACACATCGTGCAATAGCACCTTTAGTGTTTCTGCAGCGAAAACAAAATTTGAATTACTTAAAAAAAAAATCGTACGTCTAATTTATTCATCAATATTATTACGACAGTTTTAAACCACAACTTGTATTGCAATATTTGGTTTTATTTAAAAATATCTGCTTGTTTTTTTTTTTAAATGACTCGTGAGAACCCATTAACTGCAGAATAATGAGGACTTTAGTGTTCACAATTTCTTAAACCACATAATTGCAATGAAATTCTTAGAGGACCTGCAAAACTTTCTCAATGACCGAAATTGCTTATAATACACTTTTGGCAAGCCTAGCACTCTGTAGATAACACAAAGAGAAATGACTGACTTTGGGTAAACGTTACAAGGAATTTGGGGAGAAATGGAAAATAACTCTTTCCAAAGCAAACTTATTTAGCTTGGATTTCTAACAGAATAAATTATCATACTTATGTGGAAATGTAGGATATATCTGTGGTCACAAGCATTAAACGCCTAAGTCGAAAATCATGCTTTCGACATAAATAACATTTTATATACATAAATGTAATTTGGCTTCATTACGACTAAGGCCAGTATGTTTTTATTAAAAACTTTTTAAAACACAGTGCTAGAGAAATGGGGATTTCACGAAAATATAAGGTTTTTTAGAAGAATATGATAGCATACATAACTCAAATCGTTCTTAAGTCGACTTAGGCGGTTATCGCTTGTGACCACAGATATATCTAATTGATCATGTAGAATACATAGTGAGTCCAGACTTCATTTCCCAGCATTATAATGCAGCAATCCGCAATTCCCGTGTGAGCACTGAATTTCATCTAACAAAATTCCAAAATTTGGACCGGTCTACCCGAAAATCAGATCTTAAACACATAAGGAATCTATGGGGCATTTTAGTTCGCAGAGTGCATGCTAATGGGAAGCAATGTTACCGCTAATCAGTTAGAAGCTTAGTTAATTGAATTCAATGCAGGCATTACAATGCAGGCATTACTAATTAATTTTTTTTTTAAATAAATAAATATAAATTACTAGATGTAACCCGGTGTGCTTCGCTACCCCCTCCCCCTCACGCAAAGTCCCAAGGCTCTCACTATTACAGTAATTCAGATATATCACATTTAATATTAAGTTTGTATGGGGGTGCCACACGCATTTGTCCAATTCCGCCCATTTTTTTGTCTGACTACTCAAGTTAATAATAGATGACCTGAGAGAAATTTGCCAAGCTCTCTCTATCATTTTAATATATACGATATCTAAAATTTACATTGTATGGGAGGTGCCACGCCCGCTAAAAATATTTTAAAAAATTACAGGCTGTAACACTCCCATATCCGCTGTAAGACCCTGTGAAAATTTCAGGAAGGTCAGATGAGTAGTTACGAAGATTACCTCCTACAAACAAACAAACACACATTACTTCTTTATTATGCTAGTATAGATTATTAGTATAGATTTTTTTTATTTGGATACTTACAATGTTTTTTGTTTTTCATTCGATACAACTATTATCAGATTTTTCGACGTTTCTACCCTGGAGCAAGGCACATGTAGCTGCCCATGAGAAGAACATGGATTTTCCAAATTAGATCTGGCAACACATAACTATTGGCCTTGAACTTAAAATATTATTTGGCAATTTTTCTTTTTAGCGATTTTTGATTTTGCCCATTTTTGATTTTGAAGATTTTTGTTTTTTGGGCGATTTTTATTTTTCGCTATTTTTCGGTTTGGCGACTTTTGATTTTGGCGATATATTTTCGACGACAAATGACATTGATAACTAATGTACTTGTCAAAAGACTGTCACTTTCGTAGAACTTCATATTTTTAATGTAGGAGGTGCCACGCCCACTAATCCCATCCCGCCCAATTTTTATTGGACTATTCACATTAATATCTGATGGACTCATGCAAAATGTCGAGTCTTTCCCTTTTATAGTACACCAGTTATATGATATTAGATATCTACTGTGCATGAACGGTGCTACGCCCACTGCTTCGATCACGCCCATTTTTTTTGTTCGACTAATCATACAAAGAACCTATGGGCTCACGCAAAGCCACAAAGTTCTGTCTTTAACAGTACTCCAGATATACGACATTAAATAGTTACTTTGCAAAGTGTGAAAGCTTCCCTTTTTTAGCACGCCAGTTATATGATATGATATATTTACTTTGTACGGGCGGTGCCACGCCCACTGCTCCGATCACGCCCATTTTTTGTCTAACTAATCACATGAATAACTTATGGGCTCACACAAAGACTCCCAAGACTCTCACTATTACAGTACTCCAGATATGGCACTATATATTTACTTTGTATGGCAGGTGCTACGCCTATTGGTCCGATACTGCCCATTTTTGTCCGACTACTCACACTAATAATAGGTGACATCAGACAAATTTGAAAAGCTCTCTCTATCACAGTACTCGAGATATATAATATTGAATTATTACTTGTATAGGAGGTACCACGCCCACTAATCCGATACCGCCCATTTCCTGCGTAGCTACTAATATTAACAATAGTTGATCTCACAAATTTGCAAGGCTCCTATCACAGTACTCCATATATATGATATTAAAAATTTACTTTGTGTGGGAGGTGCCACGCCGACTAAAAATATTTAAAAAATTATAGCCTATAGCACTTCACATATCCACAGTAAGACTCTGTGAAAATTTCAGGAAGATCAGATGAGTAGTTACGGAGATTACCTCCTACAAACAAACAAACAAACAAGCAAACACACATTACCTCTTTATTATATTAGTATAGATAAAGATTTGTTAAAGACTGACATGGTTCATCCACAATAAACTAATTTTGAGACTGTGAGCGGATTTTGTAGCTCATTTCAAAGCGTACGGAAGGCCTTAAAATTTTTAGTATATATGTAGCATATCCTACATATTGCAGATGGTAAAATACTTCACCTCGACCTTTTACTAATTACAGTAGTTTTGACATAGCTCACATCCAACTTTTACACGAGTTTATGTGCAGATAAGCCAAAAACGTTCTTAAATTAATTGGGCTTACCTGCCTATATGTGCAGGTATAGAAGAATGTTTTCACTCTTTCGTGTTTTGGAGATTTTAAAATGACTAAAGTTGGGTTTTAACATTTTTAAGATATATTTTGACCGTTTTCTATGTCACATTTTTCATTAGGAGGGGTATTGTAGAATAAAGAATTTAGAAAATAAAAAACAAAACAAAAATTTTGTGCAGTTATAGGCAAAGTGCACTTAAGAGCAAGGTAGTTGAGTCAAAACTACTATACTCAGTAACACATTCTTAGTCAATTAAAATAAGTCTATTTGTCAGAGTGCCCCTGTACAGATTGTTGCAGAAGCTTTGATCGGCTCAATAACCGCAATAAGTTGTGTATAAGTTATAATAACACTTTATTTTTTCATAATAAAAAAAACCAAGACTTTTTTTATAACTAAGATTTTATTTAATTTATGTTACAGAAGTGTTCTGTCTTCTTTTAATGTTAGAATTGAATTGTATTATAATTTTTATAAACAGGTTTTCTTATTTCTAAAATTAAGCAAGAGTCATCAAATTCATTTCTTTGTTTTATTATTTTTTTAAATTCATTCTACTTACTGCAGACATAGTGTCAGCAGAAAATATTAAAATTGAAACACAATATTTATTGTGACAAAGGTAGCGTACCGGACATTGCAAAAAAATAAATAAAAAAATGTTGACAACTTTTGTGTCGTTAACTCTTCCCCCTTTAATTCGAGTGTCCTCAATCGTTTCTTTAAAAGAGTGGAATTTTATGTAACCTTGGAGGTTTCTCTGGAGCGATGAAAGTGATATTCGTGGTTTGTGGTAAGTTATCCATTTCAAATGGTTTGTCCACTTTAGGTACCTGAGGTTCCCATACTGTAATTTTCTCCACCGTTTTGGTAAAGATTTTAAGAAACACAATTGCAATAATAATAACCAAAAACATTCCAGAGATTGTCCATTCTCCGATTATACGACGTTTTTTCACAGTTGTGATAACGTCCGTATTATTGATTTGGAGTTCGTTAAGTGACTCGAGAGATAAAAGATTAATTCGACTTTTTTCAAAGGGAGTAGGTTGCAGTACAGCTGGCATGGTTTGCAAAGGTGAAGCCTGCCAGTTGCTAAAAGTTCTATTCTCAACTTAAATAGTTGTATTATGGAATTTAATTAAAAATGTTCCCGAAATATTATGTTTCTTTTTTCATTTTCAAAAATTGACCCATTATAGTCATTTAGAAGTATTATTCCCGAGTCTATTTCTTCGGCTAAAGGGATATGATGACTATTGCTTAAGATACAGGATGAATTCGAATTATTAATTAACTTAGGAATACAATCAGATTCTGTTATATTAATTATATCTTTTTCATTACAAATGGTTACATTATTATAATCTTTACATTTTTCTTTTATAGCAAACATTTCATTTTTGTTAAATAGAATTTCTTTAAAATCTAAATGTATTACTTTATTTTCTCTTTTTACTGGCCTTATAACCATGTTTTTATAATTTTCATTTTTTGTTAATGGGATTTTGATCAAATAAAATATTTCCTTTTTATTATTATTTATTATTGATATTTGTGAAAATTCTAATGCCTCTTCTGGGCATGAAAAATTAATATCTTCTTCTACTAATGTTTCCATGGCAATTTTAATTTTCTTTTTACTTAATAGAAGTGGGTTTACAATATTTATTCTTGCCCATAAAATGGCGCGTTCAATATTTACTAATTCTTCTTTAACTAATCTTATTCTATTTTGCAAATTAATTTCAATTTCTTTTTCAAGATAAAAATCCTTTTTTATTTGATTTGCCATTGTTTTAAAAATTTCGGTTAAATTGTTTAATCTTTTATTGAATGCTTCATTAATGAAGACTTGCTTATTATTATTGTTATTCAAGTCAACAATATTACTAGCTAATATTTGGAAGTCGTCATGATCAGGACTTCCCGCTATGTACTTCCATACGGTGCCAATAGCATTTATGGATCTCTTCTGGCGGTCATTTTTAGTAGGTGTAAGGTCTTCTAGGATGTTAGCTGTTTGTGTCAACTCATGGATAAGGAGTGGATATTTGTTGTGGGTTTTTGGGATGTTGCGGTCAATGAATGTTTGAACACTGTCTATGAATTCCTCATACTCTTTAATCCTTATCACGTGAATTATTGTGAACGTTCCCTGTTGTATTTTCGCTATTCCCTTATCGATAGTGATTATGTGGGAGGACGAATAGTCAACTATCTCGATTTCTGCCTGAACACAGATTACCTGGATGCTGTAAAATAATTTTACTTTTTACTCTCCTCTATAACGAGGAGACAGTTTTGATCCTAATCTTTTGTTTATTTTAACATAGATCTTCTCGCCTGATGAATAGTTTTTAATTTTCCCTCTATTCTTATTATGGTGTTCTAAATCCTGTTCCTGTTTTTCTTTTATTCTATTACTAATATCTTTTCTCTCGTCTTCCATTTCTTTGGGATCTCTGTACTTTCTACCAAAAAATATTTCCACTGGCTTTCTCCTAGTAGAAGAGTGAATTGAGGAGTTGTATTCGTAAATAGATTTCATTAGTAAGTCATGAAATGAAGTGTGAAGTTTTTCAGTTTTTAAACATCTCATGATTTCCGAAAGTGTGGAATGAAACCTCTCAACCTGTCCATTAACAGAACTGCAATATGGGGGCGAAGTTTAAATATTTATTCCAAATTAATCTTTAAGCAAAAATGTTATGGTAGCAGAATTTAGGGATTTCTCATTATCTATTACTATTGAATTAGGGACACCGAATGCTAAAATTAATTCCTTAAGAGGTTCCTTAATATCTTCTATTGCCCTAGATTTCAAGATTCTGGCCTGCGCATATTTAGAAAATTTATCAATGGCCATAAGGACTAGATTTTTCTCAGTCGAGTAAATGTCGACATGAATTATTTCTCCTGGGTTATGTGGAATTGGTGTGGTTCCTAAGCTAGGTTTATTCGGATGGCGATCGTATTTCTGTTCCTTGCAAGCTTTACAGGGTTTCGCTATTTTATCGGTCTTTTCTGCCATTTTAGGAAAATAGTATTTTCGTTTAATTTGTTCCCTATTTTCTCTTCCATTCCTATGTGCCCTTTTATGTTCCGATATTATTAACTCCTCCTGTTCGCTTTCACTTGTTATATCCCTTACTTGGCTTTGGGTAAATCTCACTTTAAAGTTCTTAAAGTGTTCGGGATAAAATTTCTGTATGATTCCCATAATTGGCTCACTTGTGAAAAGTCCGTTGATCACACTTGGATTCAAATATTTCCTTAGAACCGAAATTAGAGAGTTTTTCGTATAATGGGGTTGTTTTATGATATGCCTGTGATATGTTGGAAAAGGGATTTCGAATTTATAATCTTCCTGGTCATTTATCAGTATGTAAAGTTGATTTTTAAAAGCGTTTATGGGACATTCTATAGCTGGTATTAAGTTGTGGGAAGAACTTTCAGAACTATGCTGAGTTGCTGTCATGGAATTTATCTGTGGGGGTCTAGACAATGCATCGGCGACCATATTGGTTTTGCCTGGTTGGTATTTTAGTTCATAGTTATATTCTTCCAAGATGGCTTTCCATCTTTTCATTTTACTATTTGAATTTTTGTTGCTAAGAGCAAAAGTGAGTGGTTGATGGTCCGTAAAAATATTTACTTTCCTTGATCCATACAAATAGTTTCTTAATGTGGTGAGTGCCCAAATTATCGCTAGCATTTCTTTCTCATTTGTAGCGTAGTTTTCTTCCGCTTTAGTCAATGTTCTTGAGAGAAATGTTATTGGTTTACCGTCTTGTGACAAGACTGCTCCAATTGCGTACTCTGAAGCATCTGTTGTTAAATCAAAGTCTTTTATAAAGTTCGGGTGTGAAAGAATAATATCTTCTGAGGTCAGTGAATTTTTTATTTTTCGGAAGGAGTCTATTGCATCTTGATTTAGACATATGTTTTTATTTTTGGATGCATTCTTTGAGATGCGTCCATCCTCCCCTCTTAAAAGGGATGTCAGGGGTTTAGCTAGTTTCGCATAGTCCCGTATGAAACGACGGTAATATCCTGACATACCAAGGAAACTTCTCAAATCCTTCAAGGTCCTGGGTGGAGGTATATTATCTATTGCCTTTACTTTCGCAGGGTTGGTCCTAATACCATTAACACCTACGATAAATCCTAAAAATTCTATCTGTTGTCTCGCAAATTCACACTTGTCAAGTTGAAATTTAAAGTTTGCCGACTCTAGTGTTTGGAAAATTTTGCTCAAATTTTGAAAGTGATCATTCTCGTCTTTGCCAAATACTATTATGTCGTCTATGTAGACATAACATATTTTCCCTATATGTTCTCTTAAAACGTCATCTAGAGTAGGTTGGAAAATTGAAGGAAAATTCTTTAGTCCAAAAGGAAGTCGTACAAATTCAAATTTTCCGTTATTAATGGAAAATGCAGTTTTCTCAATATATTACATTCTTTAAGGGGAATCTGATGGAAACCGCTTTTTAAATCTATAACAGAAAAGTACTTATTTTCGCCGAGGTTTGATAAGACTTCATTTATTTCTGGAATGGGATAACGATCGGGCACATTGACCGAATTCAATTTCCTGTAATCTATTACCATTCTATATTTTTTCTCTCCTGATGCATCCATTTTCTTTGGAACGATTCAAGCAGGTGCATTGTATGGTGATTTTGATGGTCGAATTATTCCATCGTTCAAAAGTTCCACTATTTGTTTTTCTATTTCGCTCTTTAGTGCCATAGGATAGAGATAAGACTTCGAATAAACTGGTGAATCAGTGGTTGTCCTAATTTCTCCCCTTACACGAGAGGTGTAAGTTAATTTATGATTTGGTTCCGAAAACAAATTCGGATAGGTGTGAATTGCCTCTTCCAGTTTCATTATCTGGGATTTGCTCAAGTGGTCAGTTCTAAGCTCGATTTTATTTATCGATTGAGAAATGTGCTGATAAATTTTAATTCTCCTCACATTATCTATTAACATGTACTGTTCCCTTATATGGATTATTGCATTGAGTTGCTCCAAGCTATCATGACCTAGAATGCCATGAAAAGATTTCAACGATGGCAAAATATAAAATTTTATTTCATGATTGGGTAAGTTGAAAAGATTCACTAGCTTGTGGTGTGTAATTTTTATGTTGCCTGATATGGAATTCGCGAAAAAAGGTTTTTCATTTTGAATTGGGTTCGTTACAAGGGAAGGTTTAATACAATTTTTATTAGAGCCTGTATCAATTAATATTTTCAATATTTGACCATTCTTCGCTTTACATTTAAAGTACGGAAGCGAAGAATGAGCTAACCTAAAAAATGGATGTCTGATAAATCTTCCGCATGTGTATTTTCCCGTTCACCTTCTTGTTGTGAATAATCTTGCATATAATCCCGAAGACTTTCTTCTTGCATTGTCTGCTGGTAATTAATTTCGTGACTATTGGAATTGTCATTTTGGTCGTAAAAACCATTATCAGAAGGGAGTTCCTCATTGACTCCTATATGAAAATTTCTCTGTAATTTATTATGTGGCATCGGGGTATGTAGAGATGGAGGCATAGGCCTCTTGTCGTAAAATTGATTCGTTTGACGAGGTCTATTTTGGTAATTTATGTTCCTGGACTGAATAGAATGATCGACGTCCATTGGTTCAGGTCTTTGTGGTTTTGGGGCTGTAGGTCTGGGTGGTATAAAATTTTGTTGAAAATATGGGTTGTGTGATTGGAATTGTTGTCGAGGCTGATTGCGCAATTGAAAATTTTGATTAAAAGAAGGCTGTTGATATGACCTTTGATCATTCCGGTATTGGAATGTGTCCCATTGCCTTGCGTTACTGGGTTGTTGTAAGGTAAGTTCAGGGTAAAATGGTACCCTATTTAAGTTAATATTTCTTTTCGGTTGAGGTGGTGGCAATTCTCTCCGTGGCCTAATATTATGGTGGTTATAGGCGTATTCTGCCCTATAGTTTTGATTTTCTAACTTCAAGCATAAATGTAATGCTTGTGGTAAGTCTGAGGGTTCGCGGATTCCCAACAATTTAGGTAAGTCTCCGTTGAGACCCCTTATGAAAGTGTCAAGGGCCTTATCGCGATAGGTTTGTGTCAACAATGTAGTTGACTCCCTGCCTATATCCATACAACCAATTTTATTTAATAATAATGAAAGGTGAGTATAGACTTCCTGGTAGAAGCCTTGTATAGAATTGCCGCCCTGAATTAGTGAAGTCATTTGGTACTCTAGTGTACCCAAATCACGTTAGTCACCATAATGAAGTGTCAAACACCTAACAATATTTTTCCAATTTAACGGAGTGTTATACGATTCCAGGGCCGCATCTGCATTACTTACGATTTTGTTGCGGACAACGCTCAATATTCCGAAATATTTTGCAGTGCCCGTAGTATTGTCGTAAATTTCTAGGACCTTTTCTACACTCTTCCTCCAAGAATTGAATTCTGCAGGATTGCCTGAGAATTCTCTCAAACATCGAACAATATCAGGTATTTTATCTAATTCACTTAGGTCATTTCTATGTCTTTCTTCTATTACTATATCCGATCCGTTAGGTAAGTCGTTATTTGAATCATTTAATAATTGAATTGTTGCTCTAACTTGTTTCGCAACCAAAGTGGCGATTTCTTGCTGTAGTGCAGCATTAATTTGAGGATGATTTTGTGGATTGGGTTGTCGAGGGATTTGTTCGGGATTAAGAACGGCTGGTCTTATTAGGTTAGATGGATTTGTAATGGTTAGGATTATAGGATTTAAGTTGGTTAGTAAAAAAAAAAACAAATTCCTTTAACACCCTTTACGAATATAAGTTTTTCTATTTTTAAAATTAGCTTCGCAATATTGTTGATAATTTTAAGACAACACTTTTCTGTAACTATTTGCATTTAATATTTCTTAATTCGTTTCTAATATTTTACTTTTTCTTGTAACTTAATTTTTTTGAATTATTATTTCTTTGAATGATTTTTTTTTCAAACTGAACAAAATTTACTAATCACTTTTTCACTTCTGTTTAAAAATTCTCATTGCTTTTTATTTTGAAATCTATGTAAAAATATTCTTAAATAACTTACATTAATAAGATGATACCCCACATCTTTTGCTACCGATAGTTTCAGATTGTTCACTTTTGTCGTCCTGTTGACTACTAGTGGTCCTTCACTATACCACTCGTAGTAATCGCTGTTTTGATGAATCCAACGACGATATGTCCAGCCTTGATGAGCTACTTGAGGTCGGCTGAAGTGGCTTTGTAATGTTTATATTTCCAATGGTGAGCTTCTTGAGGTCGTATTTGGAACACACAATTTACTAGCTACAGGTATCCTTTTCTTTTTGCCCAGGCGCCAGTTATATTAACACTTTATTTTTTCATAATAAAAAAAACCAAGACTTTTTTTATAACTAAGATTTTATTTAATTTATGTTACAGAAGTGTTCTGTCTTCTTTTAATGTTAGAATTGAATTGTATTATAATTTTTATATACAGGTTTTCTTATTTCTAAAATTAAGCAAGAGTCATCAAATTCATTTCTTTGTTTTATTATTTTCTTAAATTCATTCTACTTACTGCAGACATAGTGTCAGCAGAAAATATTAAAATTGAAACACAATATTTATTGTGACAAAGGTAGCGTACCGGTCGTTGCAAAAAAATAAATAAAACAAGTAAGAAAACAAGTAAGAAAATTATAGTCGGTCTAGACCGACTATACGATACCCTATATCATGCGTTTAGAAACCCTATTTCTTATGCCCAACTAACTGGACATAGAAAATAAGCAAAAACAAAATTTGAGTGGGATTTTTATTAATTTTTTTGGCTGCAGATATGAAAAAGTTCATATCGGATGCTATATCCATATGGGGACTAGGTCCAAAAATGGACCGATCCTGATCATGTTTGGTAAAGTCTCTTGTATTTTGCAAAAATATATACAAACAAAATTTGAGAAGAATCAGTGCAATATTTTTGTTTTTTAACAGATTTAAATGAAGATCGGGAAGGAGCTCTATATGGCGCCAAAGGATCATTTTTGGACTACTCATGGATGGATGTAATGAATGCATACAAACCCAATTTGAGTAAGATCTATATGACAATTTGGATCTTATGGCAATTTATGTCGATTTCATAGGGGTAATTTGTATGGGGGCTAGGTCTGAACATGGACCGATTCTCACCAATTTCAATAGCGTTCATCCCATGGCCGAGAAAAGTTTATATACCAAATTTCATCAAAATATGTTCATATTTGCGACCTGCAGTTTGATTACAAAGTTTACATGGACACACAGACGGACGGACGGACGGACGGACGGATATTGTTAAATCAACTCAGAAAGTGATTCTGATTCGATCGGTATAATTAAAGATGGGTCTAGGTCAAATATTTTTGGTTGTTACAAACAGCAGCACAAAGTCATTATACCCAAACCACATAGTGGTATAGGGTATAAAAATGTTGACAACTTTTGTGTCGTTAACTTATATAATCTGTGCATATTAGAAAAAAAAAACATTAAATAAACATAGATGCTTCAATAACAAAGTGACCTTCATATTTAATGTATCTGTATAACTATAAATCATTAGCAATATATATGTAAGTCGGTTCGGTTCATTTCTAGATATTCGATAATCTGAATTTAACAAACGGATCATATTCTATTGTGTAGGTTTCCTTTTTCATACCCCAGGGTATATAACTACAAAAACTATTTGATCTTTTTTTTATACGGATCAACTCAGAATCACTTTCTGAGTCGATTTAGCGATTTCCGTTTGTCCGTCCGTCCGTCCATATGTGTGTCCATGAAAACATTTTAATCAAGCTACAGGTCGCAAATATGAATATATTTTGATGAAATTTAGTACATAAGCTTTCATCGATCATAGGATGAATGCTGTTGAAAGTGGTGAAAATCGGTCCATGTTCAGACCTAGTCCCCATACAAATGACCCCTATGAGATCGATTTAAATTGCCATAATATCAAATTATCTTATACATCTCAGTCAAATTTTGTTTGTGTATGTTTATTACATCCATTTATCAGTAGTCCAAAAATAAACCCTATATGACAATTCATAGTCATAGCCCCCATATGAAGTTGATTCCCGATCTTCCTTCAAATCTATTAAAAAACAAAAAAATTGCACAGATTTTTTTTTTAAAATTTGATTTAGAATGTTTTTGCAAAAAATAAGTGACCTTACCAAATATCAGATATGACCTTTTTCGTACTCGAAGGCAAACAAATTAATAGAATGCCACTAAAATTTGGATTATGCTTACTTTCTATTTATAATTAGTTGGACGTAAGAGATATGTTCTCTAAACGCATGGTATAGAGTATCGTATAGTCGGCCTAAACCGACTATAATTTTCTGACTTGTTTTTAATTGTAAACTTCTAATTTTTTTACTTTAGAAGTTTTTTTTAAATTAATTCTCTATTTCCAAACTATCCGAGGATAATAAGCAAATTTGTTAAATTTACATCAGAGAGGCTATGTAACTCCAATGAGATACATAACATTAAAATATAATAAACTTATTACATATTTACAAACTTAAAATAAATTGCTGTTATAATAATAATTATTTACAAAGTTTACATAAAAATAATTTAAATTTTAAGAGGTTAACTATGTACAAATGCCCATTGGGGTTACTTTCGGAATGGTAGATCTAAAACATTGTTTCGTTTTAATTTTCTTATTTCGTTGGTGCTATCGAGTAACGATATCGGTAAAGGATTAGAATGGTCGCTTAGCATTTGCAGGTACCTTTCACTTGCGGTTCTACTTTCATTTCGAACTATTGATATATTAAGATCTTTTCTGATTGATTTGTTAGTAACATACCATGGCGTGTTAGTAATTTGCATTAGTGTTTTTGATTGGTATCTTTCAAATATATCGATGTTTGAATTACTAGCTGTACCCCATAACTGGATACCATAAGACCACACTGGTTTGAGTATGATCTTATATATTATTAGCTTGTTTGTTAGGTTTAGCTGAGATCTTGTACCTAAAAGCCAGTAAAGTTTCTTAGTTTTGAGTTTGAGTTGTTCTCGCTTATTTTTGATGTAGTTTTTCCAGGTAAGTCGCCTGTCGAGAGCCATACCCAAGTATTTTACAGTATCACTCTTCGGAATTGTATAGCCATTTAAAGCAACTGGAGGGCAATGTTTTCTTCTCTGAAAAATGATTTTTGAAATCAAAGAACACAAGTTTGGAAATATCTTAAATATGCTGAAAAGTTTTCTTCCGCCATTGGCTCCAAAAGAGCATGGCAAACGATACACGAAGTTGGTATCGGTAAGTTTACGAATCGTGAACCATGTTCGATTGATGCCGATACAATCAATACAAAGTTTTTAAGTGTTCCCATGGTTCAAGCAGATAAAGACTATTATATCAATAATCATTCGAAAAACAAATCCGAATCTTTTTATCTAGTTTATTGTCTACAAAATCGAACTCTGTAGCAGTGGACGGGATTAATACAAAGTTTCTTAAGATTCTTTTACCTTAGCTATTTCCAATTACAACATTTTTCTTTAACAAAAAATATTAACTTCTAGCTACATTCGATCGAATTGGAAATAGCTAAAATCATTCCGATACCCAAAGCTGGTTCCGAATATAGACCAATAGCTATTCATCCATTTCTCTCTAAAGTATTCGAACGTATTATGCATAATCAAATAACTTGTTTCTTGGATGACAATAATTTGCTAACAGATCGTCAATCTTGGTTCAGGAGCTGCATAACAGCCTTAGTTGATGTTACAGAGGAGATTAGGGAGAAACCTGATGATGGCAAGACACAATTTTAATACTTTCAGATCATTCAAAAGCATTTGATACCGTGGATCATAACATCCTTTGTTACAACCTTAAACAATTTTTTAATTTTTCTTCGACCGCTACTCAGAATCCGAAAATCAAAGGCACTGCCTTTAGCAAGGTGTGTACCTCAGGGGTCCATTGTTGCGCCACTATTATTCTCACTGCATTCAAATAACCTCCCGGGCATTTTAACAAATTGTAATGTAAGAATGTATGCGGATGACGTTCAACTTTATACCACTAAACCACTGCCCTAATCGACCAGTGTATTGCCTCTATTAATCAGCAACTCCATGGTATTTATACATGGGCAACGGCAAATGGTTTAAAGATAAATCCGAAAAAATGTAAATGCATTCTACTTCAAAAGCGACTTGCCAACTAAATAGTATACCTAATATATTTATAAATAAACGGAATATTGAAATAATAAAATCTGCCAAGAACTTAGGTATATTTTTAATGACGCTCTTACGTGGTCGAACCACATTAACTATGCTTGTGGTCGTACTCTAGGACTAGGACAATTTTGCAAACCCAGCATTGTACACCTATGAAAATATGGATCCTACTTGCCAAAACCTATCTGATGGCCGTTTTACTGTATGGTTGTGAGCTTTTGGCTAAATGTGACATAACTAGTAAAAGGAAATTGAACATTGCATTTAACAACATAATCCTATTCGTATATGGACTTAATAGGCGTTCTAGTATATCTTTGTTTTCATCTTAGCTATATGGTCTTTATTTAGATAATCTTTCAAACATAAGAGTTTTAGTTTTTTTTTACATAAAATAATATATACCCACAAACCAGATCATCTGTACCGCAAACTTTATATTTCAGATATAAGCAGATATACGAACTAGATCATTAAGATATAAAAGTTTAATATCGGAGTGGCATTTCTACATATACACAGTATCTCTCTGGAATTCTATACCCCATAGCTCTCAACTTTTAAGTAACGCACGAAATTTTAAAGAAAATATTTAAAACAATATAATACTATATAATACTAAGTATAATACGTTTGTTTAAATTGAATTATTTCAATTTTAAATTTATTGTTATTCTGAATTGCTTTTGTATCTTATATAATCAAGATTTGTAATTTGTTATTAAGTTATCAGTTCTATACTGCAAAATAAGACTTTTAGTCTTGTGTATGGAGCAGTTCTAAAAAATAAATTAATAAATACATAAATAATTAAGTAAATAAATAAAATACGGTTAACAATTTTAAAACGTAATTGAATAATTTTTAATTAAAAGTGGATATGGTGCAGTAAACTTAATAGTTGGTGATTGTGCGACATAATTGTCCGCAAGTATAGGCTTGTTTACGAATCATATCTGGTCGTTTACCAACTTCTTTAAATTTTTCATTCTTCATAGAGAGAAGAGAATGTCGCCAAATGTACCATTACAAAATGACTACCTTTCCAGCATTTCCACTTTAAAGAGCTGTATGCAGCTTGCTAAGGAATCAAAAACTTCATATAAAAAAACGCTTCAGAAATGCTTAAGGAATTTTTCTGTCTAAAAATTTCTGTTGTTAGTCTGCAGCTTTTTAAAAAAGTAGTATTGTTTTTACTACTTTTTTGATGTAAATTAAGTTAGGCAACCCAGGCTTCGAGCAGGAATATCAAATTTTTCGTTCTTTCTGAACGGAATTTTGACAGGAGAGGTAAGCATAAACAAAATGTAATAAGCTTAAAAAATTAGAAGTTCTTTTTCAGTTGCAAACATGGTTGTTTTCAATTTCAATTTCACAATTCTTAATAATTGACAGAAAACAGCTGAATGCTAATGTTGCACTGAAAGGTACTTTTGTGCTTTTTTTTCTTTAAGAAATATATGAAAATTTTCTGCTAAGATTCTTTAACAAGCTGCATACAGCTCTTAAGCATTGAATCCTATTTCATTTTATGCATATAACATTTGTTTTTTGATTAGAACCGTAAAATTATGTCAGCATCATAAATATTCAATGGTTCTTCTTCTAAAACACAACTCAAATTATATTTAATTCCTCAAAACTGAAAAAAGCTTACCAAGAATGAAAACGGAATGAGAACAACTACGGAGAAGGTGTGTAAAAACATTAATCAAACTATTAAAACACCATTAAGTGTATGCGCCAACTTGGCTTCCAAAAATTCGAAACGCAAAAAGCAACATAACGAAAAAAAAATTTTCCCAGGTAACATGGTAAGCTTATGTGATAGCATCGTAGAGTGAGTGGCACGGCACTGCTACAAATACATCATCATAGTTGTACGTTTTAATAATCGTCGCGATATCCACGAACTTTAAACGACTACAGCAAAAATAATAACAACAATAATGATTGGAACAAGAACAGTAATAACTACAAGACCATATCCTAAAAGAACAAATACTTCTTCATACACTGACGGAAAAATGACGTTGCAAAATAGACAACGGTTGTGGTCAATATTGCACCCCTACGTTGTCAATTTTTTTCACAACGGTCGGTATCGAATTGTAAACTAACGTATATGAATCGACATCATTATATTTTCAAAATAGACGCGTGCGTCAAAATTTTTAGTTTTTGATAACGCATGTTTGCAACTTGACAACAAAAGTGTTCAAATTGTCACCGTTACGTTGTCGAATTCTCTGCTAACGTCAAAATATTTAGTTTTTCGTACCATATGACAACCAAAGTGTTCACATTGAACACGAAACGTTGCCAAATTCTCTGCTAACGCCGAAATTTTAAGAATTTTTCATTGCTTTCGTTTTATTCAGTGTGTTCGTCAATTTCATTTTAAATTTATTAATAAAATGAAACAAAGCCACGAAATTGAATTTTCTGAGGACCTAAATGTAGTTGGTGATGTATTAGAAATAAATGGTGATATTGTAGTGGTCACCGAATCATGCTTCTCAAAGAACGATATCGAAGACTGTGACGATGTGGAACTAAAGTAATTTTTACAAAATATAAACAGGGAATCAATTTCCAATATTTGATATCTATCATATCTATAATAGGCTAGGCGATTTCTTGTGGCCGATGTTTTGTTCTACCATTTTATTCCGATTTTGACCAAAAGTATATTATTTCTTTGTAGCCGTTTTTCAGATTTACAGATTTTTTAATTTTTTCCTTTATTTTGAGTAAATTGAATTTAAATTTGCTACTAACACATACAAAAATTTATACAATGTTATGTGTGTGTCTATTAAATTTGTTAATATGTTTGTAATAAAAATGAGTTTGTTTTTTGTGCTGATTTGTGAATTGGCTGTAATTGATTAGCATACCATCAGGGTCTTTATATAATGAAAAAATAAAATTTCTTAGAACTTGCACTGGAATTTCGAGGGCTGGAATCTGCTAGTGCAAGTAAATCAATGTTTGAAAAAACAACGTAGAATGTACAGTAAGAAAAATTTATATTTGTTCTTTTTTAGCATTACAAGTAACCCTTAAAAGCTTACCGTATTTAAAATAAGAATATCGAAAGGAGGCAGTGCCACCACTCGGGTTGCGTGTGGAGTTAAGGGAGAAAGTTGTTGCCTAAAGAAAACGGAGATAATATAGTGTTATGTAACATATTTTAGCATTATAATTTAATTTAGGACTTGAAGGCATTGTTAAGTGGTACTCCAAAGGGGAGGACAGTCATCGAATATGCTAGCCAAAACATGAAATTGACATCTGACCATAGAGATGTCATAATTAATGTCCTTATTGAAGACATTTTAAGTAGAGATATAGTGCATTGCATTGTTGGATGAAATTTTTTAAGTTATCCCACTTGAAACTGAAATGAGGGTAATGTTTAAATGACATGTGTTAAAAGCTTTGAATATAAAACAAATAATTTTCGTACTGAAATAGTAAATATTATTTTTAAAATTAATTTCAATCTGTAAAGGATTATTATTACATATCACGAAAAGGAAAATACAATGTATAACAACAAAAGGAAAAAGCTGTATGCAGAGTATAACAACAAAAAGTTAAAGAAACGAAAACCTTGGACTCTTTACCAACCAGTAATAGAGATGCAAGCCCTATGTTTTTGCAATTTCCTGACAACGAACTTGTTGAAATCGATGAAGAGTATATCCATGTTATTCTATATCCACAAAGGCTGGATTTATATTTGAGAACTTCTTGCTAAATTGTGAAGATAATTTAGAACCTATATTTAGATAAAATTCATATAAGACTGTAAATTTATTAAATGAAGAGCAATGTTAAGAAATGAATACGAATTTAAATTTACAGAATTGCAAAGTTTCTAATGATATTGCCTTTAAGGGAAGTCTGTATAATGCAAATTATTATATAGCTACCAACAAGCCGTCAACTGAATTTCATTATTCAAAATGAAAATATTTATGTTTTGTGTAATCAAGTTAACATTAAAAATTTTGATTCTCATTTCCAATTTTATGAAGTTGGTTCATTACAAAATACTTCTTATTTTATACCAATGTTAGATTTTATAACTCCTCAGTTTTGTTTTTATCCCATGAACAATAGAAAGATTTATTTCAGAATTAAGTTAATTTAAGTCTTTGTTCTTTTAAGTAAAATGCATTTATGTATACATTCATTGAAAAAAATATGTTTATAAAAACATTTTAATCTTTTTTATTACTAAAGTAGATTGTAAACGGTAGATTGGAACTGAAATGGGAAAGAAACGGTTGGAACCACGAACCGGTAGGGTGTCAATTTAAAACCGGCACGGTCTCAATTTAAATCCAGCATAGTGTTACTTCGACACCGGAAGGGTGTCAATTTAACTTCGACACGTTGTCACTTCGAGACCTTGTCGGTGTCAATTTGTACACATTTGTTGTCGGTTTAACAATGATATCGTTGTCAATAACTCGTTTTCGAATTGACAATGGCGTGCACAATTTGACCGCAAACGTTTTATGTACACTATCGACAACGAATGTGGTCACTTTGTACACGGATGGTATCATTTTTTTCTCTGGGTGTAGGGTTTTAATTTTTTTTTGTTTTATCTCTTATAGTCGGGAATACCAACCCAGGGATCATTAATCGCTTTTATCAGCGCATTAATTTCATAATTTTTAAGACCTTTTAGGCATATTATTAACATATTTTTAAAGTTTTAAAAAACTTATGAAAGTCGTTATAGAAGTTACAAAACAGTTCGAAATCATTTCCTATGATAAATAAACATTTTCTATATATCGCACATTCTTCAGGCAATTAAGTCCACATAATGATCTCTTGATATTTTTATGAATTTTCGCCACGTAAACTAACATATTGTGTGGGAATTTTCCAAATTTGATTTGTGATAAACCTTAGCATTTAGATAATAAAACAAATAAGAAAGCTATAAAAAATTGAGGCCATTTAAAATATGCCAACTACCTGGAATTCAGGTAATAAGTCAATGCCCTCATTAGGGGGGATAAACCAAATTTGATATGTGGTAAAAACCAAACAAGTTACATTTTACATGGGGACTAGGTCTTTTCATATTCAGATTTGATTAGGATATTTTAGTGATCTTCTTAAACTTTTATCCAATGCGGGGTTTGCTAGTTATTTTTCATCGTGTGCCTCGCTCCTCAAATAGAGAAACTATTGGTATAGAAAATAGCATAGTGGAGGAAGGGCAGATACGTCATCTGTAATGCATAGTAGTGGAACTCGTATGGGCTAGTATAATATTCCGTACTTTTACTGTAGACGTGGACCACGTATTGGCAAAGAGGTGAAAATTCTGCTGAAAGTAAATGACAATTCTTGAATCGGTGCGGTTCACTCTATAAACGTATTGTAATTGGTAAAACAAGGGGTTGCAAAGGGCTGATAGCCCTCCGTAAATCCCTGAAAACATGGAATAACATGATGAACCGAACCCATGTACTATCATAATATTCTGTTATGCTTACTGAATTATATGACACATATTACCGTACAATGGTAAAAACAATTGACGTTATATATAAATTTGATTGTATGAATTATGATATTTATTTGACACAATAGAATTCTTAATTTCAATTATTGGTTGCTACAACCATTAATCGGGATTTTTACCAATACATATGAAATATAAAAATCAAAACTTATAACTATTTATTTTCAGTATTTATTTCTGAATAATTTATACATTTTACATTAAAATAAATATATATCATATGATAAAAACATTTAGATAATTATCTTTGGCTTCACTATATATACACACAGAAAAAATATTTGCCAACCGAATTGGTCTTAAGTGGAACAACTGTATTTTCGATTGTATCAATAGAAATTTCATAACATCTGCAAATTTTCTATTATGATAAAATATTTACTGTTAATGCAATAGAATTGTCATCATCTTGAACCCGAAAATCGGTTATTAGCATTATCGCAATTCGGTTGGTAATAAATTCGGTAGCCACAATGAATCTGTTTTCTGTGTGTACAATTTTGAATTCAAATCACCAATTTAAAGTTATATATTATCCTAATTTGTATGTATATTGTCTGCTAAGATTTCTAAAGGAGCAAATATTATTATTATTAAACTAATATTATTATTAGATCTGTATCCATTTATTAGATAACATTTCATATATAGTTTATAGATATTTACTGAATTAGATAACACATATCACATCAAATATTTTATACATCTAAGGAGACTGTGCATACTATGATTGAAAAGATCGATTTCAAATCATCGATTTCAAATCATTTCAAACTCAATTCGAACACATAGGAAGTTAATTTAAACCGAATACATAGGGAACAGTTACATTTAATCTGGGCCATCACATGGCTGTATCATAAAATATTATTTAATTAGCATAATTGTTTTTGCGAACGATAGTTTTATTACAAGTGAAGAAAAAGTGATTTTGTGGCATACAAAAGGTATGTCCAAGTCAAGTGTATTTCGTAGTAGAAATATCGGCACAAACTCACTACTTATACAATCGTATGATAATCTCCTTTATAACAGCTACTGCATTCGTGACATTCTAACTGCAAAAAGAAACAGTGATAAGCTTCTTGACTACATTCTGGATCTGTCAGATCATTCATAAATCTTGGAACTGTTTCTGTGCCTAGTCTAACAAAAAAATTTGATTTTATTCCTTCGTAAAACATTACGATTAATCATACTTGCTTATAACTGGGTGTGCTGATCACAACTCGATAACAAGGTTTCAGGTTATATATATCCTCACAAACATTTGTAGCGCTAATACAGGCGTTGGAGGAATTTTCATATACTTCTTCGAAATAAATGCCTGACTACGTTCCATCTGTAAATGTGTATCTGTGATGCAGGGAATGATAGTACGCTCTTGATTGGCAGATAGGTTTTCTAAAGTATAACCATAAATACCAGGAAAAAACACATGCCGTGGGGACTAGACAATAATAACGGGTATTTCTTGTATACTCTTTGATAATCCATTTTTAATAATAATTAGCACATTTTGACACGTTATGATTATAATTAAATTAAATTAAAATTATTAAATTATCATAATATATTTATTAGTTTTTTTATTTTATTTTATTTTATTTAACTAATGACAAATTTAATCAACAATGTGGTCTGGCTAATTATATTCTTATACTTTTTGCTATTTACAACAGAAATTGATTCATAGAATTTCCTTTCGGTTAGAAATATCAAAAGAGGGCACAAATTTGGGTTTCTTTTATTACAACCGAAAAATCATTCTTAATACAAATTTTATATATAGTACTCTAACCAATTATGAATTACAATACCTGATAAAATATTTTCGGTTTGAAAAATGTTGTTATAATAGAATTAGTAGTTGCAGTCCCCAGTATTAAGCACTGAAGCATGTTATTCTTGGTTTTATTAGATTGCCTCAATTAACTTAGTTTAGAAATTTACATATACGCAACTAATATAATTTTAAATGAATTGTGATTAGACGATAGTTTTAATAGAATATCAATATTATTTTTAAAATTTCAAGAATTACAATAAAAGTTAAAATTAGTTTAACAAATTATTCTAGTTGTAACTGAATTGCAACTAATCTTTTTTCTGTGTGTGTCTTTAATTATTGAAAAATTCTAAGACCATGCGGAACAAGAATCATATGCAACCTGTTGAAAGAAAAAACATTGTTGGTTCATTGGTATGGATTACTAGTCAAACATATCAAGAAATCCAACACAACAGCAACCAAATGCTGAATTATTAAGGATGCAAAACGAATCAAAAAGTAACAATACAATGATGAGAAATGATAAGAAATCTGCAAAACAGGCCAAAAATATAGCGGCAGTAGGTGAACATTAAACCCATTAAATCAATCTGATAGCAGTATATTATGATATGAAATAGTTTAGAAATAACTGACCCAGTAAGGATAAACATGAGGCATCACTCTCGTCAGAGGGATACGAATTAGATCATTGGAGGAAGTTTTTCCATGATGGAGATGTATACCAGAATACCAAAATGATATACGATTTACACTATGCGGATGAGATATGTTTTATGACTCAAACCTTTTTAGGAATTCAAGCCAAATTTATGATAATGCAGAAAAAATTGCGTTGAGAGTACACACAGAAAAAGATGATATTGCATTGAAATTCGAAATTCGAGTGCAATTTTTAGGATTTTTCTTTTCATTTAATAAAGACCCTAAAGGTATGCTAATCAATTAAAGCCAATTTGCAAATCAACAGAAAAACAAACTCATTTTTATTACAAACACATTAACAAATTTAATAAACACACACATAGCATTGTATTATGTATGTGTTAGTAGCAACTTTAAATGCAATTTACTCAAAATAAAGGGAAAAAATAAAAAATCTGTAAATCTGCAAAACGGCTAAAAAGAAATACCTTTCAAATAATATACGTTTGGTCAAAATCGGGATAAAACGGTAGAACAAAACATCGGTCACAAGAAATCGCCTAGCCTATTAATATTATAGATATTAAAAAATACAACGGAAAGAAAAACAAACTCTGTTGTTAATGTCTAAAAATTCGAATTTTTCAATGAAGTTGCCACTTAAAAAGACAACAATTGAAAAGCAGTTTTATGAGTTTTATATTGTTAAATTGTGATATACATTATATTAAAAGAGATTAATCAAATGAGTAAGTTACACATTCTGCGGTCATTACTATTATTATTAATATCTTTGTTGTCTTTGTTGCGTTTATTTTTTTTTTTAACAATTATTTTAAGAAAAGTTACTATAAATTCGAAATGGAGTAAAGTTCGGCAAATTTTTTTTTACTCTCTTAGCACAGAAGTTACCTTGTTAATGAATATTCTTATTAAAATAAACAAGTTAAAAACTAACAAACTAACTATGAAAATTTACGACAATGTAACATCAAACTGTTTTTTACCCAGGCCTGCGGAATCTTCTGGGGATAGTACGTTGTTAAGTGGCGAACTTCAAAGCAAAATGAGAAATAAATTTGAATATAATTTTGATATTCTTCGGTATTGTCAAATGGATCTGTTTTAATGCGACCTGCTGCCGCTACAGGTGAAGCTAGCAACTATATACTGGAGTTTACCTTCGTACATATATGTACATATGTATATGTAAACAAACATAGCTCAGACCAACAAACACATATTTTTATTTTCATATCAATTTTGTATGTTTCTAAATTTTGTACGGTGCCCAACACAATCATGACTGTGTTTCGTTTTAATATTTCGTTATCTACATGAACATTTTTCTATCACGTATTTTTTGCTTCGAACACACATAAACCACACAGATTCCAGTGTAGCTTTATTTTATGTTCGTTTTCTTGCACGTGCACTGCTAAAAAAATCAGAACATTTTCTTAAAACATTATCCACTCGCGATCTGAAAAATCTGAAACACCCCTATAATAATGACAACAATTGTTTCAACCAAATTTATTAAAAAATCCAAAATAATTCATTAGCAGTAATAAAAAAACAAGTAAGAAAATTATAGTCGGTCTAGACCGACTATATGATACCCTATACCATGCGCTTAGGACCCTATCTCATAGGCCCAACTAACTGGACGTAGAAAATAAGATAAACCAAATTTGAGTGGGATTTTTATTAATTTTTATACCCTATACCACTTGTAAACAAACTACAGGTCGCAAATATGAATATATTTTGATGAAATTTGAAATATAAGCTTCTATCGGGCATGGGATGAAGGCTGTTGAAATTAGTGAGAATCGGTCCATTTTCAGACCTAGCCCCCATACAAATGGCCCCTATGAAATCGACATGAATTGCCATAAGTTCCAAATTATCATATCAGTAGTTCAAAATTAGTAGTTCGGGCTAGACCGACTATAATTTTCTTACTTGTTTTGGCTGCAGATATGAAAAAGTTCATATCGTCCATCCGTCCGTCCGTCTGTGCGTCCATGTAAAGCTTGTAATCAAACTACAGGTCGCAAATATGAATATATTTTGATGAAATTTGGTATGTAAGCTTCCATCGACCACAGGATGAACGCTGTTGAAATTGGTAAGAATCGGTCCATGTTCAGACCTAGCCCCCATACAAATGACCCCTATGAAATCGACATAAATTGCCATAAGATCCAAATTGTCATATAGATCTTTCTCAAATTGGGTTTGTATACGTTTATTACATCCATTAATGAGTAATCCAAAAATTATCCCTATGGGACAACTCTTAGTCATAGGCCCCATATAGAGCTGCTTCCCGATCTTCACCTAAATCTATCAAAAAACAAACATATTGCACTGATTCTTCTCAAATTTTGTTTGTATATATTTTTGCAAAATACAAGAGACTTTACCAAACATGGTCAGGATCGGTTCATTTTTGGGGCTAGTCCCCATATAGGTATAGCATCCGATATGAACTTTTTCATATCGGCAGCCAAAAAAATTAATAAAAATCCCACTCAAATTTGGTTTATGCTTATTTTCTATATGCAGTTAGTTGGGCCTGAGAGATAGGGTCTCTAAACGCATGGTATAGGGTATCGTATGGTCGGTCTAGACCGACTATAATTTTCTTACTTGTTTTGTTTTTTGATAGATTTAAGTGAAGATCGGGAAGCAGCTTTACGTGGGGCCTATGAGTAAGGGTTGTCCCATAGGGATAATTTTTGGATTACTCATTAATGGATGTAATAAACGTATACAAACCCAATTTGAGTAAGATCTATATGATAACTTGGATCTTATGGCAATTTATGTCGATTTCATAGGGGTCATTTGTAAGGGGGCTAGGTCTGAACATGGACCGATTTTCACAAATTTCAATAGCGTCCATCCTATGGCCGATAAAAGCTTATATACCATATTTCATCAAAATATACTCATATTTGCGACCTGCAGTTTGATTAAAAGGTTTACATGGACACACAGACGAACGGACACACGGACGGACATAGTTACATCGAATCAGATAGTGATTCTGATTCGATCGGTATAATAAAAGATTGGTCTAGGTCAAATAGTTTTGGTAGTTACAAACAGCAGCACAATGTCATTATACCCAAACCACATAGTGGTATAGGGTTTAAATATGTGTTGGCTGCTGCAGAACAGAACATTGTGTGTTTCATGTGTGTATTTTCTGAACCTTGCTTCGTACAAACTGCACGAGTTTTTCAAACAAATAATACATAAATATTTGGTGACGTCCAATCCAACTACAGCTGCCCACAGCGATTTTATTTAGTTGCGAACATGTTTAGTTTCTACATATTTGTTCATATCTATAATACTAATAGGCTAGGCGATTTTTTTTGACCGATGTTTTGTTCTACCGTTTTATCCCTATGTTGACGAAACGTATATTATTTGAAAGGTATTTCTTTTTAGCCGTTTTGCAGATTTACAGATTTTTAAATTTTTTCCTTTATTTTGAGTAAATTGCATTTAAAGTAGCTACAAACACACACATAAAATTATACAGTACTATGTGAGTGTTTATAAAATCTACTAATGCGTTTGTAATATAAATGAGTTTGTGGTGATTTGTGAATTAGCTATAATTGACTAGCATACCTTTAGGGCCTTTATTTAATGAAAAATAAAATTTTCTAGAATTTGCACTCGAATTTCGAGGGCTGGAATCTGCTAGTTCCTATTAATCGTTGTAGTGAGTGAGTTATTTATATTACAATAGTACGCATAAGTACAAGATATATCAAGGAAATTAAAAAAATCTGTCTGACTTAATAAATGGTATATTTTTTTTAGAATTATAAAATTTTAAATTAAAATAAAGTAATGCAAAATGTATTTAATATAGATCCAACTGGCTTTACTTATATATTTTTGTGCCATTAATGTTTAAATCTGATTCGAGGCATACGGCTCACTGTGGCTGCAATTTTGATTTCATTGGCCAAAATTCCATTTTTTTGTCACCGATTTTTAAAATTTTAACGCCATTTTGTGGCTAATTTATCCAAATTAATGTAGCCAAAAATTAGGTTAAACTTTTCCTAATTGTGGGCGTGGCATGTTGTCAAACTCAACTGTTTTTTTAATATCAGAAAATGGTGATTTTTTTGTCTGCGGTCTTCTTTACAAGGTTGGTAGGATTGCAGTCTTTAATATTAGGGGTGTTCTGAAATATTTATTAAACTATTACATTTGTGTCAAATTTTAACTTTAGTGGAATTGAACTTCTAGGGAACAAATTGGAACAAGAAACGTATACCACCCAGAGAAAGGTGAAAGTGTCCTCTTTAACCCTATGTATACTTTTGTACCCAGAACGATCCGCAGGTAGAACACTTTTTTCCTTTTACTGAAATTACTCAAAAATTTCAAATTACGATCATTTAAGCAGCCCTATAAGTATACAATGGTGTGTTAAATTTGTGCTTTAGGTATTTTATAGCTTATAATAATCATTATTTGTTCTATTACCAGTAGCTGGTGGTAAAGAAACCACGCACAGGTAATTGATTTGTATAGTGGGTTTCTTATATATTATTTTAGATAGTAATTCACTAATGCCATTTTCTTACATACATATTTTACCTAGAAACATAGTATGATAGCTTATAAAAAGGTTTAGAAGAAAGTGACATTTGAATACAAACTCAATAACAGTCGCAAATAAAAATATTCAGAAAAATATGGAGAGCTTCAGTTACAAAGAACTGGCCGAAGAGTATGTTAGGAACAAAAACCATGAATATGTTCTTAGTTACATTAAAATAAAATTAAACTTAAATTCGTATAGCATCGAAATACATGAGCAATTATCTAATTTCGTCAAATCGCAAAAAAAAAAAACGCTACAAAGAAGTTTGCTACAATAAACAAAACTTTTATTTAAAAGCGCAAACTGGTTAGAAGCCCAACTTACTGTCGCTTCAGAAGCAACAAAGCGAGATAAGGCTGGAACACCACGCAAATCATTGGGCAACTGCAGTGATTGATCTAAGAGGCGGAAACTTAAAGATGTTAGCGATGAAATTGGATGTATCAATATAAAAGAACCTTTCCTACATCAATTTCGATCAAAGAAACAATTGACAAAAGTCATTGAAAAAATTGTTAAAGCTAGTCCAGTGAGAACAAAACGGATGGTTAAAGGTATACCAACTCCGAGCGATGCACAACAATTCACAAATGAGGAGGCATTATTTCTGGATTTGAAATTAACAAAACAGCAATATATTCTGCTCAGATTGCCTTCGATTGAAAAAGGCTAAAATATGTATCCAGCATATCATCACATTACCGCTGCTAAAATGGACTGTTTGCCAGCAAAGGACACTATCAGAATCGCACCAATTTCGGCAGAGGTACAACTACAATCTGTACTTGATTACTTAGCCGAACACTTACTACAATCTATAAAAGGAAATGAGTTAAAGAAATATGGAAACACAAAGTTAATTTTTTTTTTGTAAATGGGATGTGATGGTTCTTCGGGACAAAAACAATACAAACAAGTAGTATGCGAAAATATTTCGGACTCAGATATGTTCATGGTATCATTTGTACCATTGCGATTGAAAAAGATTTTGGAAGATTCAGAGCCTGCGACTAGTACAACGCTAACAAAAGATATATGGAAAAATGAGACACCATCTTCTATGAAAAACTGCAGGCCAATCAAATTTGAGTGCAATAAAGAAACTCATGATGCCATTAACAAATAAGTTACTGATATCAAGGCCCAAATTGCAACACTACAGCCATTAAAATTACAGTTAGATAGGCAGAAAATTGAAGTAAGCTACCAATTAATGCTGACAATGATAGATGGAAAAGTAGGCCAGGCTTTGACTAACACGAAGGCTGCATCCAGCTGCATTATATGCCAATCAACATCAAGCCCATTAAATCAAGTCCCGACAAAATCAATAGATAATACTGATGCATATGAATTTGGATTATCACCACTACATGCAAAAACACGACTTATAGAACACGTATTAAAAATAAGTTATGATTTGGATTTCGGTTCTACAGGATCAATAAGAAACAATGAAACCAACAAGGAGTTAAGAAGTTCAAAAAAGAATCATGTTTAAGGTGAATATCGCAAATTTGGATTGAATAGAGATCAGGCAATACAAGGGTCAGGCAATACAAATGATGGCAATACCGCAAGAAGATTCTTTTCAAATCCAGAAACAGCATCTGAAATATCAGGAGTGGATTTAAACCTTATTTTCAGATTTAAAGTAATCTTAAAAGTACTTGCGTGCACTGAAAAAATTGACTCCAAACAATTTGGAAATGCTAAGGAACCTGCAAAAATATATACAACCAAGTACCCATGGAGAAACATGTCTGCAATAGTTCACAAAATTCTTTATCATGTAGAAGATATCATTTGGTGCCACCTGGAGATCTATTAGAGGAGGCTCAGGAAAAAAGGAATAAGGATTACAGATTTTATAGAGAGCACAGTACTAGAAAAATTTCACGAAATTCCACAAATGAAGATTTAATATATTATTGGCAACGTCAGATCCGTTCATCTCCAGTATTCGAAATCAAAGGAAAGTGGAACATCGGGATTTAGATAAGGAAGTCAGAAAACTACTAAAGAACAGAAATAACACAGAACAAAATATGTAATATTTGCAATCAATATATGAGTCAAATAAATAATAATTATAATTGCATGAATAATAATAATAATTATGAAAAACATAGTATTAGTAAAAAACAATAATAAATAGAACCTTCCATTGTTATAAATGCTATTAAAATCTATTGCAGTTTTTTTTTAAGGTTTACGAAATGTTTTAATAAATAAGAAAGATTCAAAAAATAAAAACTCATATTTTCATATCAAAATCAGCATCATTGCGCTAATGTTCAGTAGACTTATTTTGCAAAAATTAACAAATTTGACAGCAAAAAATTATAAATTTTTCTGTAGTAATAGCAACATTAACAAAAATCCAATCAATACAATAAATGTTTGTAATTATTATTAAAATCCAAATATGGCTTTTTTTAATAAATAAAAAAATAAAAACCCATATGTCACGCTAAAAGTTAAAAAAATTAAAAGTTCAACTTTGACCTAGAATTTCTTAAAAAGTACTCAATCAATTACTAAAATATTTTGATCGGTTCAAAAGTAATAGAATTTTGCCCAATGAAAAACAATTTTCAGCCGGTACTGGCATGGCTGACGCGTACATGGCGCAATCCCGAACTCCAATTTTCACACAAATTCGCAGCATTTGCGGCAGTATTACGCTAAATAATTCAATGGGGTTAAATAACTCGATCTTGGTGGTCAATTAACAGGACAATTACGTGCGTGCGGCATGTGGCCGTCGCCGTCCTTTTGGAACCACTTGTCAGCAAGACTAATGCCAGCTAATTGAGGTACGAAAAAAATTTAATCATTTTTTATACCGTTCCCCGTATACAGTAACATTTTGTCCCTCATCATTTTTGAAGGCATATGGACCAATGACTCCGCCAGCCCATAAATCCCACAGTAATTTTCTATGTATTACCAGTACATCCATTACATCCATGGTGAAAAGTTTATGTATTGTCGTCACTCCAAATGCGACAATTTTGGTTATCTAAGTAGCCATTCAACTAAATTTTGTATAGAATATCAAAATCAATACCAATTAGTGCTTCAGCCCAATTGTCCAATAGGTGGCGCATACGATGCTTGTATGGCTTTAATTCTTACACAAGTTGAATCTCAAAAGCTCGTAGATCCTTTCGTAAGAAATTTCATAAAGTGCATGGATACATCCCCATTTGCTGGGAACCGTTGATCGATGTGTGTGTTCTTCAATGCTTTGCTGTTTGGCGCATTATCATTTCGAATAAGCCGCTCTGATGGATGGTTATGACTACCATAAAATAGACGGAGCGCACGATAAGTTTGACGAACAGAACCATTATTTGATAGAAAATTTCAACATTTTGCAAACATTGCCATTAGAAATGACAACCCAAAATAAATAAAAATCAGCTGTTTAGTCGGTTATTTAATAAAGTAATGTTAACAACACAAAGTTGTGAGCCTTTAAATAAATACCCTTTATTTGTAAAATATATTTTATTTTAGTGCCTAGAGACAGACTAACTAACACAATTTGGCTCTTACTTAGAGTAACAATTTTTGAGTAATATTTTCATTCATAAAGCGATCAAACACTTAATCGTGTGCGTTATAAGTAATTAATGCATAACGTCTCTTAAACTAAAGCGATTCTCATCAAATTAATAAGTTTTTTTTAGCTACAAATATAACCACAAAGCAACCAGATTTATTGACACATATTTGTGTAGGGTATAAGTCTCAAAATATAATATGGTTAAGCCCATACGAACATGGTTAAAGATGCATGTATGTACTCGTTCTATTCTTAACTTAAACAAGAAGCAAAACATTTGTATTAAAGAAACAAAACAGTTTTAAATTGAACTGATTTCATGGTCAAATTGAAAGAATGGTTTCAAGAATAAATTTAAACAACAATATAACTGGAATTGCTATTTTTTTCAAACTTTAATTATAGCTTAATGATGATTTAGTCATAATTCGATGGCCTTAAAGCATATGACACCTTTATAGAAAACGCTTGTAGTAACAAGTCAGCCAAACCTTACTACCGATGATGCAGACAGTCAACAAAGGCAAGAAGAGTTAACTAATTAAATGATAAATACCGTCAATTAATCGTTTTATCATTTACATTTTATACAGATACGAATATTTTAAATTCAAAAAAGTGACTGCAAGCAATTTTCACCAGAACTTTAAGTTGTCGCCTTTTAATGAATCTCATTTATTCAATACTGAAAGATGAAGAAATATACCAAAATATCTTAAACAACCAAAAAACTCATCTCCATAGAAAAAAAATCATCGCAATATGATATTCTAAAACACTCAACAAGATCCTTTTTTTTTTTTGAAGATCTTTATCACTACAAAATCCAATCGAAATGGTGGTATGAGACAATACTTGAGAAATTTATTTGTCGTATAGAGTATTTAAGTTAAAGTGTACTCCACTCACATATTGGTAGACTAGGGAGAATGAAGGTTTATTACTGGTTGCTGTTGCTGTTATTGTTTTTGTTTTTTTGTTGTTTCTTTTTCATTATAGTAGAATTTTGTCCGTCGTACCCGTATATGGGAATGAGTTGTAACCTGCATGAAATTAATTGAGCTGTTTAACTTTAAGATACTGAAAAAGAAATGAAAGTTGAAAATTTAAGCGACACCACAATTAATAATAACTAAATTAACATATCAATATGTACCTGTGAGTATATAAGTAACTACATTGTGGAGCACAAAGCTCTGTCTGGCTTTCAATACATAGTATAAACTACCAGTTAATAGCTCAGAATTGTGGTTATATCACTGAAATTTGGTGATGAGTTTGTCGTTGCGATATATTTGGTATTTACAAACTTAATTTGCGTTCCTCGTTCCTGATTTTGGCTGTCTGTGTCTGTCCATGTTATGTTATATTTAATATATAATGATTTGGACAACCTGCATAAATGGTGTTTATTCAATAACCTTCAGTTAAATCTGGATAAATGCCTTCATATCTCTTTCACCAGATCTAGAAACCCAATTCAATCGGTCTTCAAAATTGGTAATTATAAATTGAAAACTGCAGACTCAACAATTGATCTAGGTGTTGTTTTTGACTCAACAATGTCTTTTATTCCACATATTAATTATATTGTTCCAAAAGCTTATGCCATACTTGCGTTTATAAGAAGGAGTTGTTCTGACTTTTCTGATCCTTGTACGTTGAGATTGTTGTATACATCTTACGTCAGATCAAAGTTAGAATATGCTGCTGCTGTTTGGAGCCCACATTGTGGAATATACATTTCTCGTATTGAGAGAGTGCAGCGTATTTTCCTTAAGTACGCACTTTCATCATTTAAGTTTGTTGATCCTATACCCTTATATAGATCAAGAGGTTTATTATTAGGTCTCGAAACATTGGAACATCGTCGCAGATTTCAAGCTGCACTATTTGTCTTTGATATAATTTCTGGTGGTATCGACTGTCCAGATTTGTTATCGCAAATAAAATTGTATGTTCCACCTAGAATACTTCGTCACCATAATATTTTTTGTATTCCATATCATCGCACAAACTATGCCCAAAACAGTACTTTAAATCGCGCGTGTGCCGATATAAATGCTATTAATGAAATAGCTATAAATGGAATCCCAAACCAACTAATAGAGTTTTGTACATCAAAAGATTCTTTTAAGTTACTTCTCTTTACATTATTTAATTTGTAAATTTTTATACCCTATACCACTATGTGGTTTGGGTATAAGGACTTTGTGCTGCTGTTTGTAACAACCAAAAATATTTGACCTAGACCCATCTTTAATTATACCGATCGAATCAGAATCACTTTCTGAGTTGATTTAACAATGTCCGTCCGTACGTCCGTCCGTCTGTGTGTCCATGTAAAGCTTGTAATCAAACTGCAGATCGCAAATATGAATATATTTTGATGAAATTTGGTATATAAGCTTTTATCGGCCATGGCATGAACGCTATTGAAATTGGTGAGAATCGGTCCATGCTCAGACCTAGCCCCCATACAAATTACCCATATGAAATCGACATAAATTGCCATAAGATCCAAATTGTCATATAGATCTTACTCAAATTGGGTTTGTATGCGTTCATTACATCCACTAATGAGTAGTCCAAAAATGATCCCTTTGACCCCATATAGAGCTGCTTCCCGATCTTCACTTAAATCTATTAAAAAACAAAAATATTGCACTGATTCTTCTCAAATTTTGTTTGTACATATTTTTGCAAAATACAAGAGACTTTACCAAACATGATCAGGATCGGTCCATTTTTGGACCTAGTCCCTTTATAGATATAGCATCCGATATGAACTTTTTCATATCTGCAGCCAAAAAAATTAATAAAAATCCCACTCAAATTTGGTTTTTGCTTATTTTCAATGTCCAGTTAGTTGGGCCTAAGAGATAGGGTTTCTAAACGCATGGTATAGGGTATCGTATAGTCGGTCTAGACCGACTATAATTTTCTTACTTGTTGTACTTAAATTAATACATATGTAATTATTTTAATCATAGTCTGTAAGGAAATCATGTTCCATTGACTGAAATGAAATGAAATATAACCTTAATATGTACATATATAACCATAATTAAAATCTTCACTTAAATCTTTAAAAAAAAAAAATAATAATAAATTTTTCTCAAACTGGATGCTTATATGTTTCTGGGAACAATAAGTGACTTTACCAAATATGATCATGATCGGTCTATGTTTTTAGTTAGCCCTCATATAAATATGCCATCCAATATGAACAGTTTCATATCTGCAGGCCACACGTTAATAACAATACCACGCAAATTTGGTTTATTTTAATTTTTATACACTCAAAATATTTTGTCGTTAAAATTAACTGTCGTTAAAATTAACTACTCGTATATTTTCAGTTGAATCCAAAGTATTTTCAGTTATTTTTAAATAACACAAAACAACTCACAAATCGGCAATAATATTTAACAAATCTACAAATGAGTCGGAGTCGGATATGTGAAGTCGGAGTCGCTCACGACTTCGTGCGTGAAAATTCAAATTATTTATCAAATATTTCCCGAGAAAAATTTCAAAATTGGCGTCGTAAATAAATAATATAAAAGTGTTTTTCATAATTTAAATTATTTTGGGATTTTATTTATTAGTGCGGGCAAGGGTCTAAATTGCATTAGCAGAACAAATATTCGGTTACTGGTAAAGTTTAAAATAGATGATTGTGGGTTTTTTAAGCTTTGTGGCTAATTTAATTGAATTTGAACAAAATTCAACATAAAATTAAAATTGATTTGTTTGTGTTATAATTTAATATTTAGCAAAACAAATAATTTCTTTGAAAACTGAAAGTCAAAGTTTAGTTTAAGTGTCATGTGAGTAGCTATTAGCATACAAATAATTATTTTGAACTCTAAATATTTAATACGGTTTTATACTTTTTTTAGTAAAAAATAACATGATAATTTTGAAAAAAAGGTAGACCAGCAGGAGCTGTCCAATCGTTGTCGCTTAAATTTAGTAGAAAGTAGTGGAGACACAGATACTCCAATTGTCTTAAATACATTTAAAATAGAGCTTTATCTGATTTTAAAAGAGATAGAGAAATTTTACCACTCTTCGAATTTATAAAAAATTGATGCAATTCCAAGATACACTGATATTCTCCAGGATGCTGCTCTGATCACCGTAGCACTGCCGCCGAAACAAGTATTAGCAGAATTATTATCTTCTACACCCAGAATCATCCGATCCGATTTGAGAGCATCAATGCAGACAGATATTGTTGAGGCTATCCTATTTTTAAAGACAAATGCAGAGTGGTATAGGGTATAATGACTTTGTGTTGCTGTTTGTAACTACCAAAAATATTTGACCTAGACCCATCATTTATTATACCGATCGACTCTGAATCACTTTCTGAGTCGATTTAGCAATGTCCGTCCGTCCGTCAGTCCGTCCGTCTGTGTATATCCGTCCTGAATATATTTTAATGAAATTTGGTATGCAAGCTTTTATCAGCCATATATATATACAAACCAAATTTGAAAAAAATCTATAAAATATTTTTATTTTTTGATAGATTTAAGTGAAAATCGGGAAGCAGCTTTATAGGGGCAAAGAATAGCCATATGGGGTTAATTTTTGGACAAATGATAAATAGATGTAATAAACACACACAAACCCAATTTTACCGAGATCTATATGATAATTTGGATCTTATGGCAATTTAAGTCGATTTATTAGGGGTCATTTTTATGGGGACTGAGTCTGAACAGGGAATGAATTTCACCAATTTCAATAGCATTCATCCTATGGCCGGTAAAAGCTTATATACCAACTTTCATCAAAATATATTCGTATTTGCGACCTGTAGTTTGATTACAAGGTTTACATGGACACACAGACGGACGGACGGACGGAAATCGCCAAATCGACTCAGAAAGTGACTAGTCAAATATTGAAGAAACTAATCGATATGGTCTTCCTCTCCAAGGAAAATAATCAATACTTTTATACCCCATATCACTGTATGGTAAAGGTTTAATGAGTTTGTGCTAATGTTTATAACTACCACAACTACTTGACCTTTTATTATACTGATCATGGGACTATTTGTTAAGGTATAATGTCGGAGTGCGGGATAGACTTATTTAATCACCACAGCTAGATCCCTCGTTCCCTCAACTCTTCTACTGTCAACGCGTTATGAACAATCTTTATTAAATCAGTCACCTTGTTCCAGTTTTCCTCGGATCTTAATTTTGCCTCTAAAATGTTCTCTTTCTTCACTTGAACTACTAGTATGCGTACGTTGTGTAAACTTGGTCCTATAAACACGTCCTCTAACGTCCTCTGACCGCTAAAAAATTGTAAGATGGTAGTCCATCTCGCCATGACGTCTATTCATCCATCTTTGTATATTGGGTATAATTTAGAATGTCCTACGACCACTTAAACTCTGTTCAGATCTAGTCTTCCAATTAAGGATTATGGTTTCGCGTTCCGCTCTAAGCATTTGGCGCAGATTTTGTATTCCTTTTCGAAATATAAAGTCTCTGATCTTCGCCTGCCAGTAAATATATCTCAATCATTGTCGCTATTACACATACCGCATCCTCTGATGTAGTTCGATGTACTAACGACATCAGTTTTCGATAGCTGGCACTTAGTGCAGGTGATCACTGAGGTGCTGCAGACAGTAGAATTGATTTAATGGCACTTGATATTAAGGACCCTTTTCTGTTTCCATAACATTTGGCATAACTCGTGCTAGCTCCGTCCTTACTATTGATGTCTTATTGAAATAGTACTTTAAATGTGCGTTGAAGTTCAGTCGGGCATAAATCATCACTCTGAGGTACTTTAACACGCTTTTAGATTGTACTTCGTGCTGTCTAACCTTAACTTTGATAGATTGAGCTTTTCTATAACTACTTATTACAACTACCCCAGTCATTTGATTTGCCAACTGGACACCCGCGTTATTCAGCCACACCTTAAAGGAAATTGTGGATTCCTGTGCGTAGATTTTTACCACATCAATGTATCTTGCAGTTACAACTATATCTGCACCGCTATCATCAAAACATCATTATGTTGCAGAGAAGCGGAACCAGTACTAAACCCTGTGGTACCCCAGCAGTGATATGGTTGCTTTTCAATCCGTCGTGAGTATTATAGCATAGACATCTGTGCGAGAAATAACTAGGAATTATCCTCCCTAGATATTTTGGTACACCTGGCCCATACAAAGTGGTCATTGTGTGGTTAAATTTGCACAATTTTTCTTTGCTCCCTTTGATTGTATGGCAGTTTCTGCTATGTCCGCTACCATTCTTATAGCATCGATTGTTGACTTTGCTCTTCTAAAACCAAACTCTCCGCTTCAGGTAAAAGAAGCGTGTTATACATGACTTTCCATGATCATGCCCATGGTTTCAAGTAAGCAGATTGGCCGATACGATGATGGGTCACCTGAGGGCAAATCGTCGCATTCGATATCGAGTAAAATCAATCGAAATTCCATATTTTGGTTTATTATATAAAGAAGACGGACAATCGTCAGACCTCGTTTCACTTTTACTATTAACTATGGACCATAACTCGTTAGCTATGATAGAGTAAAATTACTCTTAGTATTTTATTTTGGAAAATAAAAAATAATTTCGATCGAAAAAATTCGATAACGAATGCGACGATTCGACCCCTGGGCGTATATCAGGCTTCGGAAGTAACAACGGCATCTGTTTTTTCCATTGTTCATACTATGAACTTTCAGAGAGCATCGGTTAGAAACTTCAACAAATATGTTTTGTTTCCTTCTTCACTGCAAGCTTCAATGCTTTATTTTATATACCTCTGGCCTCCGTATTTTGTGGTCTCCGAATTTCTTAATAATTTCAAGGAATTCGGCCGATGTTAGGGATGGAAATTCGTTTACCTGGTCACCGCTGTGGAATAGGATTTCTTAATGGTTTGGAAACAAAGATGACAAAATGTCTGTCTGTCTCTTTGTCTCTCTGTCTGTCCGTCTGTCTGTCTGTCTGTCTGTCTGTCCGTCTGTGTGTCCATGTAAACTTTTTAAACAGGTCGCAAATATGAATATATTTTGATGAAATTTGGTATATAACGGGTGATTTTTTTGAGGTTAGGATTTTCATGCATTAGTATTTGACAGATCACGTGGGATTTCAGACATGGTGTCAAAGAGAAAGATGCTCAGTATGCTTTGACATTTCATCATGAATAGACTTACTAACGAGCAACGCTTGCAAATCATTGAATTTTATTACCAAAATCAGTGTTCGGTTCGAAATGTGTTTCGCGCTTTACGTCCGATTTATGGTCTACATAATCGACCAAGTGAGCAAACAATTAATGCGATTGTGACCAAGTTTCGCACTCAGTTTACTTTATTGGACATTAAACCAACCACACGAATGCGTACAGTGCGTACAGAAGAGAATATTGCGTCTGTTTCTGAGAGTGTTACTGAAGACCGTGAAATGTCGATTCGTCGCCGTTCGCAGCAATTGGGTTTGTGTTATTCGACCACATGGAAGATTTTACGCAAAGATCTTGGTGTAAAACCGTATAAAATACAGCTCGTGCAAGAACTGAAGCCGAACGATCTGCCACAACGTCTAATTTTCAGTGAATGGGCCCTAGAAAAGTTGGCAGAAAATCCGCTTTTTTATCGACAAATTTTGTTCAGCGATGAGGCTCATTTCTGGTTGAATGGCTTCGTAAATAAGCAAAATTGCCGTATTTGGAGTGAAGAGCAACCAGAAGCCGTTCAAGAACTGCCCATGCATCCCGAAAAATGCACTGTTTGGTGTGGTTTGTACGCTGGTGGAATCATTGGACCGTATTTTTTCAAAGATGCTGTTGGACGCAACGTTACGGTGAATGGCGATCGCTATCGTTCGATGCTAACAAACTTTTTGTTGCCAAAAATGGAAGAACTGAACTTGGTTGACATGTGGTTTCAACAAGATGGCGCTACATGCCACACAGCTCGCGATTCTATGGCCATTTTGAGGGAAAACTTCGGAGAACAATTCATCTCAAGAAATGGACCGGTAAGTTGGCCACCAAGATCATGCGATTTGACGCCTTTAGACTATTTTTTGTGGGGCTACGTCAAGTCTAAAGTCTACAGAAATAAGCCAGCAACTATTCCAGCTTTGGAAGACAACATTTCCGAAGAAATTCGGGCTATTCCGGCCGAAATGCTCGAAAAAGTTGCCCAAAATTGGACTTTCCGAATGGACCACCTAAGACGCAGCCGCGGTCAACATTTAAATGAAATTATCTTCAAAAAGTAAATGTCATGGACCAATCTAACGTTTCAAATAAAGAACCGATGAGATTTTGCAAATTTTATGCGTTTTTTTTTAAAAAAAAAGTTATCAAGCTCTTAAAAAATCACCCGTTAGTTGATATTGAAGTTGGTGAAAATCGACTAAGATAGTCGTAAGATCAAGATTATCATGTATATATCGATAAAGTAAGTCTATTAATCCCAATGTGCATGCAGTAGTCCAAAAGCAGACCCTGTAAAACCAATTTTAGTTATAACTAGTTCCCATATAAAGACGATTCCCCGTCTTCATCTAAATCTATAAAAAAAAAACAAAAACATTGCATAGATTTTTTTCAACTTTGGACTATATATGTTATTGAAAAATGTAAGTGACTTTACTAAATATGGTCACGATCGGTCCATTTCTTGATCTAGTCCCCATATCAAAAATCAGATATGAACTTTTTCATATCTGGATGCCATAAATTAATAACAGTAGCACTAAAATTTGCTTTTCTATGTATTGCCTCAGAAAAGTTGGATCCAAAACCCATTCTCGAAACAAATGGTATAGGTTATTGCATATCCAGTCTAGACCGACTGTAAATTTCTTACTTGCTTCTCTTTTCCATTAGAAAATAGTTCGAAATGTCAGTTAGCGTAAAGAAGGAAAAAGTTTGAAAGTGTGAATTTTTATGGAGATAATAATTCTAATCAACTGATTCAACTAGAAATGAATACAAAAAAACTTCAGTCAGTCACGGTCATTCTCGAACTTGAAAATATTAATGAATTCTTTATTCAACAAAGGCAAAAATTTAAATTAATCGGAATATATAATGAATGAGGATAACGAACGAGAGAAATTATAACATTTAAAAATATCCAAAAATGTTAAGGAGGATCTAGTTTGTCGACTTTCCCCTACACAAGAATTAGAAAATAAAAGACGCCCTTGGTATACGCAAAGAGTTTCTTCATCAGTGAGTTATATTTAAACTTGGAATATCTTCTAACATAGGAGTGACTACAATCTTAATAAACTTTACAGTAATTATTACGGTATCAAGGTAATAGTTGTTGTTTTTAATGAACAAAAACAAAACTAACAAACGGAATTGTATAATGTTTATTCGGAACATTTACGACCGTTAAATTTTTGAAGAAAATGTAATGATAGATCAAAAAACATAAAAAAGAAATAACAGGGTTATGGTTTCCATTATATGTCGGTGTGTGTGTGTGTAAACATAAAATGTTGTTTGTTGATTTTAATGACACAAGAAAAGTAAAAGAAATTAATTTCATACAAACACATATAAAAATGCTTTGATTGACAAATTGCGTGCTTATAATTGAACAATGATACATTTCATGTACATCATATGTATGTATGAGTGTGCGCCATATTTTTACATTTGTTTTTAGTGGTACGATAAGTGTAATTTGTCTATATGTTTGTAGGTGCATATAGATGTTTATACATACATAAATGTATATGTAGTAAAAGTTGATTATTAAACACAAACATACAAACATGCACATGTCTACGTACTGCGTAGTTACATTTTTTATAACCAAACTTTTCAACATTGCTTATTGCTATACATTATACTTCACCATCAGGAATAAATAAACGGATTCTCACATTTGTACTATCGCATTTCCAATATTATTCTAAATAACATTAAAGTCGTATTATGTAATCTGCACCCAACTGAAAATAACTTTCTTCGATTTATCGATATGGGGGTTGGAAGTAGTGTTTCTGACATATGTGCCAAATTTCATGTCAATATCTTCATGGGATCAAGGGTTAAGTCCGTATTTGTGAATAACTAAAAGTGAATTTGGCGATTATAACAATGTTAGGTTTTGTTGAACGAAGAAGTTCCATTAAATTTTGTTTTCGGAATGAAATTTCTGCAGCTGAAACATTAATGATTTTTAACTCTTTCCTACCGGCTTCCAGAAATAATAAAAAAATTTTTTTTTATTATTATATATATGTTTATTTGCACAAAATTTAATTATATTAAATTTAGTTTGGCCTCAGCGCCTTTAAGGCCTTATTGAGTCAAATTGGCAAGATAATATTTACATATGTATGTACAAATAAAGAAAATGTAGTATTACATAATGGAATAAAATTTATATATAAAATTTAAAAAAATTTTTTAGGAAAAAGTACATCAGAAAAATAAAAGGTTTACATCAGAAGCGTTTCAAAAGCTGAGCATAAATATTCCTTAACGGAGGATTTAAACATCGAAATTCTGTTAAGAGATTTAAACTCATCTGTTAAACCATTATATTTGATACCACCAGTGTAGTCAATACGTTGTTTTGTTTTTTCCAATCTGCATCTTGGAGTTCTTAAATTTGAACTATTTCCAGTGTTGCAATATGTTTGATTTTGTTGAAAATAAATGGTACAATGGCCAATATTATGAAGACATTTAAAGACAAATGTTAAAACATTGTACTCATGTAACCCATAAATAGGTAAAACCGTTTTACTTATATCTCTATACAATGAAATGGTTGAATATGTACCTGGTAATTTGTATACAGACTTTAACGCCTTATTTTGCATACGTTGTAAAGATTTCAAATGGTTGTTGTTTTGTTATATGCATAGACACTTGACAAATAATTCAGATGCGAATGTATTAAGAATTGATATATCATTAATTTTGCTTTCTCATTTAGTTTATGTTTAAATTTGTACAAAATACCAATTGCAGGCGCTATTTTCTTTTTCATCTCAGTTATATGTAAATCCCAACACAAGTTACTTTGCAAAGTGATTCCCAAATACTTAGTTGAATGTATTTCATTTATAGTTTCACCATCCACATATACCCAAAAATTGTTGTCATGATGCAGTGACTGTGGTCTAAAGCGAATAAGTTTTGTTTTCTTCTAGTTCAGCACTAAACGATTTAACCTTGTATATTCAAAAATTAATGCTGCATCTCGTTCAATGTCACACTTGTAAGGATACAATAAGCATACGTCATCCGCAAACATATATAATTGACCAGTTAAACCAAGATTTTTTAAGTCATTCAAACCTTGAGGAGACTCCATATTTCACAGAACCAATGAGACTTCTAGAGTTATTTATTTGAACATATTGCTTTCTTAATTAATTTATATATGATTTTGGTTAAGCTAATTGGGCCTATTATATTAATATAAATAAAAAACTTTTTATTACATATTTCTCCCAACGTTTCGTCAATTTCTTGTTGACATCTTCAGGGGTTTGTAATTTTCGATTAATTTTTCACATTAAATTATAAATTGCTTACATAAAACAAAAAACATAAAACATAAAACATTTAACATATACTAAAATTAAATTAAACACACAACTTCTATTTTATTGCAACTCTGTAACTTGCACTTATATTATCTTCCTGTTGGAAAAGTAATTTTGGAACAGATCAAGTTCACGGCCGTACCGTAAAATGGTAATTTTTGCAATAAAATTTTATGATCAACTAGATCAAACGCCTTTCCAAAATCGAAAAAGCTTCCATCAACCCCGACAAATCCTTTATATAATCCATTACAAACAAATTTAACAACATTGAACACAGCGTCTTCAGTACAACAACCTCTTCGAAAACCAAATTGATACTTATATAAAAGTTTATTCTCTTCCAAGAAGTGTAAAAGTCTATCATAGAGCAGTTTTTCAAACATTTTGTGAACTGTAGAAAGAACAGATATAGGACGATATTTTCCAACTTCAGTTGCATTAGTTTCCTTTGGTATATGAACTATTTTATGTATTTTCAATATATCCGGGTGTACTGAAGTATTAATCATCTTATTGAAAATATCCACTAATATTAGCATAATTTCATCTTTGCACTCCTTGACAAATTTAGGTGATATATTGTCATTAACAGGACATTTATTGACCTTCATGTTCAATATTACTTCAGAAATATCATTCATATTTACATTATTTAAAGAGAAATGGTTATACGTGTCACCAGGGCAGATTTCAATTTGTTGCTTAAGTTCCTCTATAGTATTAAGAAAGAAGTTATTGAAACAGTTTACCTTAATTTCATCATCTAAAATTCCTTGTCCTTAAGAATCATTTAGGTTTATATTTTTGCTTTTTGATCTACCAAGAGTATTATTTATGAAATGCCAATTCTTTTTGGGATCATTTCCCATCTTAGCTAAGTTTTCAATATAATAGTTATCTCTACATATTTTATTTGCAACTTTAATAACTTTACTTATTCTTTTTAACGATTCCTCAATATTCTGCTTATTTCTTGTTTTTCTTCTTTTCTTTAACAACTTTTCTTTTAATAGCATTAATTCCTGAAGATTTTTGTTAATCCATGGTTTAATTTCAAATCTTAATTGTTTTTCCCTTTTTGTGACGATAGTCGAGTGTTTTATAGCAGCTTCCATGCACGTAATCAACGTATTTGACAGATATGAAACATTTAATGACGAAAAAATTGTTGGCAAATTATTTTGCAAATACTGTCTAGCTTCATCATAGTCACAATAAATTTTTGAATATTCCATATCATTTTTGATTGGAGTTTCGTTTATAAATTTGCATCATTCTATCGAGTCCACAAAAATTCATTCATTATTATTTTTTATAAGTATTATAAAGATATCATAAATTAAACACAACAAATTATATTTAAGATTTTTTTCTTAACACTTAGCATTACTTTAATAAAGTAAAGTCAGTGTGTTAGAGCATACGTTATTTATGTGCTTCATGGTATTCAGCAAAACAGTTTCTTTTTCTCATTTATGCATAAAAAAAACATTGCAGTGAGAGCAAATGAAGTGAGGCTTAGACTGTATATTTTTCATGCTGCAAACTTCGCATCTTCCTCTGTTTTCTACAAATGTTGGCCAATGTACTCCTCTGTTTCCAAGCCTTACATCTCTTAGTGTGGAAATATTTGCTTTGCGCCTTTTGTTGGAAGAAGAGATTGACAAATTTTGTCCGGATGTTTTATTTTTCTTATCAAACTCATTCATGATCATCAATCCTTGGGCAACCGATCTTCTAAAATCTTTTACTGTATTCTTTTCAAAGATTAATCATTGTGCATTATAGGCATTTACAAATGCAATATCTAGCATTCCTCAAAACAATCTATGCCACCTTTAGGGAATTTACGGTCAACACAATAGAGTGCCCTCAGCCGATCTGCAATAGCAACACCTCCCATAAAATTACTGTAATCTTTCACAGATGTGGGACAACTAACAGGGGACCTGGATCAATTCTTCTGCTTTCGTAAAATAGTGGCTTCTTCATTGCCATGGAAATTTGAGACTTAATTAACTACTTTGTTGTCTTTCCATTTCCAATAACCAATATTGAGATTAGAAAACCTGTAATATCTTTCTCGTCTTTTTAGTTTCGAGTCATGTTATTAGGAATACCTTTACCATTTGACCGAATTGTACCACATCCATGCGATTTTTCGGCTTTCAACTCCTCTCATAAAGAAATAAATGAGAAAAAATATATAACTTTTTCCGTTTGTTAGATTTATAGTCATTTTTCAGACATATTGCAATTACTACTGTAATTAATATGCAATTTTAATTTTTGTTTAAATGGTGCGTGGTAGAGAAGAAGAAAGCATATATTTCAAAAATTCATAACTGCACTGTATTCCTAATCGGACCGGTTTCTGGCATTTCAGCCTTCATCAGCGATTTATTGAACATTGTGATAATTGTTATGTTTTTAATTGAATAGGTTGTTTCTATATGAAAATTTTTTCTACTTAGGGCGGCCGTGAGGTTTTGAACCGTGAACCTTCACATACACTCGTACTTGCACTTTTTGGTCAGCGCTTTAACACACTCACCTAAAGTCAGGCCTACGAGCAGTGTGGTTAGTTTTCAGTTTTCATACCATACAGCTTTACTTTGTATTAATTTCAGAAGAAACAACTCTGTCCAAACAAACAATCGTTATTTTTGAATTTTGAATATTTTTTGCATTTATACTTCTAATTTCCACTATTCTCAGTTTTCGTAAGAGTTGTCATATGTGATGCACGGTTTTTTGTACATACCTACATATGCACTTTACATACATTTGAGATGACGCTGTGAAGCGAAGAAAATTTTTTTGTTTGTTAGATTTATAGTCATTTTTCAGACATATTGCAATTACTACTGTAATTAATATGCAATTTTAATTTTTGTTTAAATGGTGCGTGGTAGAGAAGAAGAAAGCATATATTTCAAAAATTCATAACTGCACTGTATTCTTAATCGGACCGGTTTCTGGCATTTCAGCCTTCATCAGCGATTTATTGAACATTGTGATAATTGTTATGTTTTTAATTGAATAGGTTGTTTCTATATGAAAATTTTTTCTACTTAGGGCGGCCGTGAGGTTTTGAACCGTGAACCTTCACATATACTCGTACTTGCACTTTTTGGTCAGCGCTTTAACACACTCACCTAAAGTCAGGCCTACGAGCAGTGTGGTTAGTTTTCAGTTTTCATACCATACAGCTTTACTTTGTATTAATTTCAGAAGATACAACTCTGTCCAAACAAACAATCGTTATTTTTTTTTCCTTTCGCCATTCTTGTTCAGTCAACTGTAGTACAACACGTTCCCTTAAAGTATATTCAGAAAACTTTGCGCTCTATTCATTGTCTTTGCCTTGATATGTAATGAATTTTTTTATAAAACCTCTTTGATCAGCCAAGCACCACAATTTGTACCCCCTCTTTATGGTCTTAATGGGTAGATATTGTTTGAGTACAGATCTATTCTTGAATTTTATCATAGATTCATTAACACTCAATTTTCTGGTTGCATGATAACATTCCTGAAATTGTTGGTTCCGCTTATCTAATATAGGCATGATCTTGTCTTTAAAATTAGATGGCATTTTAGTGTTGGCATTTTAGTATTGTTTTGTAACCCATGCAAAAGTTCATAACTATAAATGTTAAAAGCTCGTTCTTTTTTAGGCTGAGGATCTTGTCACTTTGTGTGGCATATAGATTGCTATGGTACACAATATCATCAAGAATTTTATCAATTAACAAGAGGAAAACAGCAGTGGGTGACGAACATTCAGCAAAGAATTCATTAACGACTTTAATGTTTTCAAGGTATTCTGGTAAGTATGTCTTATCATCTCAACTTTTCCATTTCCGATTAGGTTCTGAAACTTTTTTGTGTGTTTTAGTCGAAGTAGAAAGGGTCACTGTTGCTTGGTCTAAATCAGAAGTTACGGAATCGGTGTCATTGTCACCTTCAGCAGTGTTTGATTGTTCTATTGTGTCATCACATATTTCTTTAAAGCTTTTCGGTGGTGGTTGAGGAACATTTTCGTCATCAGATAATTTGACATCTGAAATTTCATCGCAATCTGGGAGATCTTCAAGCAGTATAGCTTCTCGTGGAGCTATTCAACAAATATTAAACAAACATCAAACAAATAAGAAAAAAAACTTACGTCTTTTTTTAAAACTGTACCTGTATAAAATCTTTTCCACTTAAAAAAAGCTTTATTAGCTTAAAAAATTCCATATCAGGCGTTTTTTCTTTCGCTATTGTTTGATTTTAAGCGATCTTTGAACTAAAAGTAATTAAAAATGTTTCAAGGTCAAATGAAAAACTTAGCAAATTGTATGGTTCAATGAAAGTAAAAGAAATAAAACAATTATTTTTTGATATAATTAAAATATCAATTAGTTGTTCGTTTGCATAAAGAAGACAATAAATGTTTGCATATACATATGTATGTATGAGATAAACAAAGAGAGCAATATATGAATGCGAAAACAGTAACAAATATGTAAATGATAAAATAAATAATGAAAAAATTATGACAACTTAAAACAAATATAAAATAGAGAACTACGAAAGTTTTGCTATAGATAATTGAAAACATACCCAAAAATACTAAGTCCCTTGTGGTTTTAGCCAGATATTTCATACAAAAACTTATAAAATAACTATATAATATAATATTAGCGCATTTTAGATTGTAAGCTAACTTATTATTAAAAAAATATCAATCACATTTTTAAATAAATTTTTTTAATGAATTTTAAATCATGTACTTTTTCACTCATAACTGCACCAAAAATTTCTGACTTAAAATGTTACTGATTGATGAAATTTCGCTGTCTGTCAAAATAAGTGCAGTCATTTTATAGTCTCTCTATTAATTGCTAAACATCGTGGTACTTATGAGTACCGGCAGATGGATAAGGGTTAAAAAGGACTTCGGTGACAAGACTATATCGAAAAGAAATTGTTTACCGGTAGTACAAATAGTTCAAAGAAAGCGGAGATGGCGTTAAATACAAAGAGCGTCTCGGACAAGAAAAAACATCGATGATTTGGTGCTAAAAAATTATCGATTAATATTGGGAGACCTTATAATTAAAGGGTTAAGCAAGTACTATTTTGTAAAATATATTGGGCCTCAAATACGATAAATCTCTATTGGTTCTAGAAACAATAAATTTTTATGAAAAAGAGCTACACAATGCGTTCTAACCGCCAGAACACATCACTCTAGGTAATGAAACTTGGAATAACCAACTAACCAACCGAATATCGTGCAAGAGGTGAATTAAAACTGAAAAGATCACGCCAAAGTCTTTCAAAAATCAATGTAATGTTAAACGTTTTCTGCGGTTATCGTGATGTGGTGCATCACGAAATTTTACCGGCTATAATTATAGCATACAACTTCATTTCGCACAAAAGTATTCAAGTTCATTCATTCCACAACTATCGTATTGTCATCATTTAGCACCATGTTACTGCTGGCTATTCCATGAGCTCAAATAATCAGTCCGGGACACCATTTTGCATCGATGGAGTAGATAAAAGCCGAATCGCTGAACTATTTGAAGGCCGTTCCGGAAATTGCCTTAGCAACTATTTCAAGGATTGGCATAAGTACATTGTATCGGAGGGGGATTACTTTGAATGTAATGACATTTTAATTTTTTAACAAAAGTCAATTATTAATTTGGATAAAGAAATTAAAATTGCAGTCCCAATTATTAAAAGCCCTCGAGCCCTGTGATTTGTGTGTCCAAACTAGTCAGTTTTTCGCAAATTTCTATTATTTTGAAACCTTTGAGCCAACATTATCAACCAAGATAATGTAACATTGATAACTTTTATTTCATATTTACATAATCGCTATTTATCAAAGTATTTTCACTGGGTAATTAAAATATTCATCGAAATCAATGAACTACAACTTAATTGCTAATTTGTTTGCTGACAATGTTGTAATTTTTTTTTCTGAAAGCTGTATTTACAGTACGTGAACTAGTCATCACAATTGAAGATAAAAAGAGTTAATAGGATTGAATACAAAAATTTGGAGAAAAGATAATTATGAGTAGAAAAAGTGGCATATTTAATATTTAATATTAAATTCTTAGTATTCTTTTTTCACGAAATTTTGGGCAAAGGTATTTGTAAATCATTTTGGATGTGAATAAGGATTTATTTTTTTAAATTTTAGAATAATACATAACATATACATATGTATGTAGGCGCATTATGGGTGTAATGAAATCTGCCCTGGCACCACGTGATGTACAGTTGTGTATTAACAATGAAAACTTTTAAGAAATTTGTATTTTGCCTTCACCTCATATTTTTCTAAGTACAAAAAAAAAAAAATTAACTCCAATTTTATACTAAATTAATTCATAGGTGGTGAAGCCAAAATTTCTATTTTTTGGTTGCCTTTATGTGTTTTTACTCAATATTTAAGTTTAAGTTTTTTACATTTTAAAAGTATTTCTTTAAAAATTTATCTTTATCATCCATGTTTCCCGATGCTACCGCAATCGAGTACTACTGCAGTCTTTTGCATGGTTGCCCATTTTCTTGAAATATGTTTAAAAAATTAGTGTCATTTTTGAAGAACCCTCGAAAATTATTTCGGAAATGATCAAAAAAGTATTTCTTATTTCTACAATTTTTGCTGCCATACAAATTAAGGGTATGTGAGACGCAATGGAAGTAAATAGTAAATAGAAGTGAATAAGTTTGTCTTATTATGGCTTGATCGCCATTATGCCATCCAGACATGTTTGCGGCAGCTTCACACCCTTGTCCTCTCAACATATTCAAATCAAAGTCTAGGTTTTTGAGTGTCTCACTAAAGTTTGTGAAATTTATTTTTCTGTTGTTCCATTTATATCTATTGTTCCATTTAAGCCATAAGTAATATTTATTGAGCCTTTTTCTAATACAATAATAGAAACTAAAACATAAAAAATTACAAGTGAGTAAATAAAAGTATTATATTAATTACAATATTTTGGAACAGCACCATGCTAAATCTATGAAAATATTAAATTTTTTATGAAAAGTAAATGTGAGTTAAATGCCCTTGCTTCCGGAGATAACATATCTGGAGAGTGAATGTCTTAAAATCAACTTAAAACTACGGCATAAAAAATAACTAAAATTGTAGGGTTTGAGACTCTTTATATGTAATAAATAAATAGGGACAAAGCCAGACGAATCCGTCCAGGCTGTCCACTAATTATTATTATTATAATAAATTATATAATCGAGGCTAGAACAGACTGTCAAAGCGTCCAATTCGCCAACGATTAATTTTTTATTTTATTTATTTTTTTATTATTTTATCTTTTAAAAAAAAGGCTTTTTCTATTTGTTTTGAATCGTTTATTATTCAATTGATTTGAACAGAATGAATCTAATTGTATTTTGTTTGCTCTTTATATACACAAAAAATAAATGACAGAAGATACTAAGGTATTAAGTGAAAACAATAAATATACATATGCATTAAATTTAAATTATTAAGTAAAACACAAAATGACATTTAATACTAAGGTATCGAGTTAGAAAAAAAATATACGTTGAATTTAAGCTATTAAGTAATAATAATGTTTTCTTTTAAATATTTTAAATAATATATATAATTACGCCTGCTACAGCCTCCCCCTCTGCCTCAGAAATCGTCCCGATGATGTGGCAGGACCTTACTTGTACTTTTTGAGTTTTCTTGGTCGTAGCATTCTTCGGTTATCATTGTTCAAATTGGTTGTGTGAGTTTGTGTTGTTGGCGGAGATTGTTGATTTAAATTTGATGTTGAAGATGCCTATAGGTCTGTCGTGAAGTAGTTGCTTTCGGCGGAAAGTAGGAGACGAATACAATATTCTATGCAATGTTCGTTCTCTTTCTCCCCCTTTAACACTGCTCCGAACGCATAATTACTTGCATCGTTTGACCATTTCCATTTACTACGTTTCCTAGTTAATTGCGACAAAATCTTTGAAACTTCGGCAAAATGTGGTCGTCGATAACAAGAGCATGTTTGGATGTAAAATTCGGTTAACCACAAAAATTTATTCTCAACAATGTATGTTGGATGTATGTATGTATGTCTTTGGTTGCTGCTTCTCTGGAAGGCGAACAAATTGTGACTGGTTTTCCAAGTAACATTTTCAACATGTGGGATTGGTTCTGATTTCTCCCCAAAAATATATTGAACATCTGCCAATAAGTTCTCTAGCTTTTGGTTTTCATGATCATTTAGATTCGATCCATCGTCTTCTCTTAGTTTTAAATCAAAAACATTTAATTGAACGGCCAGCTTAGAATTTTTATTTGAATTGTTGTTAATTTCTATTCTTTTCAATGGTGGAAATAAATGTGAATGATTTGTAGTTTGTAAATCAAGTTGAATACTGCCTTCAAAAATATTGTCTATACCATCTGGCGAATAATCATAGGTTGATGTATTATCTATATTTCTAGGGGTCGATCCACCATCGTTATTAATTGTGTTTGTATTTTCAAACCATGTTAAAAAATCATCAACTGGATTATGCTCTTTGATATCGGCTTGCGTTAATGGTATGGATTTTACTACTTTTCGCTCAGATATCTTGAATTCAAACTGAGTATTAGGGTCATCTTTAAAATGCCAATTCCTTTGAGCTATGTCTAAGACTATCCCAGCCTGTTCGAGGAAGTCTATTCCAATTAAAGTACGGTTTCCTCGTGCTTTAGGTAAGCAAATAAAACGAATTCTTTTTAGCCGTTTTCCTATTACTATGTGGACGATTGTAGAATAAACTATTTCTTCTCTTGGAATACCATCGGCTAAAATAATTTCTGCGTAGACTTTTTGAAAATCAACTTTTCTTTTCCTTAGATTTTGATACAGAGTATAACCCGCAACACTTGTACGAGCAGCTGTATCAAACAATGCTTCACCATTCATGCCATTGATGTTAATACCCACAGTTGGAACATCTCTGCCGACTATAGTTGTGTGGATTGCATTAAAGTCAAGTTTTTCTGGACTATTAACAGGATTTATCTTATTGCAATTTGGACAATTTGATCTGTAATAACCAGCTAACCCACAGCCGTAACAGTTTAAAGTGACTTCCTGTACATTTTGTTTTCCTTTTTTGTCTGCTTCAATTTTCGTAAAACAAGCTTCTGCGGTATGGTTTTCATATCTGCAAAAGGAACAACGAGTAGCGGGTTTCTCAGAGACTTCAATAGTTTTCAATTTTGATTCTTTGTTTTCTCGAATGACCATTTCTACTTCTCTAGCTGCTTGTAATAGTTCTTGAAAAGAATTTATGCTATTTCTTGATATTTTTTCTCTTATGGACAGATGCAGCTGTGAGAAAATCATATTGAGCATTGTATTTTCAGACAATCTTTCTGATAACTGGGCAAAAAGGCGACGTTTATGGCAAATGAAGTTATCTGTAGATTCAACATTCTTTTGCTTTTCTTGATTTATTTCAGCAAATATGCGCCAATCTGGTTTTCGGGGTGAAAAAGCTTTTCGCAACAAATCAATCGCCATATCAAAAGTTGTAGCTTCATTTTTGACTCCTTGCCACCATGTGGATGCGTAGCCTTCCAGAAGGAGTGGTAAGCTAGTTAATGCAAGAAAGTCGGTTACATTTTACGCATCTTTATAAACTAAAACAGTGGCAATAAAATCATCAACCTTAGATGTATTTCTTCCACCACTAAAACGGGCACTACAGTTCGAAAAAGTTGTTTTGGACTCCTTTCTGATGTTCAATCCACCTCTGAGATCCATAAATTGTTCTTGAGTCAACGTTATATTGACTGAACTATTATTTGTTTTCCAGAAAATCATTTGACATAACTGAATATTGAGCAGTAGCTGCATTTTGCATTGGGTTTGGCAAATCAGATGTTGATCGTGGGAGGATATATGTTTGAACTGGAGTTGGAGCTTGTACGTCGCTAACATTACAGTTTGGTGCAGTATTTTTTACCACAGATGGATTTGCTGGTATATTGCGCGGACTTCTACGCATTTTGCAAAATTATTGATGCAACAATTTTTATAGATTTAGATTTTGTTTTAACAATACAACCTTCAACAACACAACTCTCTGTAGAAACTCCAAAAACAATGATGCTAATCTGGTGACATCCAAGACAGCAACAACAAAATGTAGTAATAGGACTTCTCCAGCAAATTTGTACAGCGTATGTATGTAGCTGCGTTTATTTATGTAAAATCTCGTTCAGTTTTTGCGAATATTTGGATTTACCAAAAAGGTTATTAATTTAGTTGGGCGCCAATGTAGGGTTTGAGACTCTTTATATGTAATAAATAAATAGGGACAAAGCCAGACGAATCCGTCCAAGCTGTCCACTAATTATTATTATTATAATAAATTATATAATCGAGGCTAGAACAGACTGTCAAAGCGTCCAATTCGCCAACGATTAATTTTTTATTTTATTTATTTTTTTATTATTTTATCTTTTAAAAAAAGGCTTTTTCTATTTGTCTTGAATCGTTTATTATTCAATTGATTTGAACAGAATGAATCTAATTGTATTTTGTTTGCTTTTTATATACGCAAAAAATAAATGACAGAAGATACTAAGGTATTAAGTGAAAACAATAAATATACATATGCATTAAATTTAAATTATTAAGTAAAACACAAAATGACATTTAATACTCAGGTATCGAGTTAGAAAAAATAAATATACGTTGAATTTAAGCTATTAAGTAATAATAATGTTTTCTTTTAAATATTTTAAATAATATATATAATTACGCCTGCTACAAAATTAAAAACTTAAAAACTGTGATTGTGACTGTGACTGTGCATGACTATCTTTAAATTAATATTCGGTGACAACAAGTCTGTGGGCCAAGTTTTTGATTTATTGGACGAGGGGAAATAGGGCTTAAATCACTCTGCGACTGTGCGTGACTGTGTGTGACTACCTTAAAATTAATCTTTGACCACAACAACCTCTACAACAAGTCGATCGGATGAGGGGAAGTGAGGTTTCAATCTCTCCGTGACTGTGCGTGACTATGTTCAAGTAATTATTTTTTCACGGCAAGTCTATCAATCAAGCTTCAGATCGATCGGATAAGGGGAAATGTAGTTTAAAACACTTCGTGACTATACGTTACTATGCGTGACTGTGCGTGACCACCACAAAATTAATCTATAGTCACAACAATACTATGGGCCAAGTTTCAGATCAATTGTATGAGGGGGAATGGGGTTGGCCCATGGCAGATGGAGAGAGAGTATGAGTTAAAAGAAAGAGTTTAAAAATAAATATGAATAAGTTTAAAAAATATTCTTTAATTTGAATCGAACTTTTGTCAAAAAATCTAACGCACAAAGTCAACTGTTGTTTCCTCTAATGTAATTCGTTTCATCACCTATTATACATAGAAAAAAATTACAACTATATACATTAGTTCATTTTGTATATACGGACCAAAATCGGATGCATTTTTTAATGCTTTTTCTAAACTATTTTTAAATATATCGTCACCTTTTGCTCTATATATCAAAAGAGTTCTAAAGTTTGCATCATTTTCGGTCAATCATTCAACTGACAAGCTGCTTAATATTTATTAATAATTTCAAGTTTCAAAGTTAGCTCTAGTTTAGGACATTATTGTAAACAATTTTGGAAAATAAGGTACTAATTTTATTTTTTTTTTTATCCAAAAAAACCTTTTTAATAAATGAGTATATTTTATAAAAAAAAAGACGTTACGTTAAAATTTGTATGATAAACTTTGAAGTGAATTAATAAATCGAATTTTTCTATACAAATTCAAACCGCAAACCCAAAAGATACAAACTGAGGGCCTAAGGCTAATGGTAACTTTATTATTTATAAACCTAAAATAAAATAAAACTAAAATAAATTAAAATTTAATTTAAATAGGATATTTTCTTTGCGTTTTCATAAATTGAAATAAATTTTGATGATCAATGTCCACATTATATAAAATATATTAGAAAGTATTTACTCTCATTTTTAAGTGCTTTAAAATTATTCCCAAAATGTAAAAAATTTTCAAGTGATTTCTACGGTATTTGGACTTCCCCATTCCCGGGAACTTTGGTCTGGTACGCGCGAATTACAAACTAATAAAAATAGAGTTATTTTCATGAAAAGCATAATCGTTTTCCTGCCACTATTTGAAGCCGTTGTTTTTTTTATTAAACTTGCAGCAGCTCTTCTTTTAGTCTCATTAAGAAAATTTTAAAGTTTTAGAATTTTCCTCATATTTTAATTCCCTACAATCGAAAATTCGAGAAATATAACAAATAAATATACTTGATTCTAAAAATATATTAATTGATGTTTATTACATTTTTGCCACATAAATATGGTATTTATTAGATTTTCGGACACTTAAAAGTAGTGCTTAGTAACTAACGTTTCTTATAGTTTGAACCATTAGCCATTTAAAATTTTATATCCAAATTCCTTAAGTAGGATATCAAAGTGAAAAAATATGATATTTTTTCGATTTAGATTAGATCAATTTGTGCATTCACGTAAAAAATTATTTAACGAAGCGTTTTTTTTTTTTTTTTTGTTAAAAATATTCGCAATTGAAATAAAAATTAACCAACAGTATCGTTCTTAGGTGCAACAATTGTATTTACGATTGTACCAAAAGAAATTAAATAACAGCTAACCATTTTTATTATGATAAAATATTTACTGTTAAAACATCGAATTGTAATAGTAATCAACCCGAAATTATAATGACAATAAATAAGGTAGTAAGGTTTCATCAAATTCAGAATACTAAAGAAAAATTACTTTTAGTATTTTATGTAATTGGAGCAAGGACACCAAATCTGGATCACTTATATTATGTTGTAGGGTTTGAGACTCTTTATAAGTAATAAATAAATAGGGACAAAGCCATACGAATTTGTCCAAGCTGTCCACTAATTATTATTATCGAGGCTAGAACAGACAGTCAAAGCGTCCAATTCGCCAACGATTAATTTTTATTTTATTTATTTTTTATTATTTTATTTTTTACTAGCTGTTTTTACCCGGTCTTGCCCGGGATGAAAAGGCCTTTGACTTGAAAAATGGTTTACTATGCTTACCAGGCGCTGAGTACTTAGTCACCAATTAACAAATTCCCCAATAAAATGAACTTTCTCCCCAAAAATTTGTATGGGCAGTAAATTCATTTTTTATTTCAATTAAAAAATTTTTTGGCTGCAGCAAAAATGCTTCAAAAATAAGGTGCGAAACCGCTTTAAGTTTTTTTTTCAGTTTATTTATAAACATCAAATATAACGGAATGGGCCGAAAATTAAAGGAATCAAAACTTTTAAAAATTGAATTAATTCATTCAATAAGTGATCATCATTGAGCAGAGACGTCAAATTCAAGTTTCAGAAATGAAAGACTATTGCGACGTTTAATATTGTGTCGCAAGGTTTTTTAAGCAACTGCTTATAGTATATGTGTGGCCTATTTTGATCAACAGGTAATTATTTCACATACGTAGATAAAATTTATCGTACGACATTTCACTAAGCTGTGTTCCGCGAGCGAGTCGCGTCCGCTTCCGCACGTTTGACAGCCAGACCCGTGCTGCCGCGCAGTTGTTGTCAACTTATTTTAATCGCCAAAATATATTTTTCAGATCATTGCGATATTTTTTGTAGGCTGTGTTCCGCGAGCGCGTCGCGTCCGCATCCGTCGCGTCCGCGTCCGCGCGCCTCGCGCCGCTTCCTCGCAGCTACTACCCGTGCCTCCGCTTAGTTCTCGTTAACTTATTTTAATTCCTAAAACATATTTTTTAGAGCATTGCGATATTTTAGCTGAGCTGTGTTTCGAAAGTGCGTCGCGTCCGCGCGTTTGGAAACCACTCCTGTGCTGCCGCGCAGCTGTTGCCAACTTATTTTAATTGTCAAAATATATTTTTCAGATCATTCCGATATTCTAGCTAAGCTGTATTCCCCGTGCGCGTAGCTTCCGCGTAACGAAATGATGCTATTGAAAACAATAATCATTTTAAATGCATTTATTGTGGGACATATATTGAGAGCAGTATGCAAATGTTCACTAAAATAAATATTTAACAAAATTCATTAAATAAAAATATGTAAAAATTTAAGAATGAATTTGGGGAGTAAGTTCATTTTTTATTTCGATTAAAAATAAATGGGGAATTTGTTCATTTCTTTTGGGTACCTTTTTTACGTTTGGGGAATTTGTTCACCGTGTAGTTATTTCCTTGTAACCCAAATTTCAGAGAAATCCATTGAAAAGTTCAAATTTGTATAGGGAAGAAATATACCACACAACAAAATACGAATTTTGTAAGAAAATTGGGCGTAAAAGTAGGCGTGGTCGGTAAAAATCATATAGCGACCTTCCCTGGAATATGTACTAAATTTCGAAGAAAGCCATTGAAAAATAAAAGTTTTTATAGCAATCAAATAAAGAAACAAATAAAAGGAAAAAATAAGTTTTATATACATAGAAGTTGGCGCAAAGTAGGCGTGGCCTGTAAGAAGCATATGGTGACCTTCCCTGTAGTATAGAGATCGTGTGACCAAATTTTAGACATCTCTTGAAAAATAAAAATTTCTACAGTGAACAAATATACAAAAAACAGAAAATTAATTTTGTATAAAAAGCGGGCGTACAGAGTACAGAGATCGTGTGTAGCAAATTTCAGAGAAATCCGTTAAAAACAATTGTGTAGCGAACAAATGTACCAAAAACCAGAATATGAATTGTATACAAAAAGTGGGCGTAATAGTAGGCGTGACCGGTACGAAGAATATGTCGACTTTCTCTGGTGGAGAGAGATCGTGTGTACCAAATTTCAGAGAAATCGGTTGAAAAATAAAAATTTGTATTGCGAACAAATATACCAAAAAACAAAATGAATTGTATACAAAAAGTGGGCATTAAAGTAGGCGTGGCCGGTACGAAGCATATGGAGACCTTAGGTGGAGTACAGAGGTCGTGTGTGCCAAATTTCAGAGAATTCCGTTGAAAAACACAAATATGTATAGCAAACAAATATACCAAAAAACAGAAAACGAATTGTATGCAAAAAGTGGGCGTAAAAGTAGGTGTGGCCGCAAGAATCACCCGGTGACCTGGTCTGAAGTATAAAGATCGTGTGTACCAAATTTCAGAGAAATGCGTTGAAAATAAAAATTTGTATACCGAACAAATATACCAAAAAGCAGAAAATGAATTGTATATAAAAAGTGGGCGTAAAAGTAGGCGTGGTCGATAAAAAGTATATGGCGACCTTAACTGGAGTACAGGGATCGTGTGTACCGAATTTCAGAGAGATCTGTTAACAAATAAAAATTTGTATAGTGAACAAATATGAATAAAACAGAAAATAGATTTTACATAAAAAGTGGGCGTAAAAGTAGGCGTGGCCGGTAAAAAGTATATGGCGACCTTTCCTGGGGTATAAAGATCGTGTGTACAAAATTTCAGGAAAATCCGTTGAAAAATAAAAATTTGTATAGCGGTCAAACAAACAAACAAACAAACAAACATGAATTATATATATATATAGATAAAAAAAAAGGCTTTTTTCTATATTTTTTGAGTTGTTTATTATTCAATTAATTTGAAAAGAATCAAATAAAATTGTATTTTGTTTGCTCTTTAAATAGACACAAATAAATGACAGAAGACACTAAGGTATTAAGTGAGAAAAAATAAAAATACATATGCATTAAATTCAAATTATTAAGTAAAACAAAAAATGACATTTAAAACTAAGGTGAGTTAGAGAAAATAAATATACGTTGAATTTAAGCTATTAAGTAATAATAATGTTTTCTTTTAAATATTTTAAATAATATATATAATTATGCCTGCTACAATGTTATATTAACAATAAAATCCAGTACGATCGAAAATGAATGAGTCAGTGTTCTCCGTTACAGGAAACTTTGCAACGAATCAACTTTCCTAAAATATTATTTCTGCATTAATAATTTATAAAAATTATTCAAATAGCTTAAAATATTTATTTAAAACATCATATTTGCAATTTAATTTTTTTTTTTTTTATTTCTATGTATTTATCATATACATTTGAATCATTTGAATATTATATTACATTTGAATGTCACTACATTGAGAAAATCATATTTTTTAGTTACATCCGACGTGATATGGGGAAATATGTTGTATTTGTAAGGATTTACATAGATTTAAGTGAATACCGGGAGGCTACTTTTTACTATCACTTTTACTAGTCCCTTTAGTTTTTGACAAAAATACTAAAAACCTAATTTGATCACGATATAGGTCGATACCATAGGGGGCTCTTATATCTGTCGATTTTCACCAATTCGAATAGGTTCCATCATATGGTTAATTTAAACTTACATAATCCCTATACATATTTATGTATATGTTACCTTCTCCGAGAAAAGGGACCTAGTATGTCAAAAAACGGGTTGTGTCAAAATCGGTGGATTCTGGTACCTAAAAGGGTATAGAAACTTTAAATGCGTTTTTTTCTTAAAACTTAATTTTCACACACTAAGTCCCTTTTCTCGGAGAAGGTCACATATATGTATATATTTGCGACCTGTAGTGTGAAATGATTATTTTGAAATACGCTATAAAATTTAAAAAAAATAATTTTGGTATTTTTTGATATTTGCAAATAACTTCGGAATATTCTATTCTAATATCTTGCTTTTGTTTTAGAGTTGCATGCTTTACGTGAGAAATAAAAAATTCTCGACCTTTTTAGATTTTATATTTTTCTTTATTTGCTCATATTTCTGCTCATTATATCAATTTAATTTGAGAACAATTTTTATTTGATTTGTGGATATTTTTCCTTCCTACTTTTTGACATATTCAGTTACTAAATAGTGAAACTACAACTGAAAAAAAAAATATTATTAATTAGTTAGTTAGTTAATTGTTCTTTATATTCAATTCAGTACTTTATGTGATACAAATTAAAAAATTAAATTAAAATATTAAAAATGCGTATACATTTAAATACATTTAAATAAATAAATGAATGAATAATTAAATAGAAGAACATACGACTATGACATTTCGTCGTCAGTCGAAATAATATTTTTAAAAGTTTAGTAGACCACAATGTATAAAATAATAATATTCATTACTTTCGAAAAAGACCAATAACAACATTCTCCTCATTTTATAGTGGAATAATGAAATATGAGTGCACTTTAAGTGGAGGAATATAAATTATCATTATATGCAATTTTGTAGCTTTATAGTGTACTATTTGTACACACTCTATTATCCCTGAAGAAATTTTACACACAATTGAACATACACACAAAAATATACAATGATTAGATACATTTATTAATTTCCCTTGATTTGCTTGGCAACATTATATAGGAATGAAGTATAATTCAAACACACACACACTATCCATTCATATAAACTTATTTATCAACTTTGCACTGCATTATCATGAAGTTAACGAATGTATCCACTGCTAAGGTTTGTGTATTAGCTAGTTTGCAAAATATTATTCGTTAAAAGCAGGAAGTAGGATTCTCTCGAAAACAATGACAAATGTCAATTTGTGCAATTCAGGTAATTAGAGCACAATTAATTTTCCGAATGTGCAAATTTTATGCGTACACTTGAAATACTTATAAGAATCTAATCCTGATAAGAACTATGAAAATCAATGAAACTTTCTTTTCACAACTAGATGGTACTGTTGTTTAATTTTGTTTTTTTTTTTTTTTTTATTATATATATGGTTTTATTCTGCCATAAATCTTTTCTAAAGACACATGTTGTTGCTGCTCGGCTTCTTTGATTTTATATTTATTTTTACTTTTTCGTTTTCTTCTGCGTTTATTGACATGTTTTAATTTTTTAATTTTTTGGCTGCATCTTATGCTACATGTGGTTGCGTTTGCAAATTAAAATAATCTTCTACGGCCCATTTAATTTTAACGGTCCTTGAAAGTCACCACATTTATAACTAATTTGCCTTTTCTTAATAAAATTGTTTTTCTTTCATATAAAAATCAGAACTGTGTGCTCAGACGCATTTATTCAACAAACAGTTTGCTGTTAGTTAAAATGAAATTAGAGGAGCTTATTTCATAGCATACGGCCATGACATTTGCTGATTAGATTATGTCGTAAAACTATTACACTTGGACTATTTGTCTGTTATACTCTGTAAAAGATTATTTTGTATTTGTTGTTGTTTTAAATATCATTGAAAATGTTTGAAATAGTTTTTCTTGGTCTGAAATTCCTATAAATTGTTAAATCATGCCTGTAGTTTACTTTTTACGAAAGCTCATTGGAATTCAATTATCTTTTTCAGTTTTTATCGCCTTAAATCGCCTTAAATACAAAACTGTATCGATTCAATTGGGATCGAATAGTTAGTTTAATTCAAACGCATAATGTTGTAATTCGTTTTAATTGACATACTTCTAAATTTTAAATAAAGAAAATAAAATCTATCTATTTATTGAATATTTAAAAAAATTCCAAAAATTTTCTCATTATTTTAAAGATATTCGAGGATGCATTTAACAAAATCCAACATGATTCTTTTGAATTTGAAACTTTTCGAGAAGATAAAAAAGAACGATCGAAAGAATTGTCTTGTGATATTTGATTGAAACAAAAACTTGAGACTTTGACACTAGTTCGATTTTTGTTGAAACGCAGGGATGAGTAAAATATTTTGAGCACCAAAGCTAAATAAGTCCTGTTATCATTTTATTTTTGTAGTGGAAAAACGAACTTCCGGTAGCAATTTCGTCGATAACATTACGTTTTGATCAAGTTTGCGCAAAAAACATAAATACAAACATTATAATTATTAAACTTTTATTTTGAGAACTAATTTTTTTTCCCCCTTATCTATACTAATATAATAAAGAGGTAATGTGTGTTTGTTTGTTTGTTTGTTTGTTTGTAGGAGGTAACCTCCGTAACTACCCATCTGATCTTCCTGAAATTTTCACAGACTCTTACTGCGGATATGGGAAGTGCTGTAGGCTGTAATTTTTTTAACATTTTTGGTGGGCGTGGCACCTCCCACACAAAGTAAATTTTAATTATCATATACATATATTGAGTACTATGATAGGGAGAGCTTTACAAATTTGTGTGAGGTCACCTATTTTTAATATTAGTAGCTACGCCGGAAATGGGCGGGATCGGATAAGTGGGCGTGGTACCTCCCATAAAAGTAATAGTTCAGTATTATATATGTATCTCGAGCAATGTGATATAGAGAGCTTTTCAAATTTTTCTGATGTCACCTATTATTAATGTGAGTAGTCGGATGCAAAATGGGCAGTATCGGAACAATAGGCGTGGCACCTGCCATATAAAGTAAGTATAAAATGCAATATATCTGGTGTAATGTAATAGTAAGAGTCTTGGGACTTTGTGTGAGCCCATAAGTTATTCATTTGATTAGTTAGACAAAAAATGGGCGTGATCGGAGCAGTGGGCGTGGCACCGCCCATACATAGTAAATATATGATATCATATAACTGGTGTTCTAAAAAAGGAAGCTTTGACACTTTGCACTATCCTATCAGATCTTAGTATGAGTAGTCGAACAAAAAATTGTCGGGTTCACACCAATGGGCGTGGCACTCCCCATGCAAAGTAACTATTTAATGTCATATATCTGGAGTACTGTAAAAGCGAGAGCTTTGTAGCTTTGCGTGAGCCCATAGGTTCTTTGTGTGATTAGTCGAACAAAAAAAAATGGGCATGATCGGAGCAGTGGGAGTAGCACCGCCCATGCAAATTAGATATCTAATATCATATAACTGGTGTACAAAAAAGAGAAGGACTCGACATTTTGCATGAGTTCATCAGATATTAATGTGAGTAGTGCAATAAAAATTGGGCGGGATGGGATTAGTGGGCGTGGCACCTCCGATGTAAAAAATATGAAGCACTACGAAAGCGACAGTTTTTTGACAAGTTCATTAGTTATCAATGTGATTTGTCGTGGAAAATATATCGCCAAAATCAAAAATCGCCAAACTCAAAAATCGCGAAAAAATTAATATCGCCCAAAAAACAAAAATCTTCAATATCAAAAATGGGCAAAATCAAAAATCGCTAAAAAGAAAAATTGCCAAATGGTATTCTAAGTTCAAGGCCAATAGTTAAGTGTTGCCAGATCTAATATGGATAATCCATCTTCTTCTCATGGGCAGCTACATGTACCTTGCTCCAGGGTAGGAACGCCGAAAAATCTGATAATTGTTGTACCGAATGAAAAAACTAAAACCATTGTAAAATCTATACCAATAATCTATACTAACATAATAAAGAGGTAATATTTGTTTGTTTGTTTGTATGGGGTAATCTCCGTAACCACTCATCTGATCTTCCTGAAACTTTCACATAGTCTTACTGTGGATATGGGAGTGCTACAAGCTTAATTTTTTTTTAATATCTTCAGTGGGCGTGGAACCTCCCATACAAACTAAGTTTTTAATATCATATACATTAAGTACTATGACAGAGAGAGCTTTGCAAATTTGTCTCAGGTCATCTATTATTAGTAGTCAGACAAAAAAATGGGCGGGATTAGACAATTGCGCGTGGTACCCCCACACAAACTTAATATGAAATGTGATAAATCTGAATTATTGTATTAATAATAGCCTTGGGACTTTGCGTGAGCACTTTCAGAACGATTCGGAAGTGGGGGGGGAGGGGGAGGGTGTAGCGAAGCACACCGGGTTACATCTAGTATGTATATAAATATGTAATTTCATCACATAAGGAGGTCGTCAAGAGTTTCTATTGAAAATACTGGCTCTTAGCAACATAAATTTTGGAACCCTCCGGTATAATTAAATAAAAATCTTTTAGGTATATTTTTAGATGTGCTATAAAAAATGCACTATAAAAATGGCATGATTTACTTATCTCCTAGTCCTTCCCTCGGTGTGTTGATAGAAACTTTGTGCAAAATTTAATATAAGCATGTGTCGGCCATAGGACGATCGCTATTGAAATTTTTGAAAATCGCTTCGTGTTCAGACCAAGCCCTCATAAAAATGACTAAGTTCGACTTAAATTACCCTAAGATCCAGATTATAAAACATCCATTTATCAGTATTCTTAAAACATACTCTGTAGGAACATTCCTAGCCATAGTCCGTATATGAATCTGCTTTCCGATCTCTACTTAAGTCTATCAGAAATATAAAATATTGCATAGATTTTTCTAAAATGTAGTTCATAAAATGTGTTTTTTTTTTAGAGTTATAGAACAGTAAATTAAAATTAAGCAAGGAAGAATATTTTTAATATCAATTAAACTGCCTTAATTGGATAATTTTATGCCATTTGGTTTAAGTATGATTTTTTTATTTTATTTTATTTATAGTTCTAAATTCTATACAATTACAAATATCCTTACAGGCTAATGTATTTAGTATTTTATTTTATTTTATTTATAGTTCTAAATTCTATACAATTACAAATATCCTTACAGGCTAATGTATTTAGTATATATATATATAGATATATCAAATAAAATAATGATGATTTAATTACTTATATAAAGAATAATTTTACGTTTCAAAGATTCTTCAACTTCAAATTAATATAGAATATTAATTTGAATTCTACTCAACAAGGAATTGAAGTCAATGTCACCCTGGAATTAACTGATCAGGAAGGAAATGCATAGTTCTACGACTTTTCAATGTCGGTAACATGATTAGAGAAAGTCTGAATTTATATGAATAGTGTACGCGGATTCCATATCATAGAACCATATTCCAGGATAGGACGAACCAGGGATATATATAGCTGTTTGGTTACATATAGTTCAGAAAATTCTTTACTCCATCGCTTCATAAATCCAAGAACGGCATAAGCTTTGTGTAATGCCATAGATATATGCGGACGAAAATTTAATCTATGATCTAATAGAATGCCAAAATCTAAGAATATATCAACCGAGTCCAGTTCACTATCATTCGCAAAATAAGTATGTAGTGACTCTTTCCCAATTTGTTGATGAAATAAAATAAGAATTTTTCTGTTTAACAAAATTGTAAGCTTATTGCTTTATTAAAGTCTATCTTACACCTGTAAAATAATTATCGTATACATGTACGTATAAGTTTCTAAAAACTTTATACATAAAGAAAAAATATTGGAAAAATGGCGCTATTCATCAGCCATTTATATATAATTCTTTGGAAACAAGAAAGAGAGAGAACCTCTTCCTGAGGCATAATACACTTAAGATAAAGAGATAAACATATTAAGAGAGAAAAAAATTTAACATATATGTAGGTATGAAAAGTTGAAAAGACGTTAAACAGAGTTCAACAAAGTAGTATGTAGATTTTTTCATCTGTATGTTTATATTGAACCATCTACAAAAGTTATTTAAATCGGACTTTAGCAAAAAATGGTGAATGCAGTTTTGAAGAGAAGAAAATATTTTGACATCATCATCACACAAGAGAATTTATGAATGTTCAATAACAGAAGGGAGATCGTTGATAAATAAGGTAAACAGTACTGGACCAAGATGACTTCCTTGTTGAACACCAGAAAACACTTCGATTTTGTTTAGAAACAGCATTTCTAAATTTAACCCGCTGAGATCTGTTCGCCAAATAACAATTTAGCCAGAAAACCAAAGAATTACTGAAACCCATAGAATTCAGCTTGTATAATAATAAATCATGATTCACCTTACCGAAGGCTTTACTAAAGTCCATGTAAATTACATCGGTTTGCATATGATCTCAAAATCCGTGATTTATAAGTTCCAGAACGTTGGTGATTGTAGAACGAGATTTACGAAAGCCGTGTTGATATGAAAAGAGTAAAGATGATACTTGATGAGATAGCCAGAGTGTTATAACTTTTTCTAAAAGTTTAGGGACTGCACTCAATTTTGCGATGCCTCTATAGTTAGGCACATTAACATTATTGCCAGATTTATATAAAGGACTAATTAAAAAGTATTTTTAGTGGATACGACAGGGAGTCAGCACAGTGTTTAAGAATATAATTTGGTATTCCATCAGGATGAGGATCAAAAGAATTCTTCAGTGTTTTCATATTACTCAAAGCAGTGATGTTGTTAAGGAAATTGTGATTTATTATCAAAGAAGCTTTGGAAATATCAAAGGCATATTGTTCCGATTGATCAAAAATTTTGTATGGAATATGTTGTGGAAAAAATCAGCAAATATATTACTGATTGATAAATCATTATAGGCTGAATTTGATCCAAATTTCAAAGAATAAGGATATTCTCGTGATCGACATTTTGAATTAAAAAATTGTAAAATGATTATGTTTCATACAACTTACGTAGGCCTTTTAATTTTCAACTAGCAGATTCCAGCCCTCGAAATTCGAGTGCAAATTCTAGGAGATTTTATTTTTTCATTAAATAAAGACCCTAAAGTTATGCTAATCAATTATAGCCAATTCACGAATCAACACAAAAAAAACTCATTTTTATTACAAACACATTAAAAAATGTAGTAAACACACACATAGCATTGTATAATTTTAAATACAATTTACTCAAAAAAAAAGGAAAAAACGGCTAAAAAGACATACCTTTCAAATAATATACGTTTGGTCAAAATCGGGATAAAATAGCTAAAACAAAACATCGGTCACAAGAAATCGCCTAGCCTATTAATATTATAGATATTGTATTCTGATCTAACAATTATGTACTAAAATCATTGGGGGAACCATTTGGCCGAATAATTATTATTCCATGGTGGGCCAATATTTTTACGGGTTGGAATCAAAGGAGCCGTTACATGTATATATGTGTTCAACATGTTATAGGTGAAAAGATATCATTCCGGTTAATAACGGACAGTAGAGCATTTAATTTTGGAAAATCAATTTTCGAAAAATGTAAACATTTTTCTTCTGATTATAGTTTGGAGTATTAGTTGGCAGATTAAATGAAAGGAAATGATATCGGTCTTCAGAAAAAATAATTGGATTAGATGGATACAACGATACTTCAGATGGTTCATTAATAAAAATTAAATCTAAAAGTTTTCAATAGGCGTTGAGAATATGATTTACTTCGAAGAGACCGTAATCAAATAACGATTCGATGAATTCATTTACACAGCCATTCATAACAATTGGAACCAAATATTGGTGTTATAATAATTTTTCCACGAAATCAATGGTAAGTGAAAATCGTCAAAAAAAAGATTACTAAATCAGCTGAATTCACTGGAACCAGGAGAGATACACGAACATGAGATGAATAATGATTTGTTTCTAAATTTGATTTTTATTGCAACAAATTCGATATCAGTTGCGGAAGAGTCTATAAATTGTTCAAAAGGAAAGTTTGCTGAGACTATGATTAGTAGTTATATCAACATCATCACATCTGTATATATGGTACTTACCACAAAGAATTTATGAATACATATCCATAATATTAACAGGCTAGGCGATTTCTTGTGAGCGATGTTTTGTTCTACCGTTTTATGCCGACTTTTACCAAACGTATGTGATTTGAAAGGTATTTCTTTTTAGCTATTTTCTAGGCTTACAGATTTTTAAATTTTGTCCTCTATTTTGAGTAAATTGCATTTAAAATTGCTACTAATACATACATAAAATTATGCAATGCTATGTGTGTGTTTATTAGATTTGTTAATGTGTTTGTAATAAAAACTAGTTTGTTTTTTGCGTTGATTTGTGAATTGGCTATAATTGATTAACATAACTTTAGGGTCTTTATTTAATGAAAAAATAAAATTTCTTAGAATTTGGACTCGAATTTCGAGGGCTGGAATGTGCTAGTTATTATTAAAATGATAATTAAAGTCAAAACTTAAAACAAATAGTAAGATAATTTAGATAATTATTTTAAGCCTCTAACTTTCTGTGACACTATAGACTAATGTTCGTCAGATGGTAAGAAATATAGTTTTTTGACAATTCAACCATACGAGGAATTATAAATTTTGGTGGCCAAGAATCAGGAATTACAACTGTAGCAGACACTTCCTCAGGAAAAATAATTTTAAATGATGCTTTATATCCTTTTTCAGGATATTTAGATTTAAAAACACTTATTCGATATCATTGGTCATGTAGCCGTCACGGCCGGAGCGCAGCATTTGTGGGCGTATTTCGCCGACAACACATCGAACGTCGATTTTTTCCAGGCGATCAATTATCTCAATTATCGCTGTATGGCATATGGTTCCGTTCTGTTGTTACCACATGACAGCCAGTTTAATACCAGTTAATTGAGGTACGGAGAAACTTATAATCACTTCTTTATACCGTTTACCATTGATAGTAACATGCTGCCCCTCATGGTTTTTGAAGACATATGGAATAATGACTCCGCCGGCCCGTAAAACCCACAGTAATTTTCTGTGGTTGGAGAAAATGCGAAAATTTTACATACCTACGTAGCCGTTCAACCAAAAATGAGCTTTATCGCTGAAAAAAAATTTTGTTGGAAAATAATAATCAGTATTAATTAGTGCTTTAGCCTATTGGCCGAATTGGTGGCGCATAAGATGGTGTTTCGGTTTAATTCTTGCACAAGTTGAATCTTATAGCTCGTAAACAAGATCCTTTCGTAAAATCTTCCATAAAGCGGGTGGACACATCCCCACTTGCTGAGAACGGCACCGATTTGATCCATGTGGGTCTTTTCCAATGCGTTGCTGTACAGCGGCTATACTTTTTGGCGCATTATATATTAAGAGTAGGTTTGGTGCGGAAACAATTCATAGTTATTCGAATTAGCCGCTCCGACGGACTGTTATGATTACGAAAAAATGGGCGAAGTGCATGTTAGTTTGAGTAACAAACCATTATTTTGATAGAAAATTTCAAAAATTTCCAAGCTTTGCTATCGTGTAAGTCTATCCGTGATGAAATGGCAAACCAAACTAAACAAAATGCAACTGTTAAATCGGTTGTCAAAAAAACAACTCAAAATTGTTAACCTCTAAAAAAATACCCTTTATATATTTTTGTGAAAAACATGTGACTTTATTATGTCTGGTCCTTATCTGTCTAATTTTCGACCTAGTCCACATATAAAAATTGCATCCATTATGAACATTTCCACTTCCACAGCATCCAATCCATAACATTGCTGTTCAAATTTGGTTTACACTTATTTTCTATGCCCAATTAAATTCGGTTTATGGATTGATTTGTAATTTCGTTATTGATTGTTTAAGTTTAGCTCTAATTTTGCTACTACTAGACAATATAATTTTTGACTTTGGAATAATACCCAAATATTTTACGATATCAAAATAATCACCCCGTCATATATTTGTGAAAAATAAAAATATTTTTTTATGAAATATAAATATTTCCATTATATTATGCATTCTTGGGAGTTTTTCACTGCATAGAAATTTCATTAGCTTTACAGATACTTAAATGCCAGTGGTTACCATAATTGCATTGTTTCAAATGTATTGAAATGGAACAAATTGCTAAAAAAAAATAATGGGAAAAGAGGCAAAAATAATATGTTTACAAAAAATTGTATTTTTCAAATAACAAAAGTCTGGCTTTCAAAAAAAAAAAAAAAAAAAAAAGTAACAGCCAAATGGAAGTATTAAACTGCTTTTTGAAGCAAAAACTAGTAAGAAAATTATTGTCGGATTAAATTAGAGAATTGGTCTTAGGTCCGACTAATTGGGTATACAAAATAAGCATAAAACAATTCTGAGTGGAAATTTTATTAGTTTTTTGCCTGCATATCTGAAAAAGTTAATATCGGGTGCTATATATATAAGAGGACTAGGCGAAAAATGAGCCGATCCTGACCACATTTGGAAAATTTGAGAAGAATCTGTACAATATTTTTGTTTTTGATCGGAAAGCAGGGCTGAAATTTTTCCGTAGGGTTTATTTTTGGATTGCTGATTTATGGATGTAATAAACATACATAAACCCTATTTGGATCTTAAGTCTAAAAATGCACCGATTTTCACCAATTCCAATAGCGTTCATTCTATGGTCAATAAAAGCTTATATACCATATATCATCAATATATATTGATATTTGCGACCTGAATGAAGTTTGATTAAAAAGTTTACATGGACACACAGACAGACTGACGGACAGACAACGCTAAATCGACTCAGAAAGTGACTCTGAGTCGCTCGGTATCTATAATATTAATAGGCCAGGCGATTTCTTGTGACTGATGTTTTGTTCTACCGTTTTATCCCGATTTTGACCAAACGTATATTATTTGAAAGGTAATTCTTTTTAGCCGTTTTGCAGATTTACAGATTTTTAAATTTTTTCCTTTATTTTGAGTAAATTGCATTTAGATAAACTTATACAATGCTATGTGTGTGTTTATTAAATTTGTTAATGTATTTGTAATAAAAATGATTTTGTTTTTTGTGTTGATTTGTGAATTGGCTATAATTGATTAGCATACTTTTAGGGTCTTTATTTAATGAAAAAATTAAATTTCCCTAGAATTTGCGCTTGAATTTCGAGGGCTGGAATCTGCTAGTAATAATAAATGGGTCTAGGTCAAATACTGTTACATAATCAGACAACTTTTTACATCTCTGGTAAGATCTATTTAGAATATGGGTTAATAATATGGGATCCCTACTATAATATTCATACTCAACGAATCGAGTCTGTACAGAAACAATTTCTACTCTTTTGCTTACGTGGCTTACCTTGGAATACTGCAATTAATCTACCTTCATACGTTGATCGACTTAAATTAATAAAATTACCTACTTTGGAAAGCCGTAGGACTATGCTAAAAATAACATTTGTGATCAACCAAATTAATGGTGGAATCTGTTCAGACTTTCTTGTCAACAATATAACTTTTAATGTTCCTCAACGAGTATCACGCCAATTCCAACCATCTTTGTTAAATCTTTTAAAACCAACTATGCTCTAGCTGATCCTTTTAGAAGAATTTGTTGTGATTATAATAATCTTTATCAATTAATTGATGTTTCGTTGAACACTGATGTAATTAAGCATAATATCATTATTTTCTTAAATTCCTAACTATTTGTTTTTATTTGTAAATCTATTTAATTGTTTTAAAATATGTACATATGTAATTATATCATTTATACATATGTAATTATATCTATTCCATTGACCTAATAAATAAATAAATAAGTAAATTAATAAATTAGAAACATTAATATTTTTGTAGCAGTTAATTTAAATCTTATTTATAATTTGTTTAAAATTGTCGACTATGAATTTTTTATGGCAACTCTTTTAATTTGTTACATGTTTACTTTGGGTTTGTCTGTAGAATTCGGTACGAAAGTGACCGTTTAAAAGCTAATATAGAACATTCGAAATAACAGACAATTCCAAACAAGGCGGCGAAGGCTAAGAAGGATATTCTTTAGATAATAAAATGCCCTAAACGATTGTAGTTTTGTTTTTACTATAATTCTACACTACATTTTAATTTGAATTTTAAGTTTCTGCAGCGACTATATTTTATTTATAACTTATTTTAGTGACTCTCGGAAATCGGAATAAAAACGCTTATATTTTTTTCGTTTACTAATTGCAACACTATTTTTTTCCTCTCATTTTATTGATAGTAGGATTTTATAATTTTTTTTTTATTTTTTGTTATTTTAGAAAATGGCTTTATTTTTACATAAATATATGTACATTAAATGGAGAGCTTTTGTAATTTTTTTCAATTTGAAAACATTCGAAAACCCGGGTTGTTTCAATTCTATACAGATCACTATATTCCCTTCATTCTCTTGATACAAATTTATTATCTTTTATGCAAAATAACCCGGTCAGCATTTTATTAAATTAAAGTGATCGCCCATTTTCTAATCATAAAAGACCCCTTTGTTACCCTACCCACGACTCTTCTTGAAGAGTTTTTTATTGCTTGCTTTTCTATTTAGTTTCGACTCATTTTCGAGTCGTATTTATAATCAAGTGCGAGTTTTTTTCGTGTGCGCAAGTGAAAAATCATTTTTTGGTCATCAAAAGTACTCGAAGAAAACTCAATTAAATGATGTTTGACAAATTAAGCTTCCAAAACACTTTTTAAGTATTAGCGCGAATTATTTTCTAGTCTTTTGTAAGTCTCTCATAAAATTAATCAGCTTTTAAATAACGAAAGTGCTTGAAAGAGACTCAGTAAGGTGACTTTTGTTAAAACAATATTACAAATGCGGACTGGAAGAATGTTTATGAAAATTGAAAAAAAAATTAATTAAATGCTTAAAATTTTTAGGTTTCCGCAAATATAAATCTAAAGGTAGTACGCAAACTAAAGATCGCAATTAAGCAAATATATATTTGGACAAAATTTAGCATATACCATTTTATCGGCCAATGTCACATAAATTTGGCTTATGTTTATTATTTATGATCATATATAACCTTAGGACTTAAGACTTTTAAAAAACTTTTAATATATGGTGTATTTTTTGGTCCGAATAGACCGACTTTAACTTCTAACTTCTTTTTTATTATATTTTTTGTATTAAATCTATCCACGAGCCTTTAAATTAACATTAACAAGCTAATATAATTTGATATTTTTTAAAGGTTATATCAGAATATTTTACTCCATATGAAGGTTCTTCCCGATCTTCACTTAAATCTATCAAAAAACAAAAATATTGCACAGATTTTTCTCAAATTTGGTCTGTATATACTCTTGCAAAAAATAAGTGACCTTACCAAACATGGTCAGAATCGGTAAATTTTTCTACCTAGTCCTCATATAAATATAGCATCCATGATGAACTTTTACATATTCAAAGAAAAAGTTAACAACGCCACTCAAATTTCGTTTATGCTTATTTTCCATATCTAATTAGTTGTGCTTAAGAGATAAGGTCTCTAAATGCATGGTATAGGGTATCGTATAGTCGGCGTATACCGACTATAATTTTCTTACTTGTTTTAAATATCGAATAAATTTTAAGCTCTAAAAGATTGCAATGTATGATCTACCTTGACTTTGGCAGTCTCTAATAATAGAAAAATTGGAAGTCCATTCTTTCTATAAAAAAACCATTACTATTTTTATATATAAAAAAAAAAAAAAACAATATAATAAATACTGGTCAAAAAAGAACCGCAACTAAAATCAAATTTAAATGGTTCAGTATTTAAAGGCTAGTTATCGGCAACAGTATTAAAATGGCTATAATATTGATTTTAATACACGAATGTTATTTATTTCAAAATGTATTATTTATATAAGTGGTAAGCAAATAAAGTAAATATAACGATAATTCTGTGGTCACAAGCATTAACCGCCTAAGTCAAAAATCATGCTTTTGAGAAAAATAACTTTTTATATAAATGCAATGGGGCTTCATTACGACTTAGGTTAGAATGTTTTCATTTATAACTTTTAAATAAACAGTGTTAGAAAAATGGGAATTTCACGTAAATATAAAGCGTTTTTAGTAGAATATGATAGCATACATAACTCACATCGTTCCTAAGTCAACTTAGGCGGTTATCGCTTATGACCACAGAATTATACATGTATGTGGTGATTTTGAAAATGTCGACCATGGCAACAGTAAGTGTGGATATTTATACAATTTTAATATTTTCATTCGTAGGAATAAATTTGAAAATATTTAATAACTATTATATTTTGCAAGAAGATGTTTGTAAACAAAACATTAAACTGATCTTATTTTAAAAGGACAAAAACAAACGATTTTGTTTTTTGAAAACATCACACAGAGACAACAAGTATCGCACATCATCGTGTCTACATATCCTTGTAGAAGAACACGCGTACCATATCTATAGACAAAAACTAAAGTAATAATATATAGAACTCCTACAGTTTTTGAAAATTTTCTCCATTATTTTATAAATGTTCGCAAGTTATCTGCACTGCATGAAACTTTATTGGTTGCCTTCGAAAGCAACTTCTTTGAAATTACACAAAAATTCAAATTTTTAAAGGATGTGACACATCGAGTATTTTTTATGTTAAACAGCAAAATATATTTAAACCTTGACTATGTAAAAAGTGCAATGGGAATTTAGAAAATTATGAAATTACTGAATTGCGTATTTCTGTTTATTTAATATTTCATTTTCATGAAGTTTAGCCTAATAGCCAATTCGATTAATAAAGGAAATAATTAATAGCAATTGAATTAATTTTTAATTGTTCTATAAAGTTATATTAGATATACTGTGTATCTCACAGATGGCGAGAACACTCGAAATTCAAAAATTGCCATTGCGATCCGATATGTGTTCCAGATTTATTTTGATTTGTTACACCAACTGCTCGATTTCAGGTTCTCCAAATATTAGTTGACTTTACTGCCGTAAGGCAGTCCAGACTGTTTTTCTTGGATCGCTGGACACTCAGAAAGCAAGTGATATACTGATTTTATTTCTTCTTCGTTTATTCAGTTCATTCTTTTGATAGCGTTATAGAATGAAGAAATGACCAATTTCATTTAGTTCATTTGGAGACCGGAGAGCGAATATACTTTACTGACCGTAATTTCTACCAACGAACCTCCACTCATTCGAAATCCGCTTTTCATCTGAAGAGATTAGAAGTGGTGAAAACTGAACAAATTGGCCTGGATTAAAGTAGTGAATTTTTTCGGCTGTATGTACACCGTTTATGTTTTTCCTTCAGATGCTGAGTCACAATAAAAAGCACAATATGTTCAATGCTAATGCATGTGATATATGAATACTCTTTACCCTTTACCACTATGTGATAAGGATAAATTAAGTTTGTGCCGATGTTTGTAACTACCAAAAATATTGTTATACCGATCGACTCAGAATCACTTTCTGAATCACTTTCTGAGTCGATTTAGCGATGTCCATCCGTCCGTCCGTCCGTCTGTGTGTCCATGTAAGCCTTGTAATCAAACTACAGGTCGCAAATATAAATGAAATTTGGTATATAAGTAACGTGACCATACGTCCCGTTTTGAACGCGACCGTCCCATTTTCTGCTACTTTGTCCCGTTGTCCCTGACAACAACTCGGGGACGCAAATATGTCCCGTTTTCAGAAATTCGGAAAAAGAGATAGTTGATTTGTTCAAAAATGTTAGAACAAAGATAGTTTTTTTAATATATGTATGTATGTTAAAATACATCACAAGTCAGCTGAAAAATAATTTCATCTAAAAAATATTTAAAACTGAATTTCTTATGAATTTGGTTGAATCAATTCATGGTACATAAACTTAAATTACTGTTTTTAATAAGCAAAAAATAAAAAATTTAACCCCGTCTCAAAATAAGAATACATTGCGTTTTACTTGTACGTCGCCTGTCAAACTAGTAATCAAAATAAAACAAAAAAACATTGCAAAAAATAGAAATTGCAGTTCTATAAATTTGCTTGGCGATTTCTTGTGACCGATGTATTGTTCTACCATTTTATCCTGATTTTGACCAAACGTATATTATTTGAAAGGAATTTCTTTTTAGCCATTTTGCAGATATACAGATTTTTGAATTTAAATTTAAAGTTGCTACTAACACATACATAAAATTATATATATGCTATGTGTTTTATTAAATTTGTTAATGTGTTTGTTAATGTGTTTGTTAATGAGTTTGTTATCTTCGTTCGCAATAATTATAAACCATAAAAGTGTTGGTTTGTGAATTGGCTAAGTTTAAAAACAAAGCTGCCTAGAAACTGCACTCGAATTTCGAGCGCTGGAATCTGCTAGTATGAATAAATATATTACGAAACACAAGAGACAAAAATAGAGCAATTGTTTTTTTTATAACGATGTTTTTATAAAGGGCAGTACAGAACAAAAGCTAACCTACCCAGGGATGGAAAATAAGTTTTCTGTTATTGTACCAACCAGACAAACAAATTGTACTTTTTCGATCCTCACGGTACCAAAATTTTTCCCACTTTTTTCTAAGATTTTTATCGTATTGAGTCAGATTTGTTTAGACACTGAAAAGACTTAAAAAAATTTGAATTGACGGGGTGAAACAAAATTTGTCGTTAATTTTATATAGTCGTATAATTACCACAAAACTTTGTAAAATTTTACTATAATTTTTGTAAATGTCACACCTTTTTTTGTGTGTCTCCGTCTCCCTAGGATTATTCAGCTGCTGTAGAAACTTGTAATGTATAAATTGCCACAAATCGAAGCGGCAAATGAAATTAACAAATTGAAAATGAATTTGTTTCAGAAAGAGACAACTCACTTTCTTCCATATTCAGTCCGTGGTTTACTTGAAAAATTAAAAGAAGATGGTTACACTAATATTGACGAGAATTTCGTGAAAATTAAGGCCAAAGAATTTTATAAAACTAGTCGAGAATATTTAGAGCAATGGACTGTTTATAACAAAGATTTAGAAAAACTTAATTGGCAAATTTAACAGAAGTACCACAGTGGGAAGATGATCAAAACGTTCTAGATATATTGATCGAAAAAGAACATATCGATTGCAATAAAGATACGGAAGTATTCGATGATTATTCACTCGTATCTAAATACGTAACATCGCAGAAAATTGATGAATGGAATCAACAAAATATTTCTAAAGAAATCGTTGGGTGGAAGTATTTAAATATTTTAAATGCAATTACCTAAACCATGCAAATTTCCAAATTATAGTTGAATATATTTTATGTTTGCCTTGTACAAATGTGCCGGTTGAAAGTGTATTTTCTTTGATGAACAAGTTGTGGACCGAAGATAAAACTCAATTAAGGGTTTCAGTGCTTAAGGCTATGTTAATTTTTTTATTTTTAAAACTAATATTAAAAAAGTAAGAAAATTATAGTCGGTCTAGACCGACTATAAGATACCCTATACCATGCGTTTAGAGACCCTATCTCTCAGGCCCAACTAACTGGATATAGAAAATAAGCATAACCCAAATTCGAGTGGGATTTTTATTAATTTTTTCGGCTGCAGATATGAAAAAGTTCATATTGGATGCTATATCTATATGGGGACTAGGCCCAAAAATGGACCGATCCTGACCATGTTTGGTAAAGTCTGTTGTATTTTGCAAAAATATATACAAGCAAAATTTGAGAAGAATCAGTGCAATATTTTTCTTTTTTGATAGATTTAAGTGAAGATCGGGAAGCAGCTCTATATGGGGCCTATGACTCAGAGTTGTCCAATAGGGATAATTTTTGGACTACTGATTAATGTATGTAATATATACATACTAACCCAATTTGACTAAGATTTGTATGATAATTTGGATCTTATGGGAATATATGTTGATTTCATAGGGGTCATTTGTATGGGGGCTAGGTCTGAACATGGACCGATTCTCACCACTTTCAACAGCGTTCATCCCATGGCTGATAAAAGATCAAATACCAAATTTCATCAAAATATATTCATATTTGCGACCTGCAGTTTGATTAAAAGCTTTACATGGACACACAGACGGACGGACGGACGGACATCGTTAAATCGAATCAGATAGTGATTCTGATTCGATCGGTATAATTAAAGATGGGTGTAGGTCAAATATTTTTGGTTGTTACAAACAGCAGCACAAAGTCATTATACGCAAACCACATAGTGGTATAGGGTATAAAAATCCTGCCAAGAGTTCCACACATATTTGAAATCGTCATCTAAAATTTTGAAACAAATTTGTGCCTCTGAAAAATATAACAATGTATAAAATAAACAAATAAAATATTATTATATTACCTATGCATTTCCATTTCATATAACCGAACCCATCAGAATTATTCGATGTCCCGTTTATGGTCACTTTATATATAAGCCATATCGACCATGGGACGAACGATGTTGAAATTGGTGAAATTCGGTGCATGTGCAAACCTAGTCCCCATACAAATAACCCCTACGAGATCGAATTAAATTTTCATAAAAACCAAATTATAATATAGATTTCGGTTAAATTAAGTTTATGTATGTTTATTACATCCATTAATAAGTAGTCCAAAAATAAGCACTGTTGTTTATTAGTTATTATTGTTTATTTTCAAAAAAGATATAAAAATCATAAGATTATAATAAATTTTTAATGCAAATTAATAAGTACTATAAATTAAATTGAAAATAAAATAACATATTATCGTCAGTACTATAGGATAGCCCCAAATAAAAGGCTGCTTCCCGATCTTCACTTAGATCTACCAAACAAAAAAATATTGCACAGATTTTTCTCAAATTTGGTTTGTACATATACTTAAAAAATATAAGTGACTACCAATTATGGTCAATAAAGGTCCATTTCTTGAGTTAGTTCCCATACAAATATAGCATTCGATATGAACTTTTTCAGATCTGGTTTATGCTTATTTTCTATACCCAATTAGTTGGACCTAAGACCAATTCTATAAACGCATGGTATAAGGTATCGCATAGTCGGTCTAGATTGACTTACTTGTTAAACTTGTTTTCCCAGAAGATATCCCGTACAGAAAACAAATGCCAAATTCCGAACAATCTTTCGATAAATCGATTTGTTTCCAGGCTATAACAAATATTAAGCGCAATGTTTGGAAAAGATTTAGAGAAAATTGGTATACCAAAACCGCATCTGAAAAAGTCATCTGACGAAAAGAACTACGATTTTCCAACAATAAATGCACATATTGTGAAAATGATGTTCAAACTGCTTCTTAAACAAAAAGATATTTTTGACCAGATTTTGACGCATATTTATATAAAGTATAGAGCTATTTTCTTTTTAGATAATCTAGGAGGTACGGTCAAAGCATTTGTCTTATATCTTTTGATAACGCAGAAGTTGGAACTTTTCAAAAAGGCTTTTGTAATTTAGTTTCATTAGAACAAGAACTAAATGTCAAAGTTTATCCATAAATTAACACGAACATAAAATCTGTCTTCTCCAAAAAGTTTTGTTTGCTTATAAACAAGAAATCTGTAGCCCAAATTATCCATAAAATGTTTGCTACAGTTTTAGATGATTCCAGCATGTGAAAATTAGTGATTATTTCGTTATGGGCGAAGTTCATATACCTTTGTAATGGAAAGCTCATACCAATGATACTCATTGGACATAATCTTATGAGAGCAGCGAGATTAACAAAATTAGAAGATATTTTTAGTTATTGTTATTACCCCTATTATCAACAAGCGTTTGAAATAACAGTTATAATTTTACTTGTAATGACCATAAACAAATAGAAGAGTCAAACAATGAAAAATATCGGTATATGTATAGTTAGAATCATTATGTTTGTCTTTACGTCACCTATTAACGTCTTCCGTGTGGCAAATATTTATTTAGTTTGCTTCTTGCACTTTTTACAGACATTCTGCAACACACATAATATCTTCGAGAAACTTGCAGAAAGCGGGTACTAAAAGCTATTACGTTATCTATAATATTAAAAGGCAACGCGATTTCTGGTGGCCGATGTATCTTTGTCAGTTTTACCTAGATTTTGACCAAATGAAATGAAATGAAATGAAATGTATTTCTTTTTAGCTATCCGATTTCTTTAAGGGATGTATGTTATTGATTTGTAAATTTTCTTTGGTTTTTCTTCCTCAATTATAAAATTCTTCGATTTTACGTATTTAATAGATTTTCTGGGAAATTCATTTTTCATTAAAGTCTCAGTGATCTTTAGAATATATTTTTTGTGAAATTCATTATCACTTATTTCCAATACTCTTTATGTAATTGGTAGCTGTGTTGATGATTATACGCCTTGGGTATTTTGAGTGGAAGTTGATAAGTCTCCCAGAAGTCATGTATTTTTGATACCAATCTAATTTGAGGAAATTATTCTTTCTTATAACTAACGAATCTAGATATGGTAGTTTTTTGTCCTTTTCTTCTTCCTTCGTGAATTGTATTTGCAGTTAAATTAGCTTAAAGCCTTTAGAGTTCCATCTACCGCGTCGATTTTATTATATAATTTTATTATAAAATTTCCAAGAATTTGCACTCGAATTTCGAGGGCTGGGCTTTGCTAGTATATATTAATATGCTTTATTATGTGTTCTACTGTTTCCACCCCCTGTTCCCAGAACCTACATATGTCTGTAACAGACTGACCGTTCATTCGTTGATGATATCTAAGATTACAGTGTCCAGTGAAAAATCCCGTCAAAGTCCTTAAGTCCTTCTTATCAAGGGAAACTAATTTTTCCGATTGAACACTAGATTGAGTTATAGATCTCTTAGCTTGCCGTTAGCCGGGACTTTTGTCCCAGTGTTCGGCAAATTGTGATTCCCTCCACTCCTTTATTTTTTCCCTGATGTATTCCACTGGAACACCACAGAATGATTCCAGACCGATGAAAGGACGGCGGGCCGCTCGATTGGCTAGGCAATCTACCCTTTCGTTGCCCTCGTATCCTGCGTGTCCCGCAGCATAAAGTTAGTTTGTTGCATCTGCCTAATTGGCTGCGTACTTCGATGTTATCCAAAACGAGTTTAGATGGATAGGATAGTATGTAAATGAGAGCCCTTTCTGTCCCTCTTCTTAAATATTCAGTCACGCATACATAAATGCCAAAGACCTACGCTTGAAAATAGATTTTTGACCCATTTGTGAACCACATGTGAGAACTCTGCTCCGTCCTACTGGTCCATAATAATTTTGCTGTATTGCATGCGCCCCACGCTTTTCGTTTTAAGTTTTACGAATGGGACTAGGAGAAAATATTTCATTATGTTGTAGCTGATCCAAAATTTCTACTGAACAAACAAACAAACAAACAAGCAGACACGAAAGCGAGTTATTAAAAATGTAGTAAAATTTTTTATTGAGTTACGTTTTTAGATACTTATACATATATGTATATACATTTGCATGAGCATTACCTTAAACCGAAACTTCATTTATGGTACTTGACTAGTACAAAATTGACAAAAGGCATCCGAATTCCATTTTCAATTCTTTAATAGTTTAAATACTTCTAATGGTTTCGTTTAGTTCTGATAACAGAATAATGTCAGGATTTTGTCATGTCGTCACCCGCGTCATTATGACAAAGTTGAGCATGAAAATTTTTAGAAAAAAAAAATTATTTCCAAATTTCTTAGTTTCAGTGGTTGTGCTATATTTCTGAAAATGATTGCTAATATGAAACATTCCTGTTGTGAGGAATAAAATAAGTTTGTATAAAACTTTAATTTATCTAGCATTAAGTTTCAAGCTTTCATTCATTCATTTATAGTAGCAGAACACTTACTAATATATTTTCCGCTTTAAATCAAACAACCAAAAAAAAGGATGTTATGACATTTAAATTAAAATAAGTCATTTGTGCTCATTAAACTTTGCTTCAGTAAATGTAATTTATTAAGAAAATGTATTTTTCAAAAAAGATATTTTATAAAAAATATTCTTTAGAAAAAGTAGTTTTTTAAAAAAGGTACATTTGTTTAAAAAAATGTACTTTTTATGAAAAGGTACTTTATAAAGGAAATTATTATATTTTTCTCTCAAATTGGAGATTTGCTTTATTATATCGGGATAACGACAAAACAGTTGCTTAAGTACATACGACACCTGTAATATAACCATACGTACACCCTCATGAAGCAATTGATACAAATAGAAAGAAACAGTTAGAAACTATAACCTTAGAAATACAAAAACACTTTAAAAATTTTTATTTTTCAAGGGCTTTTTTCACATTTTGATTGATATCTCGTAACCTATTGGACCGATTTTTTGATTTTTTAATAGAAACTTAATCAAGATGTTAGTAAACGATATTATGTAGAGCCCTGCCTTGTTATTAGTGTTGTTATCGTGAGTAGCACCGACAGACGGTCATCACTAAATCAACTTCTCTTGTTATAATCATTCAAAAAATATACGGTTTATGGGGTCTCCGGAATTTATTTAAATGCGCAGTGGTGTTGAGTGTATAAATGACCCCAAACAAATGAAGAAATGAAAAGTTGAAGCTGCCTATTGACAATATAGGGACTGAAAGGTTTCTATCCTTTATCCAAAGGCAAAACGATAAGCTCAAGGTGGACGCATGGAGGATGATACAAAAAGCAAAAAAAAGCCGAATGTTAGTCATTTCCATTATCCAAACCTGAGCTGCTAAATTGGAGGATACCAAGGGTTCCAATATGTTGTCGACGGCCGCGCGCATAACCCAACCAATATGCAATTATTCTAGCCATACCGAGAGGTTTGACATACCTACAACCCCCCTACTGCAACAGAAATAATGGATGCTATTACGCGCCCTAACACAGTACAAGGCTCCAGGACCTGACAACATCAACCCAGAGCTTCTCATAGCAGACCCCGAAACAAGTGCCTTTTTGCTTCAGAATATGGTACAACGTCTATGGAATAGTACGGAACTCTCTAATGAACTTAAAGAGGGCCTAATCATCAACATACCAAAGAAAGGTGAGAGGAATTACACTTCTAAGCATGATCAACAAGATAATTGCTAACATTATCCACAAAATAATAGCCGACTCCCTCGATAAAGAGCTTCGTTGCGAACAGGCAGGATTTAGAGCTCAAAAATCCTGTATAGACCATATAAATAGCCTTCGCATTATAAATGAGCAATCAGTGGAATGGAGATCCCCTCTTTATCTGGTCTTTATCGATTTGGAGAAAGCCTTCGATACACTTGTCCATACTGCCATTTGGAAAGCACTCACCTGTAAAGGCGTACAGGGGAAAATTATTGAGATCATGCAGGAATTATACAGGAAGGCGAACTGCCGTATACTCCATCAAAATTCTATACGCGTTAAAGTTTCTGTTAAAACTGGCGTGCGACAGGGCTGCATCTTATCTCCGTTACTCTTTAACTTAGTGCTGGACATTGTCTTGGAAAATGCAACGCAGGCATAACGTGGGGAATAAGAGGACGACTGGTTGACCTAGACTATGCTGACGACATATGCCTTCTCACGCATAGTTACTCAGACATATTGGAAACCCTAAAAATGGTAGAGATTGAAGCTGCAAGGGTAGGTTTGAAGATAAATATACCCAAGACCAAAGTAATGAGAATAAACGCCACATGCAACAGACCATTCTTTGTCCAAGACATCCAACTCCAGGATGTGCACCTCTTTTGCTACCTGGGTAGCATCGTAACATCGAACGGAGGCTCGTCTGAGGACGTCTCAAAATCGTATCAAGAAAGCCCGTCAGGCATCCGGGCAACTAAGCACAGTGTGGAAATCATCATCAATCTCCATCCGCACAAAAATCAACATATTCAATGGGTGTGTGAAATCTGTGCTCCTCTATGGGTGTGAAACGTGGAATATGGCCACCAAGGATATTAACGCATTACAGGTCTTCATCAACAAATGCCTAAGAAGAATGTTGAGAATTTTCTGGCCCAACAGGATATCAAATACACAGCTCTGGGCACGCACTCATTAAAGCCGAATCCAAACGGAAATACTGAAAAGGAAATGGCGTTGGATTGGCCATGCTCTACGTAGACCACCTGGTGGTGTCACCCGCAGCTCAATAGAATGGAACCCACAAGGCAGTATAAGAAGAGGTCGGCCTGCACACACTTGGCGTAGGCAACTAGACCTAGAGGCTTCTAGAGAAGGCAAAAGCTGGAGTGAAATCAAGAACCTAGCATCAAATAGAAACGATTGGAGAAACTTTGTTCAGGCCCTATGCTCTTTATAAGAACTAAAGGATCCAATATATATATATATATAAGGGTCAGATAAAGACTTTCAGGGATGGAAGCGACCATTACCAATTTATGAAAGTGGTTTGTACAAAGCCGACGTAGTAACAATAATATCAGCAGCTATTTCAAAAATAATAACTACAACAACAACATAAATATGAAGTGTGTGCAGGCGAATCTTCGACCCGCTAAAGTAAAACCTGAAATAACTGGATGAGATACTTGAGTGTCAGCAATATCTTACGAGTATTCCGTATTTTGGTGAATTTTGTGGTTTTTTTTCAAAGCAAAACTCCACTGGTTCTTCTGCTTTGCGTATACCATCAAAGAAGAGTGAGAGCACATAAAAAAAAAAAATCAAATGACCATTGTTTTCAGAGAAATTTATTTTTAAGATGTAATTTTAAAGTACATAAAATGATGTTAATATAAGGCTGTTATAGAAAACTATACTTTCAATTCTAAAAAATATTAAATATAAGTTCAGATTACCCAAAATATTATTGCAAATTATTAATTTATGTCGCGAAATAAACAAATTAAATTAATTAAATTACTTTAATTATGATTGTGAAAAACTAGTTGTCATTAAAGAAGGAAGATTTTGAGTTAATAAAAGTTAATAATGGGAAAAGAAAAATTTATATAAAATAAAGAACTCATAAATGTGCTTTAAAAATCTATTCAATAGTTGGGACTTATCACTAAGGATAAGTTAAAATTTACTTACAGGATTCATAAGAGACAAATTTCGTCATATGCCAAGCCCATGTTTAATTTATTGTTCATGATTCAAATTTCACAAAATTCTTATCCAAGTATGCCATGTTTTTCGCTTCTAAGGATGCTCTTTCTTTTTTTGCCGGGTACTATGTCATGATCAATGAAAAAAGGTGAACAACGAATCAGTTACTGTATGAGCAATGACGTTCGAAAATGTGTATCTTGACATACGACAAACAAACATAAATCTATATGCATCACTGATTAAAAAAAAAATAAATTAAAATGTAATTATATGTATTTAAATTTACGCTCAATTGCATTTAATAGTAGTTTTCAATTAAAAACATGAAAATACCTAATATTTTTGTAAATTATCTTATTAATTTTAAAATAATTGTATAATATCTAACCATTATAATTAGTGTTAATAGCCTTGGTATAAGTATTATTGTGATGCTCTCCTTCTAAGGTGGAGGGTATCAACGATTCGACTCAGCCTGATTTAATACTCTTTATTGATGTATAAAATTATGGTTTTGAAAAAATCTGTGACAATTAACCTCTGGACAAAATAAATTTAAATTCAATTATTAAATATTTTTTTATTAAAATTGCCATCCAAATTTTTTTTAATGGTTTGTGAGTACGTGTTCATTAAACAGATCAAAATATATTTTGTGCGGAAATCAAGGGGTACAAAGACAAATATTGACACTAATTTCAAACATAAATAATTTCCTTTTTCGTAAATAAATTATTTCTTTTTAAATCCATCCTTTTCGTCATAATTTCTGTAGTTTTAAAAATTTGACTTTATAGTATTTTTCATCATATTGTCATATTTATAAACCTATTTGTTGTTATAACATGTTACACAATTCTTGTGCAAACAAATTTCACGTATAACTTTAAAAAAATAAATAATAAACAAATATTTACTTTAACATTTCGTAGAACTTCTCTGTTGTAAACATTTAAAACTAACACCGGAATCAATGGAAACAATAAAAGGCGGATTAAAATTAGAGCAACTTTTCAAGAACACGTCCATATACTACGCGTATGTAACAAAAGAAATTACAACTAAATTAGAGTAATTTAGATCTTGAAAATTTGACCAGCTAATATAACAATGAGCAAACTAATCCATGGACTTGGATTGCGCTGAGTAATAATGATTTAGCTGCATAATATTGTGTAACATAATGCAATGTTATATGCAATATTGCCAAAATATGCTGACCCTATTACTTAGGTAAACTTATTTATTTAGAAGACAACAGATAGGCACACACTGAACAAAAGAAACTAGAGCACAAGATTGTGTTAATCCGTTAGAGATTTAAATGTAAATACTTAGATTTATTATGCAAGGAAGGCTTCATTGTTTGTTTACATCACAGAACGCGATCCGCGACCTTGCGTTGCTAACGGCAACACAATCAATAACGAAAAATAAATAATTTACATACATTCATATTTATGTATATTTTATGACTCTTAAACAATATGTGAGTGCTCTACATTTAAAATGTTGTTGTTTTGTATAGCATTCCTTGTAAATTAAGTATTAATTATGAACGTGACTTTTTAAAGTAAAAATAATAAAGCTAAAAATTTTGCATGTGATATTTTACCGACGAAAAGCCAAGTTGGATCAAAGCAAGTTCAATTAAGTTTTTCAAAACTTTAAAAGACAAATGAGGGAATTTGAAAAAAGCAATCGAATCTTGCTCTGACATGTAAAGATTTTGGATGAAAATTATACATAATCTATAATCGACTATTTACTTAAATGACGATCGCTATTGAAAATGCATCTTCAGAACTATCCTCATAAAAAAGTCTTCTTTGAGTTGAACTTATATAAGTCGAAGGCCCAGATAAATAAATATGTCTTGTTAAAACTTATTTTAAGATAGAAAAATTCTGATTCGAATTTGGCGCAAAAAACTACTTTAGAAACAACTTTAAGAAAAGTTTAAATTTGTTCAAAACTAATAAATTTTATCAGCATGCTGATATTATCTTAAATCTATTTATATGGGTGAAAGCAAAAAAGGGTCCATAACATTTAGTTTAGGGGGGGTAAGGTTTTAAAAGTTAAAAAAAGTCGTATTTTCATTATTCTTTTTTGAATAATGTTGGATTATTTGTTTCATATACACGTTATAGCATAACATTTGGAGAATTTTTCAATTAAAAATTTTAATAAATAATAATAACATCATAACTCGTTACCGGATCATGTGAAATAAAAAAATCGAAATGCGATGAAAAGGTGACATGTTTCCTGAGGCAGTGACGAAGAGTTTTTAATTTTTTTTTTTTGCAGCATTTTGAAGTGAAAAACACGATTTTTGCTAAAAAATTTCGAGAATTTGTTGTTAAAAAATGGGGAAGAGAATGGAATTTATGTGTAGATACAGTGTGTAATATTTCAAAAGAATCGGTCAAGTAGATTTTGAGTTATGTTCACGGACTTCGAATATTTATATGCGAGAAAATCGCTTTAAAAACTGATTAATATACGATATTCCGTATGAGGCCGGTCGCTGGAAACGTTGTATCTTCTTAAGTTTTGCTCCCCTTTACTTGAAATTTTGACACAACACTCTCGACATGTTTTGTGCATTCAGAAAAAGAATGCAAAAAAAATTTAACAAGATAATTCCAATGTAAAATTTAATTCACAATTCGTTGTTTTAACATATCGTTGCATCTTATTCTATCTGTGTCAATTGTTTTTGCTTGACTCCAGAATAGTAAGCCCTCGTGTTGAAAGCATGGGCCCCAAGTTGTCTGCGTTATCATTCAGGGCTCTAATCTAGAAGTGTCATAGCAGCCGTATACATTTAAGTGAATATCGGATAGTAGGTTTATATGGGGATTGTAATAATCACACTTATACCAAATTTGTCCTAGATATATATGCAATGTATGATCTCGTTTGCAATGCCTGAACATGCCGAACTGATTTTCTCTAATTTCAATAGCGACCATGATTGAAAGCTTATGTACCAAATATCATTCAACTGAATTTACATCTACGACTTTTGGTTTGATTGCAAGTATACACAAACAGCCGGACATCTTAAAATTGATTCCGAATTACTTTCTGAGACAATTTACTATTGAATGAAATTTTAACGATAAGATTAAATTAGCCCATTTTTAAGATTGTCCACTTAATATCCGAAAGGTACGGTCAAATTACGCAAATATTTGACGCAAATCTGTTTTCTCGTATTTACCCAAAATTTTGTGATACAAATACAGAGTTTATTTTGTGGTCACACTAGGGACATTTATCTGCCTCTTTTTGTTTAATCAAACAGCTGCCAAATAGTGGAAAATAAAAAAAAGGAAAAGATATTTGCCGTGCGGTCACACTTGAACAAATATTTGAGTAAAAAAATTGTTTGATCAAACAGTAAAAAATTTAATATATATTTGATCAAAAATTTAAAAAAAAATTGTTTAATCGGATATTTTGTTTGTAAAATGAATTTATTTTACAATTCAAAGAAAGGTATGGAGGATTGGAGAGCAGTGTCAAATGAGTTTTTAAAATCACATAACTTTTCGAATTGCATCGGATCATTACATAGCAAACATGTTGTCATAACCGCATGATCACATTTCCGGAAGTATTTACTACAATTATAAGGGTAACTGTTGTTATTAACAATGACATATATTAAAAAATTTTAACAACAATACTTTATATAATAACACATTTAATAATACATTAAAAAACAATTAAAGAAATTAAACATAGGTACGAACTTTGAATTCATTGTTTATACTTTTTTAACTTTCAGGTAAAACAAGGCACATGTAATAAGTAGAAGCAAGCACTGTGAACAAAAAGCATTTTATAAAAATTATTAAGTTATGTGGGAATAAACAGTTTCTTAAAATGTAGAGCAAATTTCTGAATTTAAAACTATATTCTATAACAAGCCATTTATTCTGCAATATTAAGAAATATATTTATAAATATAATTTTTATAAAATATTTTTTGTTTACAATGTTTCTTTTCTTGCTTCTTCAAATTGCAGAAAGAATATAGTGACCTTCTTCCATACAGCCGCACATGCGTCATATTCGCGTCCAAAGCGTTTTGGTTGCGTTCTTTCATGACTGCAACTGCCTCACGCATTGTCTCTGCAATCACTGTTGCAAGTCGATGGTGCCCTTGCTGCTTGAGGACGCTTTGGAGTTGACAACGATGGTGGTGTTGATACTGAGTAGTCAAGAGCTCATGCATGAAATACATAGACGACAGCGGCTACACGACTACAGCCTGCCAAAAATAAAATACACACGTTTATATGAATACGATTATTTTGACATCAACACAGCTACACGGCTACACGACAACTTTTGTCGCTGTAGTCAGCTTAGGAGAATTTCTATTTTTGTTGTCTACAAAACAGAAATAGTGTTGACAATATAACAAAATATGTGAAAGAAATTAGTGCTATGAAATATTTTATTTTGTTAAAAAAAATATGCAAAATGAAATGCAATAATTTCATTAATAATCAAACGGGGTTAAATAAATTAATTTATTTATTTTTACGTTATAATAATGCATTAATAATGCTGCCGTTTTACGAACATGGTTTGCATTAAATTAACGAAATTAATTAAAGAATTTCCTCTTCATCAAAACCTTTTTCCACTTTTTGCTTTAAGATTAAGTTTGCTATTATATTATATCTACATATTATTAACTGTAATTAAAACTATAATTTACGTACCTTCTTATTTATTTGATATTTTTTAATTGTTTACAAAATACATACATATAACAAACAGCTGTTTATATTGAGTAATGTTACAGTGTGGCAAATTCTGTTATTTTTAAATGATAAATACGCAAAAGTTAAAAATAAATTTAAGATTGTACGTTTACCACTTCACAGCAGTTTGAAAATTGTAAATTTTTTGTGATAATAGTTTCCTTTAAGCAGCTTTTTTTTTTAAAGAATGAACTGAATTAAGTTTTAAAAGTTGATATCACAGCTGAAACAGCTGTTTTTGCCACTGTTTGCTCTAGCAAATATTTTGTAAGATCAAATAATTATTTGCACAAAATAAAAGAAAATATTTTTTCGTGAATGGTCACATTAGGTAAATATTTGTTTGCAGCAAATAATTTTTTTTTTGCCGAAAACCAGCTGTTTCGTTGTTTGCCGCTTAATAATATTTTGTGGTCAGCTGAAATATTTGACTAATGTAATGAAATGTAATGTACTCGGAAGACCAATCTCTACCACAGTGCCCAAATGTAGCTATAAAATAAGATATGTATATATTTTTTTTAATAAGATATATATTGCTTCTGCAACTTCTTGGTGTCAGCACTACATATGATTCTGATTGGAAATTTTTTGACAGATATGATCTGAAATATATTTGGTTTATTCTATTTTTCTAGTACCATTTATAATTACTTAGTGTACTTTACATAATGATTTTTTTGAACTCAAGAACATATCTCGAAACTAAATATATCGGTTAGATATATATTCAGCATAGAACTGCGATTACTTTTTTCAGTTAGACTGATTTACATAACCAAATATCTTTATGTACTTAGAGTTAATTATTTATTTTATGTTTTTGAAAAAACTTCATTGGACAACTGGAGTTCGGGGATTTCTTCTTAGCTTAAAAAAGGGGTATATCAAATTATAGGCACAAGAATTTTTATTTAAAATCCAGTCACTTTATATTCAACAAGTATTTGTGGTAACAAGTATTTGTGGTATATAAACAACTTCAACGACAAACTAAAAATTATCCTATTATATTTCAATAAGCAAACTTATAAATTCAATCAAATTGTATGTTCCAAATCAGTTTACAAAGCAACCATTTTCAAACACCAGCTACCAGTGGCTATTCGTCATCAGTTTTAGTTTTAAAGTCATGGTCAATCACAAAATTCCATTTATTTTCAAAGATTCCATTTCTTTTTTTGCTGCATATTTTTTTCTTAAAAATATAAAAACGATTGTTCGCTTAAAAATTCCAATTCCAAAAAAGTGTCCTCATTTAAAAAAAACTGTATCGCTTAAACGACTTCCTATTTTTATGATCCTATTGTATTGATCATAATTTTAGAGAGAATAGTGTTCAAACTAAAAATGTCTTTTCATATGAATACAAAATTTGATTTTTTGTTGTTTCTCGCTAATGTTTTAAACAAAACTGAACTATGTCAAAAAACTGGGTTTCTCTAGAATTCTATTTTAAAAACATCTATCGTAAAAAATATAGTTCAAAAACATTGTTATACCTACTCTCGTTTTTACGATTCCACGAAGATTAGACAAAAAAACGCGAGTATTTGTCGCGCTGGCATAAACAATGAAAAGATATTCTAGAAAACTTAAAAAATTGGGTCGAATATTTTATGAACCTAAAAAATTGGACGACTAACTGCAGAGTATAAAAATTACTAAGTACAATAAAAATACACAGCTCAGTAATTAGACAAAGAAGAAGACGAAAAAACATATACAAAAATAGCGGAACAGCAATAAAGACATTAAAAATATAAAATCTCAAGGCGAAAATGACCTTGTCATAACGAAGGGACAACAACGATGACGACAAATGCGACGTATTTCACGAATTTTATTAGTTTATTAGTTTAATGACTCTTCGCGCAGCTAAGGGCAAAAAGGTCTTCTAGACATTTCAAGGTATTTCACAGAGTAATGAAATGTGTTAAGAACACATATTCTCTAGCGCTCTCTCTCTCTCTCTCTCTCTCTCTTGCTCTTGAAAAGAAAAAAAAAATGTAGAGGTAACAGTAAAAGGAGAGTGCTAAATTTCTCCTTCCCTTCAGCGAATATTTAAGGTCGCGTGTGCACTTAATGAAGTATAGTATACTTCGTTGTACATTTTCAAGGTTTAAACGATTTACGCGAGTATTGAATTTTAAATTAACCGTGTCATAGATACTGATGCACTCTCCTAAGAGCTTACCTTCGCCAATATTCGTACAAATTTGACTATTAGAGATTCCTACGTTGAAAATTATAGTCAGATCATAAAAATATAAAATTGACGACATGAGGTAAATCATGGAAAAACGAATCGTACAATGTTTGGAAAACATTTCTCCTCCTTCTATTTGAGTTTGTTTGTCGGGTCTGTCTGTCAGTCAGTCAGGCTTTTTCTTAAGCTGAATCCAAGATTCGTGGAATTTTTCGCGCACGACTTCATACTTGGTCGTACGACAACATGAATAGGATACAAGTAGACAACAACAAATTTATTGTGAATTTTAACGAATTCCTGCTATTAGTGGCATTGTCAATGAAAATTGTCAATATTAGTAGCTGAGATTATTCGCTATACAAACAATGAATACTACCAGTTAAGGTCGTTATCATAGTTTGCTCTTTCTTGTTCTTCTTTCACAGGAATCGTTGTAATCCCCTGTTTTCAATACTTGAATTTGCAGTTCATACTATATTTTCCTCTCACTGTGAAGAGATTTTACATGGCCTTGTCTTCCAAAAATCTTCTTAATAATTAATCAAAATTCGCATTGGTCTGTTGAATTTATTCACCACCAAATAAAATTGTTATTATTTATTTCAATTTTGGTGCATTTTATACCGTTTTGCAAACGTCCTTCTTTACAAACTGTCACGTTTATCATTAGGATTGAAACGTGCTACATTGATAGCACCACCTAGAGACGATTTAGTGTGCATTATTAATGATTCTGGTCTGCGTATACGATAGTCCGTCAAGTTGAAAGATATACTATTAGCCAACACAGCTGTCTAATATCGACTCTATTCACAAGAATCACATGTAAACAATATGCATGAATAAAAAAAAAAATAAGTTAAAAGACGAATACAAGAATGTGGTATAAATTTTCATATATATTTATATTTATAGTGTAACTTATGGATATTTTATTTTAGAACACATTTTTACAAGGTAAAGTTCGCATTTATTCACTATTTCTGAGGTTGCTTTAATTTTTATTTTATTTTTATTTTTTATTTGCATCATTTTAATTAAAATTAAAATTATAACTAAGAAAAAAAAACTAGCAGCTGAGGCTGGCAGTTTAGAGGTTGCTTTAAATTTATAAACGCTTTAGCAAAAAAGGCTTGAAAAACTGAAAACAGTTTAAATGTTTATTTATAATTACTTTTTCGCTTTATTCTTTTAGAACAATTAATTGGAAATATCGGTACAAAACATAAAAAGAGCATCTGGGAAGTGAAAAACATGTCATACTTGGATACGAACATTGTTAACTAATGCTATTCAGAAAGGACTATTTTTGAGTTAATATTTTTCAGCCACATTTATGAAATCTAAATGGTCCATTCTTAATTTAATGTTTTAGTTTTATATGGCATTAACTTTTATTTAAACAACGGTAATGTGATTTTTTGAGTAGAATCAGTGGAGTTCAGCTTTAAAAGAAGTCTACGAATTCACCAAAATATACAACGTGATACTAGTAATATATTGCTGGTCGGTCCTATATTGGTGTCAGATCTTCAGCGAATTTGAATCCTATCGGATGAAAACACGATCGAATTTAATAAAATAAGTTGTTATTTTATTATATACTAGATGTAACCCGGTGTGCTTCGCTACACCCTCCCCCTGCCCCCCCCACGAATCGTTATGAGAGGGCTCACGCAAAGTCCCAAGGCTCTCACTAATACAGTAATTCAGATATGTCACATTTAATATTAAGTTTGTGTAGAGGTGCCACGCGCATTTGTCCAATCCCGCCAATATTTTTGTCTGACTACTCACGTTAATAATAGATGCCCTGAGACAAATTTGATATTTAAAATTTACTTTGTATGGGAGGTGCCACGCCCGCTAAAAATATTTAAATATATTACAGCCTGTAGCACTCCCATATCTGCTGTAAGACCCTGTGAAAATTTCAGGAATTTCATGAGCAGTTACGGAGATTACCTCCTACAAAAAAACAAACAAACACATATGACCTCTTTATTATGTTAGTATAGATTACACTACTCAACAAAATGAAAAAAATTTCATGTACTCCGGATGCGATAATTTTTTCTGTGTAGATAACCTTGACATGAGCTCGAAAAACGCAATAAAAAATTTTTTTTCGTTTGGTTTTTTTTTTTTTTTTTTTTTTTTTTTAATTTTAAAAATTTTTTTTTGGTTAATTTGTTTCGTCCAGCATAACTCGGGAACCACTAGCCCGATTTAATTGAATTAAATTGTAAAAAATTTAAAATTACAATTCCCTTAATCTGTTTATATATTGTTTTCCTATACAAGCAACAGTTTCCAAGTTAAAAATGAATATATAAAGGAAAAAACTTATTTTTGCCTAAAAATTTAAATTTTTTTTTTTTAAAAATCCATAAAAAATCCCAAATGAAAAAAAATTTCAAATCTTATTACTTTTACGTAAAGATACATAACCTATGAGCAAAATAAGAGAAAGATCATGAAAATCGATGCACGCGTTTCGCTTTTATTCGCAATTGAGTAAAGGTATGAATTTAAAAAATTTGCTCGACATATGCACAACTTTGTCTATGGTAAGGTTTTTTCTTTTTTATTACAAAAAAAATTAAAATTTGTTGGGTGACAAAAATATATGACTTTAAATTAAAAAACAATTCGATATATGTACAAGAAATTATCCTAAGGATATCAACATTAATTAATTATAAAAAAGTTTTAAAAAAAAATATCTAAACACAAAAATAAAAACCTTCAAATTAAAAATAATTATGTGCTTTTGTCTTTCTTTTATATTGTTGTGGGTCTGTTTCTCTTATTAGGAACCAGATATAGTCCCCCATCATAGCTTCGTTCCAAAATCCTTGGTATCGGTGCTCAATTTCTTTCATTTGCTGATGAAAACGCTCACCATGCTCGTCACTCACATCGCCCAGGTTGTCCGGAAAGAAGTCCAAGTGCGAGTGTAGAAAATGTATCTTAAGCGACATATTTGCTCCAATTTTTTTATAATTTTGGAGTAGTTGTTCGACGATCTCTCTGTAATTTGAGCTTTTGTTGTTTCCAAGAAATCCGGAAACAATTTGCCGAAATGAGTTCCAAGCTGCAGCTTCATTTGGTGATAAAATGTGTTCAAACTGTTGGTCTTGCAACAACTTTTTAATTTGCGGACCGTCGAAAACGCCTTCCTTAATCTTTGCCGATGAAAGGTGAGGAAAAATGGTTTTTAAATAGGCGAACGCTTCGCCATCTTTGTTGATAGCTTTCACGAAGTTTTTTATGAGTCCGAGCTTTATGTGAAGAGGTGGGAGAAAAACATTTTCCTTTTTTATGAGTGGTGTATATTTCACGTTGTCGCTGCCGGGGATGAAGTTAACTCTTTCTGTCCAACTCCTCCTGGTGTAATGATGTTGACGATCGCGGCTGTCCCAAAGGCAGAGAAAACAACAGTACTTTGTGAATCCACCTTGTAATCCACAAAGGATACCGATAACCTTAAGGTCGGCACAAACTTTCCAATCGTGTTTCTCATAGTTAAGGCACTTTAGTAGATTGTCCATGACTTCGTATGTTTCCTTGGTGTCAACGGCATGAGCAATTGGAATCGAAGGTTTCTTGTTGCCGTTGTGCAGTAAAATTGCTTTAAGGCTCTGCTTGTTGCTGTCGATGAAAAGACGCCACTCTCCTGGATCGTAAGAGTACCCGAGTTCACCAAATAATCCGGGAATGTCCTTACAAAAACAGATGTTGTCTTTTTTTGTGTAGTACCTTGCGTATGGTTCATGACGCTTCCTGTAGATTGTTGTCACCACACCAGGAGCCAAGAAACCGAACTGTTTCATGCGCGATGCATGCAACTCTGCATCTTCCTTGGAGAGTTTCAATTCTCTAACCCAATCGTTCAGTTCTGCTTGGGAACATAAGCGTTGACCTCCATGCAATGTATATGTTGACTCGCATTCTGATGTGGTTCCTACTGTCTCCGGATCTGATGATGGATGTATCGCCTCATTATTAGATGCCCATCTTGAAACGGGCGGTTGCGGGTCCACTGGTTCTTTGGAAAATGGCACTGGAAAACCCAAATAAGTAAAAAAGTCCCCTTTCCTTTTTTCCTTTTAATTGTTCACGCACATTTATTACCGTTTATTACTTTGCTTACGCAATCATAAAAATTAAATAACCCTTTGTTTATTCCGTTTTGTTAATTCTGAGAATCATAAAAAAAAAGAAAAAACCTTACCATAGACAAAGTTGTGCATATGTCGAGCAAATTTTTTAAATTCATACCTTTACTCAATTGCGAATAAAAGCGAAACGCGTGCATCGATTTTCATGATCTTTCTCTTATTTTGCTCATAGGTTATGTATCTTTACGCAAAAGTAATAAGATTTGAAATTTTTTTTCATTTGGGATTTTTTATGGATTTAAAAAAAAAAAAAAATTTAAATTTTTAGGCAAAAATAAGTTTTTTCCTTTATATATTCATTTTTAACTTGGAAACTGTTGCTTGTATAGGAAAACAATATAGAAACAGATTAAGGGAATTGTAATTTTAAATTTTTTACAATTTAATTCAATTAAATCGGGCTAGTGGTTCCCGAGTTATGCCGGACGAAACAAATTAACCAAAAAAAAATTTTTAAAATTTAAAAAAAAAAAAAAAAAAAAAAACCAAACGAAAAAAAAATTTTTTATTGCGTTTTTCGAGCTCATGTCAAGGTTATCTACACAGAAAAAATTATCGCATCCCGAGTACATTTTGACTGTTGACTAGTGTTATCAGCATAGATTTTTTTATTCGAATACTTGCTGATATACAATGTTTTTGGTTTTTTCATTCCGTACAACAATTATCAGATTTTTCGGCGTTCCTACCCTGGAACAAACTACATGTAGCTGCCTATGAGAAGAAGATGGATTATCAATATTAGATCTGGCAACACTTAACTATTGGCCTTGAACTTGGAATATCATTTGGCAATTTTTCTATTTTAGCGATTTTTCATTTTGCCCATTTTTGATTTTGAAGATTTTTTTTGCTTTTTATTATTCGCAATTTTCGGTTTTGGCGAATTTTTGATTTTGGCGATATATTTTCCACGACAATTCACACTGATAACTAATGTAGTTGTCAAAAGAATGTTGCTTTCGTAGTACTTCATATTATTTATATAGGAGGTGCCACGCCCACTAATCCCATCACGCCCAATTTTTATTGGACTACTCACATTAATATCTGATGGACTCGTGCAAAATGTCGAGTCCTTCCCTTTTATAGAACACCAGTTGTATGATATTAGATATGTACTTTACATGGGCTGTGCTACGCCCACTGCTACGATCACGCCCACTTTTATGTTCGACTAATCACACAAAGAACCTATGGGCTCATGCAAAGCCATAAAGCCCTCTCTTTTAGAGTACTCCAGATATATGACATTAAATAGTTACTTTGCATGGGGAGTGCCACGCCAATTTTTTGTCCGACTACACACACTAAGATCTGTTGGTGTCGTGCAAAGTGTCAAAGCTTCCCTTTTTAGTACACCAGTTATATGATATCACATATTTACTTCACACAAATTCCCAAGACTCTCACTATAACAGGACTCCAGATATGTGGCATTTTATATTTAACTTGTGTGGCAGGTGCCACGCCTATTGGTCCGATACTGCCCATTTTTTGTCCGACTACTCACATTAATAATAGGTGACACCAGACAAATTTGAAAAGCTCTCTCTATCACAGTATCCGAGATATATAATATTGAATTATTACGTGTATGGGAGGTACCACGCCCACTTGTCCGATCCCGCTTATTTTCGGCATAGCTACTAATATTAACAATAGGTGACCTCACACAAATTTCCAAAGCTCTCCCTATCATAATACTCAATATATATAAATGGTATTAAAAATTTACTTTGTGTGGGACGTGCCACACCCACTAAAAATATTTAAAAAATTATAGCCTATAGCACTTCCCATATCCGCAGTAAAACTCTATGAAAATTTCAGGAATATCAGATGGGTAGTTACGGAGAATACCTCCTACAAACAAACAAACAAACAAACACACATTACCTCTTTATAATATTAGTATAGATAATGCTGCGGAGCAGCAGGGGTCCTCTAGTTATATATAAATTTTATTTGAAAAAAATTTTTTGGAAATAAAAATTGTTTTTTTTTTTAAAGGTAATATTGGGTCACTTGCCCTCGGGTTTTTCGAAATGCTGAGCACAACTACGATAATCGTTTGTTCAGAAGAAATTTGCGAGATGCCAGTAATATTCTTGAGATACCGAAAGAGCGGTAAGTTCATTTATTGAAAAATTTTCTTGCACTTCTATAAATGTTGTCACTTAGATGTATAGCAAATTTTAGATTCAACAAGGAGGTGTTTCTTGTGTTGCTTGAGGAAGTGGGGCCAAACCTGAAAATTGCCTACCGAAATACCCACATTCCTGCTACAATCAAACTTGCAACATTTTCTTGCAACAGGAGGATACCAATATTCTGTTGGGAATGACTGTGTGTCATCAATGTCTAAATCATAAGTATGTAAAGTCATAAGTGAATGCTTCGACATCTTTGAAGACCTGCTCGATAAAAAAACCTGAAGATGAAATGAGAATAAAAGAAAGTTTTTATACTACCGCCGGCATACCGGGTATTGTAGGGTACGTAGATGGAACTCAAGTTCGCATAAAATCACCAGGAGACAGTTTGAAACATTTGTATTACAACCGAAAAGGATACTAAAGTATTAACGTAATGCCAGTAAGTTTTCCATACCACATTCAAAATAAAAAAACAAAATTTAATAAAAATGTAAAAACTTTTCAGATATGCGATCATAATATGGTCATTAAATACGTGGACGGCAGACACCCAGGAGCTAATCATGATGCATTTGTTTGGGAGCAGAGTTTAGCTGAATATTACTTCAGAAACGATTTTATGAATGGAAAAAGAAACACGTGGCTTCTTGGTATGTACTAGAATTTTATTTAAAGGCTAGCTATAAACTTCAGCCATACGTAATGACACCGTACAGAAATCCAATGGTTACTAGTGAGAAAAAGTATAACGAAAAACATTGCAAAATAAGAAATATTATTGAACGCTGCATTGGAGTGTGAAAAAATCGATTTAGGTGTATAATTGGGTCAAGGGGATTACATTATATTTCACAAAAAACAACAAAAATTATAAATGCTTGCTGTACTCTTCATCATATCTGCATTTTTTATAAAAATAATTGGCTGCCTTCAGATCCTGGAAACGAAAACGAAGAAACTAGTACAATCGATGAATCTTATCCAGAATCAGCAGTTGCTGTTTCAATACGAAATGAAATTGCAAGAAATTTGTCGTGAACAATATAAAAAAAAAATTTTTAACTAAAGAAAATCAAATTTTTATTCATTGAAAAGCATAACATTAAAATAAGATAACAAAAAAAAAACATTTTTCATAAGGGTTCTGATAAACTAAAGATTTTTCTGTAAGTAAATGTTTCCAGAATCTGAAGACTTATTTGTAAAAAGGTTTTTCGGAGTTGATTGTTTTATGTAAAAAAAAAAATTTCAATATGAGCTTTTCTCTTTCAAACTGGATTTCGATAGATTTTTTTTTAGAAAGAAACACTTACTTATCTTTAAAATAATTAACAATATCTACAAAAGCTTCAGCCATAATTTTAGCTGAGTCAGCAATATCTACAACGGCCTGAACAATATGCTTCGAGGAATTAGCTTGAGTTCGTATTATTTCGATCAATTCATCTTGCTGTTTTACCTGTTGTCGTAAGAGTTTGATTTGTTCTTTATTTTCATTACTTTCATTATATTTTCGTTTTCGTTGCTGTGAAGATCTTGCTGATTGTTGTTTAATTTTTGGTGTTGAAGTTATTAACCGTTGCCGATGTGGTGTTGTCTTTACGCAATGAGCTGATGGCTGCAGATTTGAATTGGATTGTGGCACTTTTTGAGTGGAACTGTTAGGTCACTTTGTTATTACCTCTGGGTGGCGTTATTTGTACAACATTTTTAATTTCAGTTTCCATAGTATTGCGTATGTTGGAGTAAGCAAAGACATTTCCTACAGGCGCAGCTGCAGACGAAAGGTTACATATGCGATCAATAACTTGCTCGAGTTCCGTAAGGTTGTTTACTCGGCACGGCCCACCACCGGTTTCACGCAAACTTTTGTTGTTTTCCAAAATTTTTCTCTCCGTTCTGCACATTTGATCTGCCCATATTTGTAATTAAACGTTTTGCTTAGCCAAGGAAATATAAACGTGGCAATAAAATACAATACCCTCTTCCACTCCAAACCAGTTCTTTCTGGAGGATCGACAGCGTTCAGTTTTTCTGCCACAGTATCCCATGTCATCATCATTTCAGCTCTACTGCTACCGAATATTGGACTTCCAGTAGCCAAATGAGGACGCTCTTCCATAACACTGGCAAATTTTTGAAATTGTGCGTATGTAGTTTTCTTAACGCTCAAGTTTTAGAAATTTTTTTGTTAATAGTAAAATTTGATTTTATATTTAATGAATACTTACGTTTCTTTTTATAGCATTATTATTTTTTATTGAAAATGTTGTAAAAATATAAACTTTTATAGTTTTTTAATTTTATTTCTCGCAGACGATGAATTTTTTCCGATTGTCTGTTTTGACGTTTTAAATTGTTTGCGACGTTTTCTATTGCAATAAAGAAACAAATAAAAACATTTTTTGACAGCAGATTTACGTTTTTTACACAAATATTTTTACATTTGTTTTACAGAACCGCAAAATGACTATTGTTAGGTCTTTTGACAATTTCAAAACAATAATTGTCTTCTGGAAACAGGCTATTAATTCTTTATATGCACACAGAGAACGGATTCTTTGTAGCAATCGAATTTGTTGCCAACCGAATTTTGGTAGTACTATCACATTATTTTGTTTTGATTACTGAATTATATGTTTCCAACAACTTTAGATACGATTGTTTGAATTGCCTTATTTAGTTGATGCTATCGAATTTATAATTTATTTATTGTATGGTATTTAGATATCCCATTACAAAACTGCACTAACTGCGGCAAATACAAAAGCATGAAAAATTAATTTATGTATTATTTATTAATTTTAAAATAAGAAATAATATATCTCACACAATAAAAATTAATTAACATAATTGGGCCTATTCCCATTGGCGTTGTCGTTTGAAAACCAAATGAAAACGACAGTTTGGCATCACCGTTGGTATTCTCCATTTTGAAACGAAGATAATAACGACAAAGAAACGGTTTTTTTTTTGTCTTCACCATTGTTAGTATCGAAGTTGAAACGACTAAAAAAAATGAAATTAAAAATTAAAAATTAGTGTCCGAAATAACTTCTGTCCGATAACTTCTCTTCTTCGTTTCAAAATATTTCAAGAATGTCAATTTAGGAACGAAGCGACGATAAAAACGACAACGACATATAAACTACAATTAAAACGACAACGCCAACGGGAATAGGCCCGATTATCTTGAGTTACATATGCATGTATATTTGATTATATTTAATCTTAATACAGTTATATGTGACGTTTTCAAGAAAGTTATGATGTTTTCCAATCATTAACGACTTTGGAATAAAAATATCTGATTTTGTGGAATAAAAATATTTGGTTTTGGTTCGTCCACATGATCCAAATTTTTTATGACGAAAAACACAAATTTTTTATGGGCTTGACGAGTATTTCCCATTGGCTTTTAAAAGTCTTGACAATCTGTAAATCTTCAGTGAGAAAAGCATGACCGATACGTTTGCGCAAACAGCGATTTAGAGAATATCGCCGTAGATACGAGCGGCTTTTTTTTAACCGCTTGGACAAACAGCGTACGTAAGGACGAGGTGAGAACACCATTAATTTAATTTCACTTAAAGCATACATTGTTCAAAAATAATAAATCCTAAAAGAGTAAATCTTTTTACAATAATTGTTACAAATAATCATTAACAAAAATAATGAACACATAACTTGGAACTTACAATCGTAGAGCCTGGGTGTTAAAACTTTTCTAACAACTTAAATTTCTCAATATAATTTTATCTTATTTTTCACATATGACAAATAAATCAAAAATTTGGTTGGGTCGTATACTTCTCTATTTCTTTTTTTTGGTATTTACAACAGAATTTGATTTCCTTTCGGTTAAAAATAATAAAAGTGGTTATAAGGTTGTTCTCCTTTTATTATAACCGGTATATAATTTTAAATGCCAATTTGTTTTTATCATATTAACCAACAATTTATTTCAATTTATTTTTATATAATTTGTACTTAAAATATGTCGTCTAAATAAAATAAATTATTCCAATCCTCCTTTTAGTTTTGTTGTCTCTATTGAATTAGTTTATTAATATTTATAAATAATCTAATTAGGAAATGGAACTTAATTTGCGTGCATAGATACTTTCGTTTTATAAGAAATAAGTATATAAGGTTTTAAGGAAGAAAGTCTATTTAATTTCAAAATATTTCAAAATTACGATTCAAATGTTTGTTTCTTAATTAAATTGGTTTAGTGGTAACTGCACTCCAATAAAAATTTTTTCTCTGTCAATATATATTACATATGTAGTTCATTATAATTTTTGCAGTATATATAATTTTTTGGGAATAAAAACTCCTTCTAAACTCACAGGCAAAACAATTTTTGACAAGCAAAATTAGGGCACATTATTCAAATCACTATTATTGTTGTTAATATTTTTAAATTTGTAACTTGCAATATTGTCATGAAATGTCTCGAGATCAAATGTATTTGCTTTAATTAGAGAAAAACAAGTAAGAGTGTTAAATTCGGCTGTGCCGAATCTTTGATACCCTACACCTCGGTTTGAGTCTTGCTAATAAATGTAAATGAAAAAGTAAACAATTTGTTAAACTTAATACCAAATTATTTCAGCAAATTCTTTGGGTTGGTTTTCGTCTTTTCATCAGGGTTGCTGATCGGCATGCATTTAAGTTATAAATATCATTTGACGTTTTCTAAAATTAATTCATTGAATTTGAATTAGTTAATGTTTTCTGTAGTGTGATTCTGTAAATTTCAACGATCCGACAATCACAAAATATATCGACAGCTATTGTTGTTTGCACTAAGGATTAAGTGATTCACTAAGTACATACATCTTAACGACAGTCGACAAATCTATTTTTCTATTTATTTAAATTGTAAACGAGTGGCACCTCTGTCAAAATAAGCGAAAAACACAAAGAAGAATAGAAAAAACAAATTACTTCGTGTTTGACAGGATGAGTTTATGTTTATGTTTAATATCTTTATTTTTTTTATTAATATTTCTGTGTATTTATTTGAAAATGAAATAATGACTTGAATATACTATTTAATTTTTTATTTATATAAAAAAGTTTTTTAATTAAAGCAAAATATTTTCACTATTTTATGATTTTTATTTATGTATGACGACATTTCAACCTAAAAATTTAAGTTTTTATTGATTGAATAAACAACACAAAAATGGTTGTCGTTTAGATAACAACAACAGCTGACTTTAACAATAGCGAATATCGTTTAAAAATTTTACTGATAATATTGCAATTTTCTTTTTTTAATGATTCGACTATCGTTAAAAGAAGTTACTGAATCGCGATATTGAAAAGCTATTAATTTCTCCTGAATGTCAATATTTTTTTTTAATGTAAAACTTTTTTAAATGTAAACACAGGTATTTTGTGTTTATTTTTTTGCAATTTCAATTTGTGTTTAACGAATAAAATTTATATATTAAAGATGCAATTGATGTCTTCTAAATTTAAAATTATAATTTCCGACGTTTTGATATGATTTTCTGAAATTCAATTAATTGTAATTTATAATTGGAAATTTTTAATTTCAGTTTTTAGAATTGATATTTTCTTAAATTTGAAAAGTGCAATTTTGTATTTATGTGTATAATAATGCTTTAGTAATTATAAACAATTTTTAAAAATTAGATGTAATCGCAATCGGATATTTTGTAGGTAAAGAAGAATAATAATTCTATATAACTATGTAGAATTGTTTTGAAAGCAAAAAAGTCATTGATAAACTCGGTAACTCTATTTTGTAAAGACAACAAAAAGTTAATATGCAAAACCTATGTTCATATTTGTAAAAGAATAATGAAAAACGTATGAAATAAAAGACCAGCCCGTGTATACTCTTAACATTGTTCTGTATGATATCTATTTGAAAATATTGACATTCATGTTAAAGGTGCTATTACACGTTGTGTTTTTAACATATGTACTGTCACTTTTTTTATTCATATGAAATTCCTAATGTCTGTCAAAATTGTCTTTTACATACGATTCATATCACACGTGCATATGTACATATTTTCGTGTGACGTAACCTCTAAATGAAACAACAGCTGATTTAATTTGTGAATTTGCAAAAATTTATTGTTAAAAAAAAGTTATATATTTTTTAATTGTTAATTAATATTAAACAATTCATTTTTCTTTCAATATTAATATTTATAATTTACTCTGTTTTTCTTTCGCCACAAGCAGTGTTGAATTTTCATATGTTTGTCTTGCCAAAATAGAACCTGTTCTAATTGAAAAATGTACATGTGACTTTCCTCATGTATTGTACATAAACAATGTTTCATGTGTATCACACGATGTGTACAACTTTTGTTTTGGGAAAATTTGACAGTACATATGTAAAAAACACATCATGTAATAGCACCTTAAAATAGAAATAACTATTGCAAAGCTAATTAGAACAAACAAATATTGTGGCGCCATCTACTGTGGCATAGTCACGCTGAGAATGAAGTGACACTCTGTTAATGCAAAAGAAATGTATTTTCCCCACAACAAAATATTGCAGAGTTTTATGTAAATAAAATAATGTACCGACTTATTTCTAACATGCAGTTGTTATGGATATACATACATATATAATATATGTATATTATTTGCATTATTTAATATGTTTATATAAATTTATAAATAAATTTATACATAAAATTTTTTTTGCTATATTTACATTAATTGTTTTTTATTAACAACTAGGTAATTTAGCATTATTTGCTTAAGATGTTGGTGAATTTTTACTCCCTTTATATTAACTCGTAGTGTCTGCTTGTCAAAAAAATTTTGGATCGATTTTAACCAATTTCCCGTGAGCCATTCGGTCTGAAATTTTGGAGGCAGGCTCGTGGTAATAACAGAAATGATCTAACAAAATTTTAGAGTGATGCCAAAACAATGGAAACTTTTAAATTTTTCTACCAGAGTTAATAAAAAATGTACAAAGGGTTAGTTTTTATTATATTATTACCACAACCACCACAAAAACAACAAGTCCAGCTATGACAACAACACAACATTTAGAATAAAACAAGAACAATATAGAATCATCATATTTTTAATTTTTTTTTACTTTTTCAGAGATTTCCCTGGACCTGTTCCAGCGATTTTAATGATTTTTGAAATAGAAATCTTCCCATGAATTTGGTGAATCATTCTCACTAAAAACGATCACTGGAGCTGCACTATCCAGGACGTGATCGTGACAAGAACAACATAGAAAATTATATGTTTTCAAGACTTTTTTTAGTTCTTCATTCAAATCTCGGGCATTAATCGACCGATTTTGACGATTTTATAGCAAACTTTTCAGGATATTAGTGAATCATTTTTTATGTCAATGAGCACCCTAACTGTCCGATTGATGCCGTCATCGTGATTTCCACAGACGGACAGACGGACAGACGGACATCGCTATATCAACTCCGCTTGTTATAAGGATCACAAATATATATATTTTATGGCGTCCAAAATTTTTTTTCTAATTATTACAAACGGAATGACAAACTTATATATACCCTCTGCACACTGGAGTGGAGGGTATAATTAGGGCATTTGTTTAGCAAAAGTTTTGATATACTGGGTGATCCAACAAGTATTTGAATTTTGAACTACAGGCTATTTTGGGTATGGTAATGCCAATATCAGCAGTGTTATGACAAGAAGTTAGTATAATATACGAAATGAGCCGATTTATGCAACGTTTTTATACCCTATACCACTATGTGATTTGGATATAATGACTGTGCTGCTGTTTGTAACTACCAATAATATTTGACCAATTTTTGAGTCGATTTAGCGATTTCCGTCCGTCTGTATGTCCATGTAAACCTTGTAATCAAGTAATGAAATTTCGTATATAAACTTTTTCCGGCCATAGGATGAACCCTATTGAAATGGGTGAAATTCGTTCCATGTTCAGAACTAGTCCCCATATAAATGACCCCTACGAAATCGACATAAATTGCCATAAGATCCAAATTATCATATAGATCTCAGTCAAATTGGGTTTGTATATGTTTATTATATACATTAATCAGTAGTCTAAATATAATTCCTATAGGACAATTCTTAGTCATAGTCATGATAATTTCTTATAATTTTAAGTTAATTGTCTACATTCTCTAATCAATGAATAAGGAAAACTTTCAATTTTATTAAAATAATTACTGTTAAGTCTTGCTATAAATTTTGCTCTCATAGCCAGTTTCATGATGGAGCATATGCGTGGGATATCTACAATGCTTGTGGTTTATGATTTTTAGACATTTGTTTTTATAATTTTCAACTTTTTTTGGAGCATGCATAAGTTAAAATTGGTCTAACGACACTATTGTAAAGTAGATTTTTGTTTTGTAAGTTTCAAAAAGAACGCTTATATTGGCTTATTTACACGTTTTATGTATACTAGCAGATTCCAGCGCTCGAAATTCGAGTGCAATTTCTAGGCAGTTTTATTTTTCAGCTTAGCCAATTCACAAACCAACACTTTTATGATTTATTATTGTGAATGAAGATAACAAACTCATGAACAACCACATTAACAAATTCAATAAAACACATATTGCATATGTATGTGTTAGTAGCAATTTTAAATGCTATTTACTCAAAATAAAGAAAAACAAGTAAGAGTGTTAAATTCGGCTGTGCCGAATCTTTGATACCCTCCACCTCGGTTTGTGGCAATACTATTAACATAGCTCATGGTAGTTGTGTTCTTGTTATTGTTAATATGTATGAATCACATTTTTTTTGTGGCTTTTTTTATGTTGTTGTATGTTCAACCACTAAACTATTACAAGAAAACACTAGGTTTCATGTTTTTTTTAGAGGTATCTATAAACTTTTGTTCATTTCTCAGCGCAGAGGCTCCCGATTTACTCCGATTTCAATACCAACCTGGTGGGAATTATGGCAAATAATTTTTTCGTAACCTGACCTAAGTAAATGCTTTTTTTTTTGAATGAGCGTGATTTCAACAGACACACGGACAGACGGACAGACGGACAGACGGACAGACGGACATCGCTATATCGACTCGAGCTGTGATAAGGATCAAGAATATATATACTTTATTGGGTCGGAAATTAGTTTTTCGATGCGTTACAAACGGAATGACAAACCTATATATACCCTCTGCCACTGAGATGTGGAGGGTATAAAAATTTAAAAATCTGTAAGTCAGGAAAACAGCTAAAAAGAAATACCTTTCAAATAATATACGTTTGGTCAAAATCGGGATAAAACGATAGAACAAAACATCGGTCACAAGAAATCACCTAGCCTGTTAATATTATAGATGTATTTTAAATGCTAGCTTTTTGTCTAGAATGTCACCAAGGTCTTTACTTCGTTGTTTACATTTATATAACGGGAAGATTATTGCTTGAGTTTTATTTTGATTTATCTTGATTTTCCACTTATAAAAATATTTATTACAGGCTAAAAGAAAAACATTTTTTGCAATAGTTAGTTTGGAAACGCATGAATGAGCATTTTACCGAAAAGTCATCTTTTCTGAAGAAGCTCATTTTCATCTCGAACGTTAAGTCAACGAGCAAAATTGACACATCTGGGGCACAAAAAGTCCACACATGACTGCTGAAAAGCCAATGCACTGTAAACGATGCACTGTTTGGTGTGGTTTTTGGACCGGCTGTATCATATATTACACTGAATGATGAGCGCTGTCATGCCATAATAACTGATTGTTTATGGCCCATTTTCGAAGATATGAATCTTGACGTTTCGTTCCAACAGGGTGGCGCTCCGTGTCACAAAAGTTGTGAACCAATTGATCTTTTGCGTCCAAATTTGGAAATCTCGTTACTTGACATTTTGACGATGTGCATTGGCCACCGCGCAGCTGCGATTTGACCTCCTTGGACTATTACACGCAGAAAACGGATTCGTTGTTGCAACCGAATTTGTTGCCAACCGAATCTTGGTAGTCCCATGTACTATCACATTTTTCTATTGTGATTACTGAATTACAAAATTGGTTTTAAATAACGTCTTTTATATATCTTAAAGACATTTACCGAATATTATTAGATATACACATTACATTATATTACATTACATTTAATTAAATTACATCCAAAATTTTATACATTTAAGGAAACTGTGGACACTATGGCTGAAATATATTCTATATTGGTTATTTGTATACCAATGTCAAATCGTTGCAAACTCAATTCGAACGCATAGGAAGTTTGTAGTAGTACTATATAAAGCGAACTAATATGGAACAGTAATATTTGGCCTAGGCCTTAAATTGCATTTTTATAAATTTAAATAGCTGTTCGTATATCCTATATGATGTACTCTTTATGTAATTTAACTAGTACATTTATTTTTGCGATCTGTTGTTTTACTACAAGTGAAGGAAAAGTGATTCTGTGTCATACGTCGACATTATAAAAAGTCTACCTCACCCAAGCCAATAATAATCTTCTCGAGCAATTGATCAACTTTGCAACAACAACTGCTTTTGTGACATTCTAACCGGAAAATGAAAGCAGTGATAAGCATCATGAATTTGTCTTGGAGCTGGTCCGATCCTTGACTATATTCGTTTGTAGAACATTGCGGTTAAACATACCTGATGACAACCAGAAAACACGATTTCAGGTTACGTGCATCCTCACAAACATTTGTGCCGTTAATACAGGTGTGGGAGATTTTTCATATATGAGTTTCTGCTGCAATAAAAGCCGGACAATCACGAATGGAAGTTGGACTATGGCAATCGAGAACTTTAAATCCTTTAAATCTGTTCAAATGTGTTCTCAGTATCTGTACATATCCAGCTTTGCAGAAGGAACGGGAATGCGATTTTGAATGGCAGATTTTTCTTCTAAGCTATAACCACAAATACCAAGAAAAAATTCATACCATGTGGACTGAATACATCTCTAGGTTCCATAATAACATAATTCTTATACACCATTCAACAATCAATTTTTTTTAATAATTTGACACTTTTTTACACGTTACGATTGATTTTGAATTGTTAAATTATATATTCACGTTATATGTATATAAATGTTTTCTTTATTACATTTTATTTATTTATTTTTTTTTTTTGACAGATACAATATAAATCAAAGAATTTGGTCTGGCTAATCATATTCTTATCTGTTTTGGTATTTACAGCAGCAATTGATTCATAAAATTTTCTTTCGGTTAGAAATGCCAAATGTATATACATAATTACAAATTTGAGTTTCTTTTGCTATAACCGAAAAATAATTCTTAATAGAAATTTTATTGTAGTACTCTAACCAATTATTTGTTACAATATCTGTTAAAATATTTTCGGTTTGAAATATGTTGGTATAATTGAATTAGTAATTACAGTCGTCAATAATTACGATTAAGACATGTTATTCTTGGTTTTATTAGGTTGCTTCAATTAAATTTGGCTAGACATTTGTATAAAGAATATGATTGCTAAACGGAACTAAATTTAAATTAATTATATTTATACGGTAGATATAATAGAATATCTATTGTATTTTGAAAAATTAAGTAATAACAGTGAAAATTCGAGATCAAAGTTATCCATTGTGATATATCTCTGGTGCAGTTATCTGCTTATTGCTCGCGAATATAAATTAAAACAACTTTTAACCAATTTTGTTATAAAATTACTTTATATAATAAAGTAATAGTTGAATTTCTTGCTGTCTCACCCACCAATTTGGTGGATATTGATAAAAAACGCCAAAAAAAAAAAAAAAAAGTTTCAGGTCAATCTGTGAAGATGCCATTACTTATAATGGTTGACATTTTTTGATTTTTTATAATCGGTCGCTTTATATTATCTTCAATGTCACCTACAGGTTTTGAAACTTCTACCATTTTATTTCCCAGTTTTAAATAGTTTATTAAATAAAAGTAAATTTCAAATATAATAATATATATAAATATTAAATTAATACTACTCTTAATGGAATAAATTACAAAATTAAATCAAAGTGAATTTCAAAAAACGTCCTATTTTTTAGACATATGACTTAAGTTCTTTTAATTTATATTCGCGAGTAATAAGCAGATAATTGCACCAGAGATATATCACAATGGATAACTTTAAATAAAAAATATTAACCGAATTATTTTTCTTAAATTCTAAATAGTGGTTTCATCGAGCTTAATAGAAAAACTCGTTTTAGGTCATTTTTATTTTAAAATATCTTAAAATCCAAAGCTGGCCTTGGCAAATAATGGGTTAACGTTCTCGGATTTATCCCAAATTTTTGGAACGAAACTTCTACATATTTGGTAATTATATTTTTAGTGTCGCATCTAAAAATTGGACAGCACTTACAAAATATTTGAATTTTTTGAATAAATTGTCTTTTATTAGCTTGGGGTCATATGTGACCCCAATTCCAAAAGGGTTAACGGAGTCATATTATTTTTTCCAAAACCGTAGGCTATTAAGATAAATTATAATATTTAAAAGTAGAAAAGTGATGAATTTTTGATGCAAAGTATTTAGAAAGAGTACATTTACAGAATATTTCACAAAAATCCAATTTTTCTCGAAATCCGCAAAAATAAAATCCTTGTCAAAAAAATTCTGGCAGAGGGATTTACTTAAACATTCACACAGTTAATCTGCAACATGTGTTTCATAAAACCTTAAAGCGCTAGATTCATTTTTTTAAATTTTGTTTAAGAAAATTTGTTCAAACTTGAAAAAGGAGTTTTAAAAATTTTATCAAAAAAATTTCCAATTTTCGGCCTCAATGCGCAATAGGTTAGCAACGTGGTAATAAAACAATACTTCATATCTGCGTACTTATAAGTATAGAAACCAAAAAGGAATGATGGCTTTAATCAATTTCTCAAAGTTGAAAAAAATGCCATCAAATTTCATGACCTAGTTTTTTTTTGGCACAAAAGTGGTCTGGTGCATTTGCTATTTCTTGGCGAGGTTTTATTCGATTTTGAAGTTTTATAGCTTTTTTAAGGGAGATAAGTTAATACTGATACTGAATTATATAACAGCTTGTCGAAAAAATTTAACTATAGAACGAAATTTTCGTAAAATCTGAAAAAAGTCATATTTTCGCCATATAAACATACTTGAAATTTTCAATCGCTTTGCGCCACGACTAAACGTTTTCTGATTGGCCCAAAAGTTTGTATTTCTCAGTTTTTTTGCTATTCGCATATTTCTAGTGGGTGAGACCGATAGTTTGAACACTTTTTTTTTTAAGGGCCACCCTAGTGTACACACAGAAAAAATATTTGCCAACCGAATTGTTCTAAAATAGAACAACTGTATTTTCGATCGTATCAACAGAAATTTAATATCATCTGCTAATTTTCTATTATGATAAAATATTTACTGTCGAGGCAATCGAATTGTAATCGTCGTGAACCCGAAAATCGATTATTAGCATTATCGCAATTAGGTTGGTAATAAATTCGGTAGCTACAGTGAATCTGTTTTCTGTGTGTAGTTGTGGGGAAATGTCAAGGATGAGTGTTACGCTAATTGTCCAGTTTCGATTGAGATACTGAAAAAAGAAATCATCGGTAAAATACAGCTCCATACTGACGACAATGAAGTGATGAATTGGGTTGATCGTATGGGCTACTGCAAAGCCAGCCGAGGAAGTCGTTGGAATGAAATAGTGTTCCATAATTAACCGCAAGAATTGTTCTTTCAAATAAAAAATTCCGAAGAAAAAAAATTTTTTTATAACAAAATCAAATTGCAAAACTGATATGGTCCACCCTCTATATTCTGCAAAGCAATCTTCAGTAAACTATTAAAGTTTTAGTAAAAAATTAAATCAAATCTAGTTAAAACAAAGAAAAGAGTACAAAACAACAAACAATAATATTTAAAAAAAACTATGAAATTATACGTTTGTATAACTAACTGTGATGCAGTTAGTAACAGGAAACTAATATTCTTGTTTAATAATGTTATAAGATATGTGTATGGATTGAGAAGATTTGATCATGTTTCCTCTGCTTCCAGTTATCTTTACGGGGTCTCTCTTGGTAATCTGTTGAAAATTCGCACTCTTACATTTTTGCATAAAATAATAAACAGACAAAACCCAAATATATATTTGACAAAATCCGTTTTTTCCAATCGCCAAGAAACCGAAATATTGTAATTCCAAGGCATCAATGCCTAGTATCTGAATGGCAGTTTTATGTACATGCCGCTCGTCTTCGGAATAATCTTCCACTAAGTCAACAACAAAACAGCAATGCTAAAAGTTTCAAAACTTTTTTATTTGACTTTTTTAAATAGTCTATTTTTTTATCAATATTGTTATATTATACTAAAAATGTTATGTTAATAATTAATTATATTGTAAAATGTTTTCTTTGTAACGCAATACGTTCCTGTACTTTAAATATAAGACTCTATCTTGTTGTACAGGAAATGGAATTAAATAAATAAATAAATAAATAAATAAATAAATAAATATATAAGTTCACTTCGCGTACTACATTAAAGTTTTGTTAGTTTCATCTCAGGAAATGTTAAGTTTCTAACTATAACAATAATAATAATAAATATTATATATACAAGTTCCATCTTTATTGTTCAATAACTTACTACAGGAGGTGTTAATGTTGTTAAGATGATTAGCCGACTGACGAAATTCACATTATACACAATCTAATTGGGCTTGTTTTCTTTACTCGTATATTTGCAAAATAAAACTATAAAAAAGAAAATAAATGCATAAAGGGCTTTGTGACGAGGTCATTATAAGTCAAATTACCTAAAATGAAGAAATGTTTGTAACACAATGACAATAAGTGTGACAAAAATAATCAATACAAACTCATATTGCACGAAGAACGAAGAAAAGGCATCATCAAACATCCACTCCGAAAGCAATTGACATTGAATAAACATTAGACATGAGAAAGAAGTAGAAGTAGCACATTAAAGTGACAACTATTGACAACAACACTATCAGCATGAGTACGCAAAAGAAATACAAATGACAGTCGACTTTACGTGAGAACGAAAATATTTGCACACAAACATCAAGCGGAAGAAATTTGTCTACAACATAGAAATTAAAATAGAGAAGCACTTGCACAAGGTCAAGTTACCAAGTAGACGAACATTTTCTAAAAGAGGGGAAGCAAGACCTTGTAAAATATAAAAGTAAATAATTAACCTACTTGATGATCATTGATAAACTGTGAAGGTCCTTTTAAGTTTGAAAACTAAGAAAATGTTGAATCGATTTCAAAAGTGGAGGTTTAATACAAGATGTTTGTGTAGCTACCAAGGACAGTGAAATCTGCTAGCTAACAAAATGAGCCGTTAATAATTTAGATTTTTTTTCAGTAGAATATAACACTGAGCACGATACATATTGGGACCACCTGATCGAGTTAAGGAAAATATGATGAAACAAAAAAATAAGTTATATGTTGTGTTTCTTCACGTTCAACAAAGTAAGTCACTTATTAAACAAAATGATGGCTTAATTGCAATACTATATCCAAATTCTAAATATTAAGTAATCATGAACTTTATCATATCTTAAGGTCAGAATACAGGGTAATCAATACGATTATAATTTTTTTGACCTGAGATTCTTTCCCGAAATTCAGGATATCGTATAGTTGGCCCATACTGACTACAACTTTCTTACTTATATACCACTATATGGTTTGGGTATAATCACAGAATCACTTTCTGAGTCGATTTAGCGATGTCCGTCCGCCCGTCTGTCCGTCTTGGTCCATGTAAACCTTGTAATGAAACTACAGGTCGCAAATATGAATATATTTTCATAAAATTTGACACGTAAGCATCTATCGCTCATAGCATGAACGCTATTGAAATAGGTGAAATTCGGTCCGTGTTCAGACCAAGTCCCCATATAAATGACCCCTATAAATCGACATAAATTGCCATAAGATCCAAATTATCTTGTAGATCTCAATCAAATTGGGTTTGTATGTGTTTGTTATATCCATTAATCAATAGTCCAAAAATAATCCATATAGTACAATTCTTTGTCATAGGCCCCATATAGAGCTGCTTCCCGATCTTCATTTAAATCTATCAAAAAACAAAAATATTGCACAGATGTTTATCAAAATTGGTTTTTATATATACTTGTTTAAAATATATGAACTTTTCCATAACTGCAGCCAAAAAATTAATAACAATGCCACTCAAATTTGGTTTATGCTTGTTTTCTATATCCAATTAGTTGGAATGAAGAGATAGGGTCTCTAAATCATGGTATAGGGTATCGTATAGTCGGTCCAGATCGACTAAAATTTTCTTACTTATTTTTAATTGCATTATCATACAGTTGCTTTCGTGTTATACAGTTCAAAAAAATGGTCGTAAACCCGTCTTTAAGGGGGGTGGTGGGGGGGGGGGGGTGGTTAAGGTTTTAAATGTTAAAAAAAGTCATATAGCCATAATTTTTTTTTTTTTTTGAAGATATGAATAATGTTGCAGTATTTATTTCATATACACGTTATAGCATGGCATTTGAAGAATCATTGAAAAAATTTTCAATTAAAAATTTTAATAAATAAGTCCGTGACAGCGAATCTCCGGAGGAGTTGTTGTTTTGCGGTGAACATCATAACTCGAAATGCGTTTAAAAGGTGACATGTTTAGTGAGGTAGTGACGAAGAGTTTTAATTTTTTTTTTTTTTTTTTGGCAGCATTTTGATGTGAAAAATAAGATTTTGCTATAAAATTTCGGGAATTCGTTGTTAAAAAATGGGGAAGAAAATGAAAAATAAAACAAAAACTCTTCGTGGTTACCTGAAGATTTATGTGTATATATAAAGTGTAAAATTTCAAAAGAATTGTTAAGTAGATTTTTATATATGATGTTCACGGACTTCGAACATTTATTTGCGAGAAAATCGATTTAATTTTTTTTAAAAACGGATTTATATACGATATACCGTATGAGGCCTGTCGCTAGTTCTTAAGTTTTGCTCCGATTTACTTGCCATTTTGAAACAACACTCTCGACATGTTGTAGATTCAGAGAGAGAATTGCAAAAAAAAAGGTTTTAAAACCTTACCCCCCCTCTTAACAGTACGTAAATACAATAGTCAAACTTCTATACTTGGTATATTCTACACAAATAAGGTACCCCCTGGTAACCGCAGCCCGTGCTTTCGGTATTTTGTTAGAATTTTCATTTTTTTTTTGCTGCCTAATTAACTGATGATTGAGGAAATCAAATTGATTGTGTATTGATTTAAGAAAATTGATTCTCGTTTATGGCATGCTGTGAATTGAGCTTCTTTTCACAATTTATTTTTTACACAACTCTTTCTCTTTCAGTACATAATGCCAAAGGTTTATTTCTGTGATTGGATGATAGACTTTTCGTCTTGGGGCATACTTGTGAAGTTTGTTTGTTTTTCACTGTTGGTTAGTGTTAGATAAACAAATGTTGCTTGTTTATTTGATGTTTTGTTTGTTTTGCTTTTATTTTTTGCATGCTACATCACATTTTGAAATACTTAAATTAACTTGGGTAGTAAATTTATTATTATTCCTGGTATTTTTGTTTCGGAATTTGAAAAAAAATATTGCTGAAGATTAAAATATATGCTACAAACCTTTAAATTTTGCAAATAAAATTTGGCGAAATGAGATCTTGATCACTGTATTTTTACAACATTTGAGTTTAACACAATGTTGGTTGATACACCTTTTCACAAAGTGGTTTTTCATTTTTTAAGGCGCCATATATCAAGAATTAAACAAGCCAGATACATAAATTCACTTTTTCACAAATTCGTTTCAATTCATTTTCTATGGGAAATGGAACAAAAAATCGTTAAAAATTTATTCGTGCTTGTGACTATAGTACATTGCGACTACATTTTTTGCCACAGAACTCATTTAGGCATATTCAACTTCTACCCTTCCATATCAATTGTTTTCTTTGATTTTTTCAGATAGCTTATTTGATCTCTGACAAATAACTTATTTTAGCATTTTCATTTCAATATTTCCCAAAAGAAATACAATAAATTATTAAAAATTTTAAAAATATGTATATCATAAAAAATATGTTTTTTTTTTGCATTTTAAGTAATGTAATAAAGCAATTTTGAGATAATATCGAAGTCGGCGCCCCAACAACATTTAGGAATGGTATACTTTGGTCCATGATATGGAATTGGAGTCGGAGTTGATGGTAATTTTGGCTCCGAAGTCACGGGAAAAAGCGGCTCCAACTCCTAAAAATATAAATTTTTTTAAACAGTTTAGTTTTTATTTTTTTTCATTATATACATATATTCCCTTTACTCGATTTTACAAAATGTATTACAGCATAGATGGTGTCCTTATTTCCTTCGATATAGATTGGGGGTCGAAAATAAAAAGAAAATGTAGCTAAATAAAATAAGAAAACTCGAAAACTGACCAAGAGAAAAGAGAAAGCTTAAAGAATGAAATATAAGAAAGCAAATGAAACTGAAATTAATGTGAGGCTAGGGAAGAAGTTAAGATGTAAGTCAACTCCTTTACCTATGCAATTCGTTTAATTTACTTTTACCGAACATCCGACGTGCTAATATTTACATATATTATTATTTTTATTTATTTCTTTTCTTTTTTTGACTATTCTCAAAAAAAAAAAAAAATAAATATTTTAATTTTAATTTTTTTCTTATTTTCATTTTGAAACTTACAAAATTTAACTTTCAATAAAACAAGCAAATTCAAACCAAAAAAAAAAAAAACATTGTAATAAAATTTCTGCCACGACATTTCAAAGCTATAGGCTATAGTTGTAATAAAAAAAAAATTACTAAGTAAAATTAAGAGCAGCAGAAAAATATCTAAAAAAACAAGTTCTCACAGCGTATTCATATAATAAAATTTACAATATGTATATCTGAGTTTAAGAAAAAAATTGCGGTGTTATAAAACCTTTTAAATTCTAAAAAAAAGTATAAGAAATTTTAAATAAATTATCAGAATTCATGTCGTCAAACTTCTTGTTGAAACAAAGTTTGACAACATGCATCTTTCATCAAAAGACTGGTTCAAATTTTCTATAGAGCTGCCGCCTTCAGTCTTATGACTAAAACGACTATGTAGGCGTGATGTAGAGTATCGTGGTCTAAGATATAATGTGTAATTTTTAAATTCTTTTTTTGTAGCTTTTTAGTATGAGTTTTTGCAGTTCTTTTATACCACATTTGGCAATTATAGGCCAATATTGATAATATACACATCTATAATGCTGACCACTCTTTGTAATTGATGTTCTGGTGAGTGCTCTTTATCAAATCAAAACTGTTCCTTATTTGTATTTGTAAATAGTAATAGTCGATTTTGAATATTTTTTCGAAAACTTTGTCTAATAAATTTAGAATACTAATTGGACGATAACTAGTGGGTAGCTCAAGATCTTTGCCCTCTTGATGAATAGGTATGACTGTTGCTTTTTTAAAAACAGATGGAAAATAGCCATTTTGTAGATACCAATTAAAAATGTTGTTGAGAGTTAAAAATTAGTTCTGGCATGTTTTTAAAATTTCTACTGCTAATCCCATCTAACGCTGGGGCTTTATTAGTTTTAAGAGTAAGCATGTTTTCATTTAATTTCCCCAATGTTAGTTAACGAATTTTATTTTTAAGAGTAAGCATGTTCTCCTTTAATTTCTCCAATGTCAGTTAATGAATTTTAATCGAAGTTGTTGTCATTTCTAAAACTTAATTTTTCTATGTATGCTATTTTATCATCTACTGATCAGTTGCAGGTCATTGTAAGGGTGTGGACTTTATCGAAAACATGTGCTATTGCATTTGCCTTAGCTTCATTAGTTTTTAAAAAATCTCCATTGCAAGATAAATTAGCAAGAGGAGTTCGGTTACCTTTAATAGCTTTTGAAATTTTCCAAATTTTTTTTTGCTCCGGTAGGAAATTTGGAATTGAATTTTGACCAGCTTTCATTTATGTCTCTGTTAAGGTGGAAGTTGATTAAGTTATTTAAATGCTTAACTATTGATATAAGTTGATCCTTATTATTATCACTACATCGTTGAAGTTGACGTCTAAATTCATTTCATTGTCTAATTAAGTATATACTTAAATCATATATTTGCCCCTGCCATTCAGTTTTATTACCGTTTGGTATTCTATCGACTGAATTTTGAACAATATGGGAAACTTTCTCTAAGACTAAGTCGACATTGTCCATATTAATTTCTGTATTCATTAGCTATTAATTTATTACTTCATCTTCAACCCATGACTTTCGTGCAATGAACACTTCCATAGATGTCGCATATTGTTGAGATGTGATCAGAGTTCAGTTCATTAAGAAATGTCTGAAGTGTTGAGAAATATAAAGATGAGTTTAGGAGTAAGATATCTACTGCGGATAGGTGAGGTGGAGTTAAGTTTGGTCCAAATCTGGTATGTTTATAGGGATAATAAACATAATTATGCAAGACGTTGCCTGCAGAACTATTAACATGAGAACTCCAGTTCGTATGTTGGCTATTTAGATCACCGAAAATGAAAAAATCAGATCTCGTCTTTGTTAGGACTTCAGCGTTATATTTAAATTTAATGGAATAGTGTGGATTTTATGCAGATTTGAGATTTTTGATTTTTGAAGTGTCTTTCACTTGAAATGTCATCTTCCTCTTCTTTCTTTTTATTACATCATAAAATTTACTACTTCGCGAGCCTTCATTAAATGTTGGCAGTAAATTGTCGTTATTTACTAATTGTGAGAAATTGTCCGGCGCTAAGTCCTTCTCTATCAGTTTTATTTAATACTAGCTGGAGCCGGCAAACGTTGCTTTGCCCTCAATGAATTTTTTATTTTAGTTAGAATCTGTATATACCTATATAAAATGTTTGACGAAGATCTCCAGATAATAAAGAGAGAGTTCCACCAAAAAGTCATTCATTGCCTTTCAAATCTTTTAAAGTTCTATGTAATGCTTCTAAGGAATGTTTATGAGCCATGGTACATTCATCCCAAATTATAATACTGCATTTTTGCAGAACTTTTGCCATACCGGAATATTTTTTGATATTACAGACGGCATTCTGATTTGTTTGTACGTTTAACGGTGATTTGAGTGCTGTGTGAGCTGTACGACCACCATGCAATAATGTAGCGGCTTTTTCCTTCATTTTTGGTTAGAATATTTGTATATAAAAACGTTTGTATAAATTTGACAACCCTTAATTTTCTAATGACAGCGCCATCACCCGGGTCCAATAAAAAAATGTTTGGCATCATCTAACATACATATATGTACATTCTTAGTTTTATTAAAATCGTACCATAAATAAGAATATTCGAAATAACTTTACCCCAGTGCCACCTATCGGGTCCATTTATACATATAAAAATTTCTTATGACATTCTGCACTGCAGTCAAATCGCGCTGAAAATAAGAATTTTGTTTATAACTTACCCCAACGCTAGCTAGAGGGTTGAAACTAAAAAAAACCCAGAAGAGCTCGAACCGAACATATGGTGCAAATCCTACCTCGATAGCTCTTATGGCTCCGGAGATCATTCGTTACAAATGCACCAACGTTTTTATATATATAGATGCAAACGGCATAATCATGATTGCCTGAATATGCAGGGCATATGATGTTCCTATTACAATGTTTAGCACCATGACCGTAGATTGAACAATTTGAGCCATGAGATGGCCCTTCATTATCCTCTAGCGGATTCCTCCATTTAATAGAAATACCATAGAAGTATCCTATTTTCATAATTTCACGTTTTCTTATTTGTTCACGGTTAAATTAAATAATATAAACCGAATCGACCTCTTTGTTTTTATTTCTTTAACACTTAATGGTATAATGTTATGAGTGTCTTTAAATTCCTGAAAAATTTTTTTGTATCTAGATATGGAAGGCCAAACAGCACTAGTTTAAGCTTTTTCTTATCTCTTATTTCAAGTATATAAAATTGAAGCTTTGATTGTTGAAGTAGTTTAATTGCATCTTCACATAACGAAATCGATTCCGAAATTATTTTTGTTCCGACAGATATTCTTTTATATTTGTTTTGTTTATCAGGTAAACCCATAACAAGTGCGAAACTGTGAGTAATGTCTACAATTATTGGTGGAACCCAGATTTAGAAGTTACAATTTGATCTTTCTCAATACTTGTTGAATCTGCAACGTCATCTAACACACGAAATCGGTTGGCATTAGAACCAAGAGTTCTGGGTTCTTTAAATCTAGGATTATTTCCCCAAAATTTTTTTCTTTTTTCAGCCATGGCAAGTTATATAAATTAATAAATTGGTATAATTTATACAAATTAACAATCAAAAACGTGAGAGCGCGCAAAAGTAAACACAGCTGATGCCGTAGTACTGACAGTTTCTGAAATTCAATTGATGTTTTCTAAAATACAATGGATACTTTCTGAAATTCAATTGATTTTTTCTAAAATACAATTGACACTTTCTGAAATACAATTGATGTTTTCTGAAATACAATTGATAATTTCTGAAATATAGTTGAGGTTTGCTGAAATTCAATTGATACTTTCGGAAAAGCAATTGATGTTTTCTTTGTAGTCAAACTATAACTTATATTGTGCAAAACCTATTATATTGAAGAATCGAAGTCGGAGTCGGTATCTTTGCTCATCGAATCCGCAGCTCCGCTTTGGTCTCAGTGTCCGAAGTTTTATTATTATTTTTTTTTTTTTTTTTTTTTTGGAAAATATTAAACCGAATACGTAATATGTACATAGATATCTAAGGAGATGCTTGTTAAATCATCTATTTGCAGATGCTTTCAAAAAATTATTCGCGGTGTATAAGTCTCATATCACTAGTCGGCATAATTATTTGGACAAACATAAAATGATGCTTTTTTGTATTCAACTTTTAGTTGTCTTTATAGAATGTTATGTTTTTGTTTTTTTTTTTTGTTTTGTGTAAATATTGCTAATATAAACTAAAAAATAACTCAATAGAAATTCCTTCATAAAAAATTCAAAAGCTATGATTGAAAGTAAAATCGAGGTGTTGGCATAAGTATTTTGACAAGTTATTATTATTAAAAAAAAACTTAATATTTAACAAATGAATAAAAATTTGATTATGAGTTAATAAAATGTATAGCCCCCTTTGGCTTCAATAACTTTTTGAAGGCGTCTTGGAGCTGAGTCCACTAAATTTTGTGGGTCCTCTGAGGATATCTTGTTCCAAAAGGAAGTGACGTCGGAAATTGTTTCTTCTTTGATTTTATGTAAAGAACCAACTAGTTTACGTTTGATAAGGGACCACACGTTTTCATCGACATTGAAGTCTGGACTTTGAGGTGGCCAGTCCAGAGTAGTAGAACCATCATTCTTCAATAATTTGGATATCTTTGTGCTTTTGTGGCACGGGGCATTGTCCCGTTGCAATATAAATGATTCTCCGATCGACCTGTCTCCTGAAGGGAAAACGTTATCATTTACGGTGTTCAAATATTGGCCTTGGGAACCAAGTCACCCAACCCGATGTACTCAATGCACCCCTAGAACATGACAGAGCCTCCACCATGGCTCACTTTTTGGCAAGCAGGGATATTTGTGCCTTCGTACCTGTGGCAGCCTTACAAAAATCTTTTGTTGTGATGAGTTGATCTCAAAGGAGCTTCCATCTATCCATAGAACGCTTCTCTAAAACTCTTTTGGCTTCTGAAAATGCTTCTCTGCATATGCCAATCTTTTCAGCTTGTTCACCTCTGCTATGTAAGGTATGTTCTGGACTTATATGTTTTAAATTCTCCGTCTTTTAAACATCGCCGAACAGTACGCTCACTGATTGGATTCTTGGCTGACTGATTCCATTAATTTGCAGCAGATTGAGGATTTAGTTGAAAATTTTTCTGAAATTCCCGCAGAAGGATTCTACCTTCAATTAGCGTTTTTTGGGCTTAGCACCTGATCTAGGTAAGTTTATGATGTCATTGTGTTGCTTAATTTGTTAATTTGATAGTGCACTGCTTGGCGCGACAAATTCTATTCGATTGCATTGTCTTTTACTGCGACGCCAGAATAAAAATTGCCAATATTGAAGATCTAACAACACAGCTTTACTCAGCCGTTTTTCCCATGATTTCCAATAACTTTTATTCAATATTTTATTATACTAATATAAGAAAATGTCAATAAAATGTAAATACCAAAGGTATTTGACTGTCACATGCGCGAACACTGCGAACACTGCCACAAAGATTTTGTCAAAATACTTATACCACGAAAAAAAATCGCTATCTGCTTGCTTTCTTATCAGCAGAAGGAGAATGCAAAGCGTGAACGACAAAATATTGGCTATGCGCGTAGCTGTAATTATGAGTTTTATTTTGAGCATAACACGTGTACCGCTACTTCAACTAATCAAACGAACTAGAGAAGAAAAAATCGCAGTTGCGTATGTCAAAATAATTATGCCGATTAGTTTATAGCAAAATTAGTATTTTGGTATTTTTAAATTAATATTTGTCGTTCAATTAATTTTTCACAGAATGAGCCTATAATATTTTTTCGAAAAAATTAATATGAAGCAAAATTTCCCCGCTCTATCTGGAAATGAATGGAGCGCTGTATCAATTAGAAAGTTTTCATAATATATGAAAATTAACTTAAGTTGTTATTAATTGTACCAATATTCTAATTAAATAAGAGTAACTGATTTGCAGGGTATCACAAACTAGTTTTATACCGAATATTATATTCTTATATGGTGTATCTATAATTCTTGCGAATTCGTTATATAATTATTTCTCTGATATTTTAATACTCAGCATGTATTCTAATTCAAATATATATACTCATATCTATCGTGTTAATTACATATGTATTTATTTTCTTTAACATTATTATTGGAATTCAGATAGTGTGTTTATACTTTCTAAACAATTAATATTTGCTTTACAAGATGGTATAAAAGCATATGAATATGTCAGATCTTGTTTGTGTTTACTTAGAAAATGATGCAAAATTCATTTGTTTAGTACTCTTAGGAACGAGTATAATAAGTCATTAATATTTCATATATATTAAGGATCATATCCAGTATGGTTGGCAGTTCACAATTTTTATACTTGAGAGTCTTTTTCGAAACAAGTATTATACAGGCTGGAACGACTATAACTTAGTTAATTTTTTCAAATGCAATTTTAGCTATTTCGGCTTTGGCAGGCCTACTGCAGCCGACAACACCAACGATTTAATTGTTGTTTTACCAAAAATCGTAAAAAATAGTTGCGCTCATTACTGACAAGCTGATTCCGTGAATGTGCAGCGCTGTATATATTTTTAATTTAACACGTTCGCTACTCACGCTTTCTTTAGTTACCTGTAGAAACTCTTCAGCAACATATGTATATTAGTCACATATACATGTGAGCTCAGTTTATAATTTTTTAGTGTTAAAATATTATTATAAATTTCTTTTTATACCCTCAAGCCACTGTGCAGAGGGTATATATCAGTTTGTCAATCCTTTTGTAGCTCATCGAAATAAATTCCGGAGACCCCATAAACCATATATATGTTTGATCCTTATAAATTTAGCGAAGTCCGTCTGTCTGTCTGTCTGTTGAAAACATTCTCCTGTCCTCAATAGGTCAAGCCTAAGTAGTGCAGGCTTAAAATGTTCACCATCATCTGCAGCAGTTTGGTATTGGAGGCTCTTGGCCAAAGGTAAATATTTAATGTCAGATATCTGCAGTGAGTTATTCATGAGATTAGTCGAATAAAAACTGGGCATGCTCCAAGCAGCGAGCGTGGCACCGCCCGTACAAAGTAAATATACATATGATTAAAAATTGCCAAAACACAAATCGCGAAAACCAATTTGGAAAATCCATATTTTTCTCATGGGTTGCTATATGCAGCTTGCTCCAGAGTAGAAACGCTGACAAGCAATGAAATAAAATATAAAAAAATAAAAATTAAATGTTTTTAAATAAATGTTTTAATTAAAATGTCTAATTAAAAATTTATTGATTATGAAAACATACATGTCAATAAGTCTCGGTAAGTCGTAGCGAAGCACGACACGAATCTTTGATACCCTCCATCTGCATCTTAAACTCAATATAACAACCAATATTGTGTACGGCTACCACTTTAAAATTGTACTGAAATTTAATTTTCGAATACCAATTAAATTTAAAGTTAATTGTTTTTCTTGTTGGCCTGTTTCTACTTAATTCCTTGTTATAAAAAACAATTATCGTGTCTTCTTTAGAAGGAATTCGTTACTATGTGAAAAATGGCATTATTTTTCTTTTACTAGAGTAGAAAACCCTTAAAGAAATTCATTATATAACGCAGCCAGCATTATAACACCAAAAGTAAGTAAGTTTTGGGATAATTCATGATAATTTAAAAAAAAAATCAACTGATTCTTGGCTAAAAATTTCCAGATATTAATATTAAAAAAGCAAATTTTAAAATATTTTTATCTGAATTAGCTAGTAATTTTTAATTTAAAATTTTTAATTAATTTTTAATTTGTAATTTCTAATTTTTAATTTAAATGGTGCATGGTAAAGAAGAAGAAAGCATATATTACAAAAATTCATAACTGCACTGTATTCTTATTCTTAATCGGAACAGTTTCTGGCATATCAGCCTTCATCAGCGATTTATTGAACATTGTGATAATTGTTATGTTTTTAATTGAATAGATTGTTACTATATGAAAATTTTTCTACTTATGGCGGTCTTGCGGTTTGAACCATTAACCTTCACATACACTCGTACTTGCACTTTTTGGTCAGCGCTTTAACACACTCACCTAAAGTCAGACTTACGAGCAGTGTGGTTAGATTCAGTTTTCTACCATACAGCTTTACTTTGTATTAATTTCAGAAGATACAACTCTGTCCAAACAAACAATCGTTATTTTTTGAATTTTTTGAATATTTACACTTCTAATTTCCACTATTCTCAGTTTTCGTAACAGTTGTCAAATGTGATGTACGGTTTGTACATACCTACATATGCACTTTACATATATTTGAGATGACGCATTGAAGCGAAGAAATTTTTTGTTTGTTAGATTTATAGTCATTTTTCAGACATATTGTAATTACTACTGTAATTAATATTAAATTTTTGTTTAAATGGTGCGTGGTAAAGAAGAAGAAAGCATATATTACAAAAATTCATAACTGCACTGTATTCTTAATCGGACCGGTTTCTGGCATTTCAGCCTTCATCAGCGATTTATTGAACATTTTTAATTTTTAATTTTAAATTTAAAATTTAAAATTTAAAATTTAAAATTTAAATTTTTAATTTTTAATTTTTAATTTTTAATTTTTAATTTTTAATTTTTAATTTTTAATTTTTAACTTTTAATTTTTATTTTTTAATTTTTAGTTTTTAATTTTTAATTTTTAATTTTTAATTTTTAATTTTTAATTTTTAATTTTTAATTTTTAATTTTTAATTTTTAATTTTTAATTTTTAATTTTTAATTTTTAATTTTTAATTTTTAATTTTTAATTTTTAATTTTTAATTTTTAATTTTTAATTTTTAATTTTTAATTTTTAATTTTTAATTTTTAATTTTTAATTTTTAATTTTTAATTTTTAATTTTTAATTTTTAATTTTTAATTTTTAATTTTTAATTTTTAATTTTTAATTTTTAATTTTTAATTTTTAATTTTTAATTTTTAATTTTTAATTTTTAATTTTTAATTTTTAATTTTTAATTTTTAATTTTTAATTTTTAATTTTTAATTTTTAATTTTTAATTTTTAATTTTTAATTTTTAATTTTTAATTTTTAATTTTTAATTTTTAATTTTTAATTTTTAATTTTTAATTTTTAATTTTTAATTTTTAATTTTTAATTTTTAATTTTTAATTTTTAATTTTTAATTTTTAATTTTTAATTTTTAATTTTTAATTTTTAATTTTTAATTTTTAATTTTTATTTTTAATTTTGAATTTTTAATTTTTAATTTTTAATTTTTAATTTTTAATTTTTAATTTTTAATTTTTAATTTTTAATTTTTAATTTTTAATTTTTAATTTTAATTTTTAATTGTTAATTTTTAATTTGTGTTTTTTAATTTTTAATTTTTTATTTTTAATTTTTAATTTTTAATTTTTAATTTTTAATTTTTAATTTTTAATTTTTAATTTTTAATTTTTAATTTTTAATTTTTAATTTTTAATTTTTAATTTTTAATTTTTAATTTTTAATTTTTAATTTTTAATTTTTAATTTTTAATTTTTAATTTTTAATTTTTAATTTTTAATTTTTAATTTTTAATTTTTAATTTTTAATTTTTAATTTTTAATTTTTAATTTTTAATTTTAAATTTTTAATTTTTAATTTTAAAGTTTTAATTTTTAATTTTTAATTTTTAATGTTTAATTTTTTAATTTTTAATTTTTAATTTTTAATTTTTAATTTTTAATTTTAAATTTTAAATATTAAATTTTTAATTTTTAATTTTTATTTTTAATATTTAATTTTTAATTTTTAATTTTTAATTTTTAATTTTTAATTTTTAATTTTTAATTTTTAATTTTTAATTTTTAATTTTTAATTTTTAATTTTTAATTTTTAATTTTTAATTTTTAATTTTTAATTTTTAATTTTTAATTTTTAATTTTTAATTTTTAATTTTTAATTTGTAATTTGTAATTTTCGATTTTTAATTTTCAATTTTTAGTTTTTAATTTTACATTTTACATTTTCCATTTTTCGTTTAATTTTTTCGGTTTTTAGTTTTTCTTTTTTCATGTTTCATTATCAATTTTCCATTTTCCTTTTTTATTTTTCATTTTCCATTTCTCATTTTTATCATATTTCAATTATCATATTTCATTTTCCATTTTTAATTTTTCATATTTCATTTTCCATTTTCCATTTTTAATTTTTCATTTTTCAAATTTCATTTTCCAAATTCCATTTATCTTATTTCATTTTTACTTTTTATTTTTGAATTTTTAATTTTTCATTTTTCATTTTTGGTTTTTCATTTTCCAATTTTAATTTTTCATTTTCCATTTTTCCTTTTTCATTTTCATTTTCCAAATTCCATTTTTCATTTTCCATTTTTAGGTTTTTCATTTTTCATTCTCCAATTTTAATTTTTCATTTTCCATTTTTTATTTTTCAATTTTCATTTTTCGTTTTTCATAATTCATTTTCCATTTTTAGTTTTTCATTTTTCAATTTTCATTCTCCATTTTTCATATTCTATTTTCCATTTTTCATGTTTCTTTTTCCATTTTTCATTTTCCATTCTCCATTTTTCAATTTTCAGTTTTCAAGTTTCATTTTTCATTTAAAATTTTTTATTTTCCAGTTTTCATTTTCCATTTTTCATTTTCTATTTTCCATTTTTGATTTTTCATTTTCCATTTTTCATTTTCCATTTTTCGTTTTAATTTTTTCCTTCATATTAGCGATTTTTTTATTATAACGTGATACCGATAAAAAAAAAAGTATGTGGCAATACTACCAACATATGTAGCTCATGGTGGTTGTGTTTGTTAGTATGATTGCATTATTTTTTTTTTTGTGGCGTTTTTGAACTGTAAATGTTGTTGTACAACTAATATGTTCAACCACTAAAATATTACAACAAACACACTGGGTTTTATGTTTTTTAGAGGTATCTACATATTTTTGCTGGTATCTAAGCACAATGACGCCCGATGTAGCCCATTTTCAATATCAACCTTCTGGGAATTATGGCACATGATATTGTTGTAACATAATCCAGTTATATGTTTTTTTTTGTGAATGAGCGTGATTTCAACAGACAGACGAACAGACGGACTTCGCTGCATCGACTGGAGCTGTGATAAGGATCAAGAATATATACTTTATGGGGTCGGGAATTAGTTTTTCGATGCGTTACAAACGGAATAACAAACCTATATATGTATACCCTCTGCCACTGTGGTGCGGAGGGTATAAAAAACTAAAAATAGTGAAAAATGATTATACGTAACAGAAAATGTGCATATAGATGCTTACGCACTTTTGTTTCCTTTTTTTATTGTACGTGTGAACAGAATTGGAACCAACAAAGTTGTGCGTTATTATATTTCCACTAAACTAACATTCCCATATTACTGACGTTAAGTGGCAAACCTGTTAGTATACAAAAAACTATTTTTTTAATTGCCACAAACAAGAAATCAATTTTTAAAAAGTACCTACTTATAAACATTTTTTAGGAAATTCTAATTTCGTATTTTTATAATTCAATTTAACTATATATATTACGATGGAAAACTACTTTATTTATTTCAAAAATTAATTTTTCAAGAATTAAGAAACATATGATTTTTCTATGTTGTTATAATTATTGTTATTTTTATTGTTTTAAATTTTGTAATTTGTCTGTCATAACTGTAATTGTTGTTCCAATTGTTGTTGTAATTGTTGTGGCCGTTGTGTTTTTAGCATTTCTTTTATCAGTGTGTATGTACCGTTATACTCCACGTGGTATAATAATTTTGGCTTGCATTGCAACACTTTTTTTACCTTACAAATGCAGTAAATAAAAAAAATTGCCAATATGAGAGAAAAAAAATAAGCGTTAAACTCGGCTTTGCCAGCGTCCTAAACTTAACATTATATTAAACCAATCTTGGGTATGGCTGCCACTTTAAAACTCTTGCCGATACTGAAACTTTAAATTCGAATACCAATTAAATTTCAAATTAAAATTAAAAATCAATGAAAATTATAATTAATCACAACTCACATGCTATATATCACTAACTATAAAATGAGGGTGCATGAAAATAGTGTTGCCAAATTGAAAATGCAAAATAGTGCTAAAGTTTTTTTTCCGTTTAAAAGTGTAACTAACACTTATATTATATCAAAAAGGAGAAGAGTCTTTCTATTTAAAAAGCGCGTTAAATATAATAAGAAGTGGGATTCTTACATGAGTTCTAACCAGAGCCTACGGTCAAACTCGAGTATTCAAGCTACTCTAAGCTCGAGCTGCTCGAGTAGTTAACGAGCTACTCGAGCTCAACGAGTATTTCGAGTAGTAAAAATTAACATTTTTCATGTTTGAAAACATGTAAAAAGATAAATAAATGTAAGTATTTAGTATAACAAATGTATACTTTTTGGAATCGTACAAGTACCAAGAATGTCATCCCTAAATGTCACTTGAATCGGACTGTCCTACCAGCGTGGGCAAACTACTACTCGAAAAAGCTCGGTGCCATTCCATACAAATGTATGGAAATATTCACTTCATATATCGCACATTCAATACAAAAGATTCACAAGTCAAAATTTTCCAAAATTGACTTTTTCCATAAATTAATTCACAGTACACATTTCTTTCTACTGCAAAAATTTATTTCTCATAACTACCTTCTTTAACAGGAAAAATGCTGTTATATCTGGGACGCAACTTGAGATAATATCACTAGTCAAATGAAAAATTTCAGTCAGAGAGTCATAACTCAAAATTATATTTTATTTCCACAAATACAATATAAATTTAAAAAAAAGCATAACAAAACTTTCTTCAAAATAGACATTTTTCATAATGAAATACATTTTTTTATATAATACAATAATTTTTACATAAACAGTTTTTTGCCTCTCCTGAGATTTCAAAATTTTGAGTTTTGACTGTTTTGTATTTAAGGTGCAATATGTTTGACTTCATTTAAAAAGCAATTCCCAAAATACATGGTATGATTTTATATATTTTGAAGTTAGTTATACTGAAAGATTACCCTCCTGAAACATTAAAATATTCTGATAAAAAGTATGGACTGTGCTAACTACTACTAGAAAAAGATCATCCACTTTCCACTCAAATGTATGAAAATATGATCATCGTATATATTTGATTCCTATTTACAAAAAATTTTTCAAGAACACTTGGAAAGACCTCTTAGTATTTTAATACATGTGGAGAATAAGCTTGCAAAATTTCTAAGCATTTCGACAAAAAGGTTGACGTGTGGGAACAAGTACTCAAAAAAATCGGAAATTTTGCAAATAGTGTAAAAAAAAATTGTTTAATTTTCTCACAGTCTGTCATTGGCTATATTCATAGATTACTTATAAAAAATTTTAAACCATTCCGAAAAAAATTGTGGCGTCGGTATAGCACTATCCGAATGATATTGGCCACTTTCTATACAAATGTGTGAAAATGTGCTCTTATTTGAAGTTTGATGAAATTTTGCAGAAAATTTTTCGCAACGACGTAGCAAAAAATTATATTCGTTAAAGCTGTGTATATAAAGAGAATACTTCCTTGCAGTTTCAAAGCATTTCTCCAAAAATTGAAGCTTGGAGGAAATACTACTCAACAAAAAACAGAAACTAAAAAAAAATAAATTTTCTCAAAAAAAAGTATCTATATTTTTTTCACTGCCCGTAACTGGCTATTCACAGATGACTCATATAAAAAATTAAGTCATTGCGATTAAAATTGTGCTCTGGGCAAACAAATACTCGAAAAAATCAGCCACTATCTAGACAAATGTGTTAAAATTAGCTCTTATTTCATGTTTGATGTAATACAAAAGTATTACTCTTTGGTCCCCTACGTAGGGATCTTAATAGTTTTTCTACTATAAAATAGAAAATTAATGCAATTTTTCAGATCGAAATTAAATATTTTTGCTATATTAGAAAAATAGCAATAAATAAGAAAAAATAGTAAAGATATTAATTTTTAACGCCTTTACATGTGTTAATTTTTTTTTTTTAATATTGGCCATTTCTGAGTTTTTTTCTTTAAATAACGACGTAACTTAAATGTTTATTAAATTAATTTGCAGCACTAACGACGTATGTCAACCTACGTTAGATCGCTGACAAATTATTTTCTCAGAAAAAGATATATAGCGACATACGTTGTTATTAATGCAAAAAAATGCAAAATAATTTTGGATTAGTTTTCAGTGTATAACCACGTATGTTTATTTCTGTTATTTTTTGTTACTATTATTCTTTATACGTTATTATATTCTTATCTTAAGTCCCAACAACTTATGTCTACATGGGTGGTTGCATTGGTAATTTTCTTTTTCAAAAAAAACGACGTTTGTCGACATAAGTTGTTTTATCTGCACACACTTTAAGTGTAATTTACGTATTGTTTTTTTCGTCCTGCTCTAGGATCTATTCGTCTGAAGATTTTTGACTCAAAATTTTATATAAAGTATTTACTGCCCATATCTGCAGGACTATTAAATAAAAAGCTTTAAAATCTTTATATCGAGCTCATAATTTCAAATATAACGTTTTTTGGCTCCCCTGAACATTTTGATTTTATGACATTCGCGGTTATTCTAGAAAACCACAGATTTATCGAAACCTGTATTAAAATGGTAACCATATCCAACATTAGTTATAATATTGAGTTTCAGACACAGGTGGAGGGTATCAAAGATTCGGTACAGTCGAATTTAACACTCTCACTTGTGTTTTTTGTTTAATACGTTTACAAATTCTTCAGTAAAGTCAAATAAATTGGAAAACTCATCATATTAGAAACAAATCACATCATACGACTGGGTGGAAAAAACTTCGAAACATATACGGAAATACGAATTAAAGCAATATTAATAAATATAAAATTAAGTGTTCTGAATTTATTGTCTTTCGCGTGCAGTACCATATTTAATTTTTCTCCAAAACTATCGATTAAGAACTCAAAAATATTTCGACATTATCAATATCTTTGCATTATCGAAAAATTAGGGATTCCAAATTAAAATTATGTTTTTGGGAAATTTTATTTACAAAGTTACATAAGTTCACTTTATGCGTAGATTTTGATTCATGTGTAAAATCCATATGCTTTGAGGGGAGTGTTTCTCGTAAAATTTATTCAAATTAAGCATCTTCTTCATCGATCTTACTTCAACACATAACATGTATATATGTAAAAATTTTCTATTTTTACACAATGACAGAGTGCAAAAAAGAGCATAATAGAAAAGTTCATGTTAAAGTCATTAAATACCAACTTCTGTTTGTTCGTTTAGTTCAGTTTTTTTTTTTTTATCAAAAAGAAATCCTACAGGATAGAAATCGAAGCATGAGGTAAAGCAAAATGAGCTTTTTAGAGAGCCTGAAATTGAAATCAATAATGAAAGTTATTAACCATGCTATATTTCAGGAAAAGGATTAAGTTCAGTTAAATATTTTATGTATGGATTTTAGGTTAAGAACGTTAGGCGGAATGAAATGTTGGTCACTTTAAGTCCATGAATCTTTTAATGCGAAAATTAAACAAGTGCAAATTAGGATTATTAAAATAAAAGAGAGGTATTAATATTTTAGAAGTCACAATCAGTTAGAAATCACATCATTGTGCATAAGAAAATATTTAAATACAGAGCACATCTGCACTATGACAAATATGATAAAGGTAGCAATATTAATTATATAAAACTGGGCATTATCACATGCGCATAAACAAACATACGTGAGAAATACGATAGTCTGAATATGAATGCACGGAACACAGGCGTTAGTATTAACACATTCGCCTTCATCTGACGCGTGCTAACCGTGCACATTTTCAACTCCAAAGTCGATGTATAAAATCACTCTGCAACCTAAAATGTATCCCAAGTGAGATACAAATATCTCATATCATAAACTGAATAGAAAAATTGAAAAGTAAACTGTAAAATTTGACAGATATATGTTACAATGGGATGTTCCTCTTTATGTTCATTGCTGTATGTCAAGGTAATTTATTAATGCCACAATAAAAACAATGTACATTTTCATTGAATGTTGCATGAAGTATTGTGCTGGTGGTGGTGGTGGATAGTAATACTTGGTAAAAGCAATAGTGGTGCTAAAGGCAGCGCATGTTTGAAAGTGGGTATAACAACTCAATCATCTAACAATGCTGTAGAAATAATCGAGTTTTGAAAATTTGTTTGTTTTTTGAGAAAAAAAAGTGTTAATCGTTTTTTATAATGTTATGTTATGTTTTGGTCAATTAAAATATGATTGAATCATAATCGTTTTAATTGTCATTGTTTATATATGATCATGTCAACTGCTTTGGATAATTTGACTGTTGGTATATTCTTTTTTATGAAAAGGATAATTTACGATCATTTGCATCATCTATCAAAATTTATTAGCGGTTACGAATTTTCAGTGAAAACATTTTTGAGTGCATATTTTTAGTATGGTTATAAAAGGGTACGAAAGCTAAAAGAGAAAATACAACAAGTAAGGAAATTACAGTTGATATAGACCGACTATTCAATACCTTATTCTATGAATTTCGATAAAGGGTCTTCCAACTTAACTATGGTCATAATTAGATAAAGAATATAAGCATAAACAAAATTTGAGCGGTATTAGTTTTTATTTGTGACCTGTAAATATGAAAGTGTTCATATCGGATGATATATTATTAGTAAACTGAAAAAAATCTATGAAAAAAAATCTTTGAGATATTGTTAGCTTCTATATAGGTTTATAGGTTTAAGTAAATATCGGGATGCATTAATATATGGGGACAATAATTGAAAATGATCCTAGTTTTTACTTTTGGACTAGTGATTAATGGGTATAACGAACAGACAACAACAAAATTTAACCGATAATAATCAAAGTCTAACGATTTCCATAGTTTTATTTGTTCTCGAGTCAATTTCGATACCGAATTTCCTAAAAATATATTTATATTAACGATCTGTAGTTGGATCACAAGATTTACATGTACACACAGGTAGATGGACGAATGGATAGTGTTTGATTGATTTCCAGAGTGTCTGACTCGATTGAACTAGATGCGATATTTTTGCTTGTTACAAGAGTGGAAAGAGGAAAGAGCTATAAAAACATTCTCCATACGTAGATTGTTCATAAACTGTATTCAAATGAAAAATTTTTAATTCTTATTTAAATAAACTTTTTTTGTTTTTTGTAATTTGTTCTATTGAAATTTGTACCAAACAAAAAAAAATGAAGCGAAAGCGAGTTGATAAAATCGTAGTAAAATTAAAAATGTTTCTCTATTATTTCTCTATCACTTATGACAATGTTTTTTTTTTTTTTTCAATTCTCAAAACAGTTTTTAAAGTCGACTTCCGAAATGGCCTTCGAAGCTTTGAGTTGGAAATACAACTGGATAGAACGACGACTTTGCCGTTCCGAATATTGGTCGTCAGAAATAAATCACGTTTGGGTACATGAAAATGCACACAATCAGTGCGTCGAACGAAATACCTAGTGCGTAACAAACTCTGCAATAGGTTTAATTCTATTTCTTACGAATAAATTGGTGTAGAGTGGCAGTATTATATTTTAGTTTTTTAAATGTTTTAGTAAATAAAGTTATTTTTTGTCTTTAAGAATTGTTTTATATTTCATTTATAACTTATAAGTTAAATAAAATCTATTTTTATTTATATAATTTTTTTTTTTAATAGTTTTTTTGATAATATTTTTTCTTTTTCGTTTAGTGTTTTTTTTTTAATATGGTCACACTATCAGCAGCAACATGTAAACAAACATGACATAAAATTAATTTATTAATAAAAATTTATGTAATTTTCTTTAGAATTAAAATAACTAAACGCTGTTTTAAAAAGGTTTTTACCATCGTGAACATGATGTTTACAATTGTAATAACTCGTACAAAGTTAAAAATTCTTTTATTCATATTTTCCCAATATTTATTTACATATATAAATTACAAACAATTTCAAATGACGTTACAGCTGTTATGTGAGTTCGTCATAATTGTATTTCATTCGACGAATTTACGCAACGAATTGTTGCCGACAAATTCGTCGAGCTGTGCGAAATTCGTCGTTCGTCCCAGTTGTGTTTCCACCTTTAATCTCCTCAATCAGTTCTAAACGGTTCCCCGAAACATGTAAAATCAGATAAGTACTATGGTTGAGGAATTTTTTGCGAAATGATTTCGAATAACCAATACAATGTGAGACGGTGCGTTATCTTTTTAGATCCAATGTAATCCATTGATTGTCTGCCTACAATTCTGGTCTCTTTTTGTGAATAGCATCGCACAAACGACACACTAGTCTTATTACCCGTTATGATGTATTTCCTTTCGTTCTGGTAGTTGCAATCATTATTTCAGAGATATAATTGTTGATATTTGTGTTTTTGAAATATTAGCAGTCTCAGTAAGATCTACAATTACACTGGCCGACAGCATTTTTGGAACAGAATAGCTATCCTATAATTCTGAAAGGGAAGGGAGCATTATAGTAAATGAAAAAAAAAAGAGTAATTCAACAATCATTTACGAAATCGAACGGAATTGTTAAATCATTTAGTTATTTAGACGACATTTAAACATTGACAACATATCTCAGTGATAAAAAAAAATCGAAATAATACTCAAATATTATGAAGATATTATTGTACCCAAATGTGTAAAAACGGAATGAAAATTATTCAGATCTATATATACCAAATTTAAGACTCTGAATTTGTTCGTGATTTTCATAGGCTTATTTTCTAAAAATAGAATACGTAGATGGAAAACAATTCTTGGTGTTATTTCTTAATTAAATGATACAACTACAAGGACATATCACTGCCCACTAAACCATTTCATTTCGATACCTTCTCCCCTATTTGAAAAAATACAATGATATTTTTTTTCGAACTAAAACAAACAAAAAATGTCAACCAAAAATGAAAAATGCCATAAATTTTGCAACAGTTTCTTTCATTCTTTTGACTTTGTACAAATGCAACCACTCACATGTGAATTGATACAAAAACAAAACAAATGTTAAACTATATAACATAAGGACGTACAAAAGGATAATGCACACATGCCATTTTGAAAAAAAAATTGATACAGGATATGAGCCACATACGTTTATAAATATATCAGGGCTAAAGGGTGGGTGGTGGTAACGAAATTCTATATGTAATAAACCTGGCATTTGGAAAGATTGTCAATGTTAAATGTACACTAAAGAAATTTAATCAGGCCGAAACCAAAACTAAACAAACGCTTGCAATTGACTTGCCGGCATTAAAAGGATCAGTAAATCAATCAATTACTTATAATATACGAGTATTTAGAGCAAAGTGTTCCTTCACTCCTAAAAGAGTGAAGAAATCAGTTTAAGGGTCACATAAACATATGCCCATAAGCAGCTTATGTGTTAGAAAATGCTGTCATATTTGTTAAGTCCTTTATTTGAGGAAGCATCTTACAATCCTTTCTTTTATGATGATCTTCTCATACTCTTATGAACATTTTTAGCTACCGTTATTTAATATACAAATATAAACTTCCGTTATTTATGACTTTCTTGCAAGATATTTCATATTAATTTAAATAAAGGTGTGGATGTTGTTGTGTTGAACAGTTATCCTTGAATCCTTACTTCAGGTTTATGTAAATAACGCAAGAGGCACGCCTGCCTTTTATTTGTTCAACAAAAGGAGTGCGCGAGCATTGCGCGAATTATGACAAACAACGAGTTTAAATTACTGTTATTGAACAGCATTTCATTTACAAAAATTACGAATTTCCAGAAATTTAACAAATTTACAGACACTTTTTATGTTCATTTAAATGGGACAAAAAAAATTAATATAATTTTAAAAACAGAAATGGAATTTACACTTTTTTTTCGAAACAATACAATGTTTCTTACTTCACTCGAGGAACGAGCAGCAGCTTTTGTTCTGCATTATAGTGTAGCTTCTATTTTATGACTTTTATGTCTTTATGATAATGGCAATTAGCTGAGACGTATGCTAAAACTAGGCAAAAGTAAATTTTCCCTTAGCTACAGACAATATTTTCAATGCCACCTCCTTCTTACGTACATCAAGCATCTTAATTATAAACCACGGGAGGTATAAAGAAGAAAATCTCCGTGAACTAAGTAACTACATCAGCGATCATATCGTGTCGATCACGTTACCTTGACGAATAGGAGAAATTCAATGACAGACGGATAACCTCGAACGGACAAAACTTTGAATATTTCGCGATGATAATGTGTTGTTTATAGTAAATGAACATGAGCAATAAAGAGCCCAGCAGGTATTTACACAATCTCTTAAATAGAACGGATAAATTAGTTGAGAGAATTTGAAAAAAGCGGATAAAATATTGTTCGTTACCCCTACAAATTTAACTGACCTACCTTAGCTCTATTTGCGATAACATGCTCTCCCTTATGAATTCTAAGCATTATTCTCTCGATTGCCAAATATACCAGGGGAAACGTAGTTAGACACACAATTCCCTTTTAACTGTCGCAGCATGTGTCAAAGTGTCATGCAAAGGATATTTATGTGCAATGACGAGCAAAACAGCGAATAGGCAATTGCAACAACAACACACCACTAAAAGGTCGTGTGCCATAAAGTTCTTGTGTATGACAACATTACAATGTGTATAGATTCAATTTTGCTATATTAAGCAGAGCGAAATCAGAGAGCAGCACATTCGCATTCACATCCTCATCGTGATCACATCTCGTAGTTTAGTTTAGAAATTTTAGTTATTTTTTTCTGGAAACACAGACCCAGTTAGTTTACCATCATTATGGCAGCTACAAATTTTTATGCCGATTTCACCAATAATACACAAAACATGTACAATTACGCCAACGCTTCATCATACTACGACAACTCATACTATCATCAACAACAGACCAGCAGCACTTGGAATCAAACCACCTACAATTCCAGCTACATTGCCCAATATCATAATGCAGCTTTGGAATCTAGCAGCACACAAATGTACAATGATTATTACAACTACAACAACGTCAATGAACAACTAAACATCAGCAATACAATAGCACAACAAATGCAAGAAGCTCCCAATAAGGTGTCTCTGAAACGTAAGGCGTCGGAGCTAGAGGAACCTTGTAGTAAACCAGTAGAAGAACCGAAGAACACAGTTGAAGTCGAAGAACCGTCAAGCAAATTACGTGCCTTACTTACAAATCCTGTAAAGAAATTAAAATATACTCCAGACTACTACTACACCACCTTTGAAAAGGTTAAGCAAACCAAAAGTCAGGAAACCACGGTCCGTCAAAAGCCAACATCAGCGAATCCCAGCACATCACCCTGTTTTGAACAAAATTTCCTAGCAGTTCATAATTCAGCCTCTCAACAAACAATCTTATCACCCAATCGTAGTGATGTGGATTATTTGGATGTCTATTCACCACAATCTCAAAAAGTGTCCACTCATCGTCAGTCTTACAAGAATGGCTCATCGTCAACCACCACCTCCGAACCAACCACACCCGCTTCTCTGGTAGATGGTATTAGCACACCACCATTGTCACCCAGCGATAAACATGTCAATCAAATTCAACATCAACAACATGAAATCAATCATCAAATTATGACAGCAAACGATTACAATTGGTCGAATTGTGAAAACAGCCCAGCATCAGGTAGGCATCATATTCAAATATTCATAATTTCCCTTAAAGTTTTATGATTTTACATTTTGCACTAAAGACACCTTAGCTACCTGTAAATTTATAGCTAATGGTTCATTTAAAATAGAAAACATCGTTTCTTCTTTGAAAATTTTTACAATTTCTGAGAATAATTTTCTTATAAATATTTATTTTTTCTATTTTTAGATTGCAAAGACTCGAAACGCACCCGCCAAACATACACACGTTACCAAACTTTAGAATTGGAGAAGGAATTCCATTTCAATAGGTACATTACCAGACGTCGCCGGATTGATATTGCGAATGCTTTGGCATTAACCGAGCGTCAAATTAAAATTTGGTTTCAAAATCGTCGCATGAAATCGAAGAAGGATCGTACCTTGGAAGGATCACCCGAATTGCATGGTTTAGCATATCCCATTATACCCTTGGAAACCGCTAGCACCCAAGGTCCCTATGTTCCCTCTCATCATCATAATAACACTACCAGTTCCTCCTCATATCCAGCATATTTAGCATCAAGTTCACAATCATTTCCTACCGCCTACAACCATCATCACTCACCTGAACACTACAATGGCCAGCAATATGAAACCTCAACACAACATGCTCATCTTAATCATCATGCTCATTATCAACAAGAATCTCAGCCATACAGCGCATCTACTGCTCACTATTCTGCTCACCAGCCCAACTATCAACAACAAATGACAATGATAGCAGGATCGAATCCAATGTATCAGCTGGCCTAAAACCAAAACGAAATTTTAAAAGCCACGAAAGCCAGATTTTCAACCATTTGAAGATACACAAAACAAATGGTCACCGAAGATGACTTTACTTTCGTATGGTTTCAATCTATCTCCACGGCAAGTATGAGTGTTCTAGCAATATTTATACATATCCACAAATGCATAGATTTATGCTTCCCATGGTGTCCTCGGTTTAGGCTCGACCGAACCGAGCTAACACAAATGACCGCTAACAGAGCTAAAAATTCATAAGCGCAGGCGCAAAAGTGCAATATCTACGAGCCAGCAAATAAAGAAGCAGGCACGAGGGCAAATATGCAGGCAGGCATGCAACAACAAAAGCATACAGGAAAAGGAAATAACCAAAGCGTACTCTGAAACACACATCACACACAAACTACTGTGCACACAAAACCAATGAATTATGAGTTTTGCAAGCAAAACAGCAGTGTTTTCAGGGAGTAGTGTTCATAAGAACAAAAGGCTTAACTCACGGCAGGACCTGGGTTATAGCAACGGGGTGGTTAATAATCACATAGAAAACATAAACTCAAAAATAACCCTAAGGATTCTATCTTATCTCTTTCTCATCTCTTCAATTGGATATCTTTTTACAACAACAATGAGCTTTTAATCAAATAAAATCTTTATTATCATGCTCTTTATATTTTTTATTAATAATATATTTTTTTTTTTATTATTTTATAAATATTAAATTATTACTAAATCAAAAACTTAGAACTTATGTTAATAAACGGATTTTTATATAATTTATAAGAAAAAAAAAACAAAAATTTACTTTATTTATTTAAAATCAAATCTTAACAGCTGCTTGATTTTGGGCAAATCCTCCCTTAAATGTTTGATTTCGGGGTATTTTTTTGTTGCCAATTATAACGATTTTAGGGAAAAGTTAAAACAATAAATGTTTTTGTTGGTATTAATGCTACTGGCAGCGCCAACATCTGTACATAAGTAATAGTTGTATTCATCGATTGGTAATTTTTCATTTATTGACTGACATTTATTGATATCCGTCCCAAAAGAGGGAGAGATGATACTTCCACGATAATAGTTTAGATTAAAGTTTTTGAAATTTTTTGTATATTAAAATTGCGAAGGTGTTCACAATTGCAGTCGAGGTTTCACAATTCTCAAATCGACGTTACAACAACAAATATTAACTTCATGTAATAGAATATGCCGGCCCAAAGTAAAATTAAGAATTAGAAACAGTTTATAATGATTCGAAAAATATTTTGGCTCTAGCGGTAACAAATTTTTAAAAAATTAAAAAAAATAGATATTTTGAAACATAACAGAGAATAATGTCAGTTCCTATACATCTCTTAGTTTATTAGTCATTTTTTCAAAAATATTTTTTAGAAACATTTTTACGAAGACTTGTCCCTATACAAACTTGCGAATAAAAATATAGTTCCACAACATCAATTAGGATTCCGCCACAAACACGGCACTCCAGAGTAATGCCATCATATTATAAACATCATTTCTGACCCACTTGAAAGGAAAAACAAGTAAGAAAATTATAGTCCGTCTAGACCGACTATATGATACCTTATACCATGCGTCTAGATACCCTTTCTCATTACCCCAACTAACTGGATATAGAAAATAAGCATAAACCAAATTTGAGTGGGATTTTTATTAATTTTTTCGGCTGCAGATATGAAAAAGTTCATATCGGATGCTATATCTATATGGGGACTAGGCCCAAAAATGGACCGATCCTGACCATGTTTGGTAAACTCTCTTGTATTTTGCAAAAATATATACAGACAAAATTTGAGAAGAATCAGTGCAATATTTTTGATTTTTGATAGATTTAAGTGAAGATCGGGAAGCAGCTCTATATGGGGCCTATGACTAAGAGTTGTCTAATAGGGATCATTTTTGGACTACTTATTAATGGATATAATATATACATACAAACCCAATTTGACTAAGATTTGTATGATAATTTGGATCTTATGGCAAATTATATCGATTTCATATGGGTCATTTGTATGGGGGCTAGGTCTGAACATGGACCGATTCTCACCAATTTCAATAGCGTTCATCCCATGGCCGATAAAAGATTAAATACCAAATTTCATCAAAATATATGCATATTTGCGACCTGCAGTTTGATTACAAGCTTTACATGGACACACAGACGGACGGACGGACGGACGGACATCGTTAAATCGAATCAGAAAGTGATTCTGATTCGATCGGTATAATTAAAGATGGGTGTAGGTGAAATATTTTTGGTTGTTACAAACAGCAGCACAAAGTCATTATACCCAAACCACATAGTGGTATAGGGTATAAATACTATTCAGTTGTATTTCTTGATATACAACAGGCGCTTGACAGATTTTGGCACAATGGACTATTGCAAATTTAAGAATTATTTACCAGCGTATGACCAGTACTATATACCGTTTTCATGTCGGATATGCCTTGTGTTGATGGGATAATAGTTACAACTTATGCAGATGACGCTGAATTTTTAACATCCAAGACATCAGCAACCGAAGCTTAAAAAAAATTTTTAAAAATATAAAAATCTGTAAATCTGCGGACAGCTAAAAAGAAAACCTTTCAAATGAGAGATGTTAGGTCGAAATAAGATTAAAACTGACAAACTTTCATCGGTCACAAGAAATCGCCTTGCTTATTAATATTATAGATATAACAAGTAAGAAAATTATAGTCGGTCTAGACCGACTATACGATACCCTATACCATGCATTTAGAGACCCTATCTCTTAGGCCCAACTAACTGGACATAGAAAATAAGCAAAAACCAAATTTGAGTGGGATTTTTATTAATTTTTTTGGCTGCAGATATGAAAAAGTTCATATCGGACGCTATATCTATAAAGGGACTAGGTCCAAAAATGGACCGATCCTGATCATGTTTGGTAAAGTCTCTTGTATTTTGCAAAAATATGTACATACAAAATTTGAGAAGAATCAGTGCAATATTTTTGTTTTTTAATAGATTTAAGTGAAGATCGGGAAGCAGCTCTATATGGGGTCAAAGGGATCATTTTTGGACTACTCATTAGTGGATGTAATGAACGCATACAAACCCAATTTGAGTAAGATCTATACGACAATTTGGATCTTATGGCAATTTATGTCGATTTCATATGGGTAATTTGTATGGGGGCTAGGTCTGAACATGGACCGATTCTCACAGACGGACGGACGGACGGACGGACGGACGGACATTGTTAAATCAACTCAGAAAGTGATTCTGATTCGATCGGTATAATTAAAGATGGGTCTAGGTCAAATATTTTTGGTTGTTACAAACAGCAGCACAAAGTCATTATACCCAAACCACATAGTGGTATAGGGTATAAAAAGACTATTAATATGAACAAATAATGATCTGTTAAATGTCCAGATTTATTGATCTTAATGAAGATCAATAACTAATGATAATATTGTTACTACCAAATTTGCAAATAATATAAGTAAGAAAATTATAATCGGTCTAGACCTCCTACACGATACCCTATACCATGCGTTTATTGACCCATTCTCTTAGGCCCAACAAATTCGATATAGAAAATAAGCATACATAAATTTTGAGTGGCATTATTATTATTTTTTGCCTTCGGATATGAAAAAGTTCATATCGGATGCTATATTTATATGGTGACTTAGTCGAAAAATGGACCGATCCTGACCATATTTGGCAAAATCACTTATATTTTGAAATAGTATATACAAACCGAATTTGAGAAAAATCTATGAGATATTTTTGTTTTTTGATAGTTTTTAGTGAAGATTGGGAAGCAGCTCTATATGGAGCTTACACTAAGGATTATTTTTGGACTACTGATTACTGGATATAATAAGCACATACAAACTCAAGTTGACTGAGATATATATGATATTGGACCTTATGGCAATTTATGTCGATTTCATAGGCGTCATTTGTATGGAGACTAGGTCTGAACATGGACCGAATTTCACCAATTTCAATAGCGTTCATCCTATGATCGATAAAAGCTCATATACCACATTTCATCAAAATATATTCATAGTTGCGACCTGTAGTTTGATTACAAGGTTTACATGGACACACAAACGGACGGACGGACGGACGGACGGACATCGCTAAATCGATTCAGAAAGTGATTCTGAATTTATTAAGTATTTATTAAGGTAATAAGAATTTTTATTATAATTCTTTAATATCACAAATAAAGCTTTTTTGAAAACTACACGATCTTGGCAGTATAGGTCCGATTCTGCTACCGAAGGGTAGTAAAACCTTATACTCAGTATGGCGAGATGTGATGGCCTTTTTTTTATTGGCCTCAAAACTTTCTGCAAATCAGTGGGCTCCTCAAAAAATGTGTTATCAGTTTTGGTGCAGCAACTAATTCAGACTTGGTGACACTGCTTAACTATCAATAATGTAACCAAAATGCCCATTTATATGATACCACTCAGTCATATAATTTTTCGACATAAAAATTCTATAAAATTCATCGGACTCTCATTAAGTCGTACCGACATTAATTCTGCATACTTTAAACCATCACACTCAAGTCTTATGAATACAGCTGTTTAGAATAACAACCAAATTTATTTTGAAATTTATATATATTATTATATATATTTCCACTTTCTTTGTTTTTGTTTACCTGTTTTTTTTAATATTACCAAAAAAACAACTCTGGTCCGTTCAAAATGACAAGTTTTTAGAAATCTTTCTAAAAATATCAATTTCATAACATAAGCTTTTTACATGATATGACTTTTTCATAATGCTCGACTTTTTGACAGGTCGAATTACAAAGTGTGATTATGTAAACTGGCCTTAAGACTCCGTTGAATAAATTTATTAACACTTTCACTAATTTTGACACTAAAACAATACATATTTTTTAGGAAAATAATGTAATCGAGTGCACACTTCTCTTTGTGTTGTGCAATTTATTTGTCATATATTAAAATATTTTTGAGAATTTTAACTTTCATCACAAATTTTCATCATCGAAATCCTTATAATTCTATAACAACGATAGTTCATCGTAGTGCTTAGCTTCCTGTTCTTAGCCAACTACTTCCATCTGCTTTCTTCTTTTTTCGAAATCTATGGCCAGCAAATTTCTACGATTACATCATTTGATGACTCCTTTTCTCTATATCTGAAGACAAACATGTCAGAAATTGTAAATAATTTTTGATGTATATAAACAGTTACAAACAATCTTTAATACCTTAATCAAATGACAATGCTGTTTGATGGATCATACTGAGAATAATTTTCCCATTCTTTGCTATCGCAACTGAAAATGACGTAATTTCATGACTAGTCGCAGGGGATTTATTCTGCAGAAATTGTTGTGGCACCTGAACGTCAACTGAACTAATTTTTGAAGTTGTACACTACCCCGATTTTTCCAAATCATAGGGGTTTCAAAACGGAGAAACGCTCGCTTTCTTTTTTTCCAATCAAGCGCCCCGGTTGGTGAGTAGGAAGCGTGCTCGCCTATCATGCGAGGGGTCGTGGGTTCGATTCCCACCAGAGGCTTTGGTCTGTCGCTGCAAAAAAAAAATGAACACACTCCCTCTTTCCTCCTTAAACCTATTTTCCTGAGATCAACACAATGCACTGCATCTGTAGGGGGCATCCCCTGAGTGTTGATTAGTTAAAAAAAAAAGAAGATAAGTGTAACATGATATGCATAATAAATTGCATGCTAATTTCATCCTTTATTACCTTTTTTTTATAACATTTGATTAATAATATAATATATAATCTTTATAATTTTAGGAAATTTTGCGGACAATATGACGATGTCATAATTTAAAATTAGTAAAACAGCAAATTATTTTTTCAATACCGCTAAATTGTAAAATATAAAATGATTAGTATTTTTTTCTAAAATATTGCCTCATATCACTTAAATAAAAATAAATAAATTATTAATAAATAAAAAAATATTAAAAAAAGGTTTCAATTTAAATATTTCATATTAGTAAAAACATCGATAAATGGTAAATAAAATGAATAAATCCATTGTACCAACTAAATAGCACAATTCAAAATGTGCGCGAAGTTAGCCCCCCATTTTTGGAAATACAATTTTTTGAAGATTGTTCTGAATTGTTCTTGGATTGTTCTACAATGTTCCAAAACGATGAGATTCCAACATGTAATTTGTACCGATAAATCGAAAAAACCAATTTAAAGCTTTGCCCCCCCACTTTTGGAAAAAAAAAAAATTGGCGGTTGTTCTAGGTTGATCTAGTTGTTTTAAACATTGTTCCAAAATAGATATGTCGCAAACCGTAACGTACGCAAATGAGAACGAAAAACATTTTTTCCACGATTGCGAAGTTAGCCCCCCCATTTTTGGAAATAAAATTTTTTGAAGATTGTTCTATATTGTTCTAGGATTGTTCTACATTGTTCCAAAACGATGAGTTTCTAAAATGTAATTTGTACCGGTAAATCGCAAAAACGAATTTTAAGCTCTGCCCCCACTTTTGGAAAAAACAAAATTTGGCGGTTGTTCTAGGTTGTTCTAGCTGTTTTAAACATTGTTCCAAAATAGCTATGTCGCAAACCGTGACGCACGCAAATGAGAACGAAAAACATTTTTTCCGCGATATCAACGTTATTAAACGATATCAATATTTTTATGCAACACGAAAGTTATCGTACAGATTCCAAAATTGCTTTCGTACAAGGTATCCTGATTGGCACCCTCAGATCGTCCTGAAACTTGAACATTTAATAGAGAGGATGTAAAATTAAGGGACTTGCATATTTGGGGTTGATTAAAATAGTGCTGAAATGGTGTATGTGCACTTTTTTGTAAGGACTGATGTGCATACTGTACGCGATGAAGTTCATTGAACTTTTTCTTCACACCCTGGTTAAAATATTTAATTTTTTACTCCAGTTTAAAGGCAGGCTAATAACACATTTTAAGATGTTACCTTTTAAAACTTTCACATTGAGATTATTAAGATAGATTATAAATTGCTGAAGATTTTTTCTTTTATCCGATATTTCGAAAACCTCATATTAGGTGTGAAAACAAAGATAAAACCGGTTCGATTAAGAATACAGTGTAGTTCTAAATTTTTGAAATATATGCTTTCTGAAATATATGCTTTTTCACCATAGTATCCAAAACAACATTGGTTCTTTTAATTTGGACATTTGGCTTTAACAAAATATATTTGAATATTTTACATTTTTATCATTTTTTTAGTTTTTTTTTTAAATGGTTAAAAAAATTAGGTTATTTTAAATGCCCAATGGGGAATGTAAGCTTCTAAATAGGAAAATTTTTTATTTTTTAAAATTACTTACTGTCGGCATCAATTTTTTCACTGTTTGAAAATTCACAGAAATCGTTCATTGTTGTTGACAACCAAACAAACACTGTCATTATTTTTTTAAAAATTTTTTGTTTGTTTTTGAAACCAATCGAGATTAAACGCGTTTGAGGCTCAAAATATCTTTTAACCAGGTTTTGACAGATTTTTTTGAAGTCCCACCAAGATATGTAATTATCAATCGACGATTTTTAGCACGAAATCTGTGACGTGTTGTACATCAATTGATGTGTTTTCTTGTCCGAGGAGCTCTTTGTTGTCAAATCTTTCATTGACATCTTGTACCACTTCTAAATCGATTTAACGATGTCCGCCCGTCCGTCTGTCTGTCCGACCGTATGACAATATAAACCATGAAATCAAACTACAGTTCGCAAATATGAATATATTTTAATGAAATTTTTTAAATATCGGATTTTATCGGCCGCAGGAAGAAGGCTGTTAGTGAAAATCGGTGGTTTTTCAGACCTAATGCCCGTACATATGACCCTATGAGATCGCCCTAAATTTGCATAAAATCCAAATTGTCAGATAGATCTCGGTCAGATATGGTTTCTCTCTTTATTACACTTATTAATCAGTATTCAAAAATTAAATCCTGTTGACAATCCTTAGTCATAGCACCCATATAAAGCTGTTTCCTGAATTTTCACACATTTAGTTTGCATATAATTCAAATGGACGCACATCAATAGTATTCAGTTACAGACTTAAGCATCAGATTAGCTCAATTTTCCGGTTTCCAAAATTTAATACATTCAATTTTTAGTTTTATTAGCGCCTTATTTCTCTCAGGTTTTCATTAATATAAGTGCCAAGATACATACTTACATGACATTTAATTTTTAAATTTTTTAGTTGCTAAAAATAAAGTTTCTCAGAATTTATAGCAAATATTTTTTATGAGAGTTTTTACAAAAACAAACAAAAATATTTAACATTAAATAACCCTTCAAGGTAAAAAAGTCATAATATGTTTATACCCTATACCACTATGTGGTTTGGGTATAATGACTTTGTGCTGCTGTTTGTAACAACCAAAAATATTTGACCTAGACCCATCTTTAATTATACCGATCGAATCAGAATCACTTTCTGAGTTGATTTAACAATGTCCGTCCGTCCGTCCGTCCGTCCGTCCGTCCGTCTGTGTGTCCATGTAAAGCTTGTAATCAAACTGCAGGTCGCAAATATGAATATATTTTGATGAAATTTGGTATATAAGCTTTTATCGGCCATGGGATGAACGCTATTGAAATTGGTGAGAATCGGTCCATGTTCAGACCTAGCCCCATACAAATTGCCCATATGAAATCGACATAAATTGCCATAAGATCCAAATTGTCATATAGATCTTACTCAAATTGGGTTTGTATGCGTTCATTACATCCACTAATGAGTAGTCCAAAAATGATCCCTTTGACCCCATATAGAGCTGCTTCCCGATCTTCACTTAAATCTATTAAAAAACAAAAATATTGCACTGATTCTTCTCAAATTTTGTTTGTACATATTTTTGCAAAATACAAGAGACTTTACCAAACATGATCAGGATCGGTCCATTTTTGGACCTAGTCCCTTTATAGATATAGCATCCGATATGAACTTTTTCATACCTGCAGCCAAAAAAATTAATAAAAATCCCACTCAAATTTGGTTTATGCTTATTTTCTACATCGAAGTAGTTGGACCGAAAGATAGGGTCTCTAAACCATGGTATAGGGTATCATATAGTCGGTCTAGACCGACTATAATTTTCTTACTTGTTATTATTTAAAATTAATTCTTGCAAAGTCAAAGTCATAAAACGATAAATTTTAATGTTAAAAAATACGACATTTATGTACAAATGACGAAAGAGTTACGTTAAGTTGTGATAGTAAATTCCGCGGAAAAATAATGTCTTTAGCGAAAACTTCATGCAACTCTTTTGTAGTAAACGGCAATCCGTTCTTGTTAAAAAAACTACGTCATAAACTCTTTTCAGTTAATTTTTCCAAAACTCTTTTCCGGTTAATGAGCAAACCGAACTAAGGGTTGAGTTGAAATACTCGTTTTTCGTTTTTGCGAACTCATTTATGAAAGCCTTGCATATTATGCACATACGTATGGCTGTGAATTCGCGGAAAATTTAGCAAACAAAACGCTAATTCGCATTGCAAATATGCACAGGCAGACAGACAGACAGACAAAACAACACACAAACAAACTTATTGTTTTCATGCTCACTTAGCGAATTTGATTTTCAACGTCAAGGACAAAAAGTCAATCCTTTACCGTAATCCTTTTAAATACCCAAAATTAAACACGCCTTTGTCAAAACAATTGTTAAAGAATTGCAACTCCTTCGCTTTGTTTCGCAAACACAAGCAAAGGATGATGGAAACTGCTGAAATTACCTGTCAAATGAAAAGGTTTTCGCAATAATCAATATACCAATGTCTGCCATGGAAAATAGAGTTGAAATCGCAAACACACACACCTTCACACAAGAAAAAAAACTGGCTATTGCGAAGGAGTTACAAAGTCATAACAATAAAACACCTCTTTGTTTACATTCGCAAATCTCTTTAAGACTTTATCAAAGTCATATATTGTCTGTGTATAGATAGATAACTTTCCTTTAAGCTGGCATTAGCCTATATTATCCTAGCACTGTTTACTAAAACTAACCGCCTACATTGAAGAATTTTCAAAATTATTCACAATAACATAAGTAAGTAGGCGATACAAAGATCCTTTGTATAATATATTTTTGGTTATTGCTTGTAATCCTTTTAAAGAGAAAGTCTTATTTTTACTGTCAACATCGGCAGTCGACAAGGATTAAACTTTCAAATTAAATTGTGTCTTAAATTAAGAAGAATAACTTTGTTTAACTAAACTATGAAATGGGTGTATTCAAATGACGAATTAGTATAAGCAATTACTTTCTTGCAACTTGGAGAAAATTATGAAATTGGGTGTGTTTTTGTTTAGAAAATAAGTTGTGAATCATTTACTTTTAGTTTGATTATTGATAACGCAATTGGATTCGTAATCTTCTTTTAATTATGTACAAAGTACGAATAAATTACTATTAGATCGTTCGTGTTCTTTTCAAAGCGAAACGATTAAATTACAGAATAGGGGCATAAGTGAAAAGATGAATTTTTTATGGCTGTTTTTACTTAAATTGTCATGTCATTTATAGCCGATATATGTATGTATGCGCAGCAATTAAATGTTGATAATATCTCACATATTTGAACTTGTTTTTGAAAATTTCCTTAAATCGAAATTAAAGGATTTTTAACAAAATAATTTTATTTGATACATAGAATACTAGATGTTACCCGGTGTGCTTCGCTACACCCTCCCCCTCCTCCCCCCTTCCGAATCGTTATGAAAGGGCTCACGCAAAGTCCCAAGGCTATCACTAATACAGTAATTCAGATATATCACATTTAATATTAAGTTTGTGTGGGGGTACCACGCGCATTTGTCTAATCCCACCCATTTTTTTGTCTGATTACTCACGTTAATAATAGATGACCTGAGACAAATTTGCAAAGCTTTCTTTATCATAGTACTTAGTATATATGATATTAAAAATTTACTTTGTATGGGGGGTGCCACGCCCACTAAAAATATTAAAAAAATTAAAACCTGTAGCACTCCCATATCCGCAGTAAGACTATGTGAAAATTTCAGGAAGATCAGATGAGTAGTTACGGAGATTACCTCCTACAAACAAACAAACAAACAAATATTACCTCTTTATTATGTTAGTATAGATTATTAGTATAGATTTTTTTATTTCAATGCTTACTGATGCTGATATATAATGTTTTTTGTTTTTTCATTCGGTACAACAATTATCAAATTTTTCGGCGTTCCTACCCTGGAGCAAGGTACATGTAGCTGCCCTTGAGAAGAAGATGGATTATCTATATTAGATCTGGCAACACTTAACTATTGGCCTTGAACTTAAAATATCATTTGGCAATTTTTCTTTTTTAGCGATTTTTGATTTTGGCCATTTTTGATTTTGATGATTTTTGTTTTTGGGCGATTTTTTTCGCGATTTTTGGGTTTGGCGATTTTTGATTTTGGCAATAATTTTCCACGACTAATCACACTGATAACTAATGAACTTGTCAAAAGACTGTTGTTTTCGCAGTGCTTCATATTTTTTACATAGGAAGTGCCACGCCCACTTATCCCATCCCGCCCAATTTTTATTGGACTACTCACATTAATATCTGATGGACTCATGCAAAATGTCGAGTCTTTCCCTTTTATAGTACACCAAGATATATGATATTAGATAACTACTTTGCATGGGCGGTGCTACGCCCACTGCTCCGATCACGCGCATTTTTTGTTCGACTAATCACACAAAGAACCTATGGGCTCACGCAAAGCCAAAAAGCTCTCTCTTTTACAGTACTCCAAATATATGACATTAAATAGTTACTTTGCATGGTGTGCACCCGCCAATTTTTTGTTCGACTACACATACTAAGATCTGATAGGCTCGTGCAAAGTGTCAAAGCTTCCTTTTTAAGCACACCAGTTATATGGTTTTATATATTTACTTTGTTTGGGCGGTGCCACGCCCACTGCTCCGATCATGCCCATTTTTTTCTAACTAATGAAATGAATAACTTATGGGCTCACACAAAGTCACAAGACCCTCACTATTACAGTACTCCAGATATATGGCATTTTATATTTACTTTGTATGGCAGGCGCCACGCCTATTGGTTCGATACTGCCCATTTTTCATCCGACTACTCACATTAATAATAGGTGACATCAGACAAATTTGAAAAGCTTTCTCTATCACATTACTCGAGATATATAATATTGAACTATTACTTGTATGGGAGGTACCACGCCCACTTATCCGATCCCGCCCATTTCCGGCGTAGCTTCTAATATTAACAATAGGTGACCTCACACAAATTTGCAAAGCTCTCCCTGTCATAATACTCAATATATGTGAACGATATTAAAAATTTACTTTGTGTGGGAGGCGTCACGCCCACCAAAAAGATTTAAAAAATTATAGCCTATAGCACTTCCCATATCCGCAGTAAGACTTTGTGAAAATTTCAGGAAGATCAGATTGGTAGTTACGGAGATTACCTCCTACAAACAAACAAACAAACAAACACACATTACCTCTTTATTATATTAGTATAGATATATGTAACATTGAAATATCTACGGTATCGGAATCAACGATCGGAGTTTATCAAGAATAGTGGGTAAAAGAATCAGCTGGGCAGAGGGTATATGTCAGCTTGTCCATTTGTAGATAATCAAAATATATTCTGCAGAAAACTATATATATTCTTGACCGTCTATCTGTCTGTCTGTTGAAAACATTTTCCTGTCCCCAATAGGTCGATTGGGTAGAATTATTTAGGCTTAAAATGTTCACCATAATCTGCAACAGTTTGGTGTTGAAAATTTAGCCTCTATACTAAATACGTGAGGAATGGCTGATGAAAATGTAAAGATAAAATTTTTGTTTTTTTTTGTCGTTGCTATTTTTGATTTTGGCGATTTGTGTTTTCTGTGATTTTTGATTATGGCGATTTTTATTTTAGCGATTATTGTTATTCGTGATTTTCGGTTTTGGGGATTTTTGATATTGGCGATTTTGTTACTCACGACTTTCGCTTCTGGCAATTATTGTTTATGGCGATTTTTGCTATTTGCGATTTTCGGTTTTGGCGACTCCGCCCATATATTACACGACTACTCACATAGGTTATTAATGTACTTGTCAAAAGTTTCAAGACTATCATTTTCATAGTACTTCATATATTTCTGTATAGTAGTGCCACGCCACTAAATTGGTATATTATTTTATTTATATAAAATTCTGCAATATTTTGTTTTGGGAAAATACATTTCTTTAACAAACAGAGTGTTACTTCATTTTGGTCAGTGTAACTATGCAACAGTAGATGGCGCCACAATTTTTGTTCTAATTAGCTTTGCAATAGTTATTTTTATTTTAACATGAATGTCAACATTTTCAATTAGATATGAGTAAAGAAGAAGCAATGTATTTTTGCTTTAAAAGCAGTTCTAAATATTTATATAAAATTATTATTCTGCTTTACCTACATAATATCTGATTGCGATTACATATAATTTTTAAAAATTGTTTATAATTACTAACGCATTATTATTCACATAAATGCAAAATTGCACCTTTTAAATTTTCCATTCAAATTTAAGAAAATATCAATTGTAAAAACTGGAATTCAGATTTCCAATTTTAACTTAGAAAATATCAATTGAAGTTCAGAAAATCATATTAAAACGTCGGAAATAATAACTTGAAATTTAAAAGACATCAATTGAATTTTAAAAATATAAATTTTATTCTTTAAACACAAATTGAAATTCAAAAAACACCAAATATTTAAAAATGTTTACATTAAAAAAATAATGGCAATATTATTTTATATTATTTTCAGGAGTAGAAAACATTAATTTAAATTCAATGAAGTTTAGAAAACCGCAAATGATATTTAAGAACTGCGAACATAAAAATTGTTACATAAATAAAGCGCAATTTGATCAGAATGTGATTTATATATTATTTTTCGCAATTTTTGTGGATGAAAATTTGAAGTTATTCAGAAAATAAAGTAACAAATTATTTTAATTAAGATTTTTGGGATATTTGGTTTTTTCGTTTGGCATCCCTAGTTTGACCCAGTGTTCAAGATGACTTCAAATTTTAATTCGTGGTAGGCAAAGTAAAACCCAAAAATTTAAGTTAGATAATAATTCCCAGGTAGTAGTATTTGGAGTCAATATATGACAATATATTTTTTTAATTAGTTATTTATTGTTCGGTTTAAGATCATGTATATATTTTTCTAATGAAAGAAAGATAATAATTTTTGTTATGTAAGAGAAATATTGGAAAAAAATTTAACATAATTAGTTGAAAATCAAAAGTTGGCATCACTGGGTTAGATGTTGTATTGTATTATGTTATTTTGTGTTACCACAAAATCTAATAGTGAAAACTCCCTTTTAGTATGTAAAAAAAAGAATTTATTCTCTATGTTTTACAAATATGGCAATATTTTTACAAAAAAATTTAGAGAGCTACATCCGACCTATACGGCCGCAATAAAGAATTATTTGGCCATTAAAAGAAACTATACAGCCATCTCCAATTAGCACGATTTAACGCGTATAGCCACCCTACACAACCACTACCTTCGCAATGGAGGTTATGGCTAGCTGTTTAATTTGCAAAAACTTAAACTAAATTAAACGAGAGGTTATATCATATAACCGGAAACACATGCATTTTGGTATATAATCTAAATGTATGGTGATCAGCAACCACGATGACCAAAAAGCAAACACAAACGTGTTTTCTTTTATCCGAAATAATAGAAAAGACGAAAAGGATCTTTCCTCGTTGGAGCGGGAATTAACAATGTGAGAGAGCTTTTTAGACCAACTCTTGAAATAAACAAAAATCATCTGTCAACCGGATCAACCGAAAGAATTTTCTGAAATAATTTGGTATTAAGTCTAATAAATTGTTTATTTTTTCAAATATTTTACATTTATTATCAATACTCAAACCGAGGTGGAGGCTATCAAAGATTCGGCACAGCCGAATTGAGCACTCTTACTTGTTATATATAAGATATATTATTACAGTGACAGTCGTTTGTAAGAACAAATTTCAGAATCTTGAGTACTACCGGTCAGAATATTGTGACATTGCTCATAAAACTTAAATGATAAAAATGCTTTCGGGACGCATATCGAGGTTAGTGGGAAGTAGGATTGAAAGGGGAACATTTAGTTTTGTTATTCTTCACATACCTTTTGTTTAATAAATGGTAATTTGAAGTAAATCATATGTATAATAAATTAGCAAATAATAAAATCGCTTTAAAAACAGCCAAGTTATGATAACTTCCCTAGGACCTAATACACCGCATTAATATATTCGAGGTTAAACTTTCAAAGTCATTGAAACAATTGATTACATTTTTGTATTCTTTGCATTATTGTTTATTATTAAGCAGTTCTAAATTAATACCAAATACGTACATATATTTTACCTCTACAATTTTACTTTATAAAAATTTTGCTTAAAAAGATATTAAAAATATCCACGATTCAAGTTTAAAGTCTTATGCGGAATATATAGGGCATAATGGCAAAAATTGTGTATGAAGTATATATATTTCAACATTTGGCGAGGTGTCATTTTGATTTCTGAGGATTTCGAGGATTATTAAATATTTGTTACTTATTAAACTTCAAGCAATTTTTTTCTCTATTTCCACACCTCAGATATATTTTGGTCATTAAAAGATACCACATGATACAAATATTTAAACCTGTAAATTAAGGGAAAATTAAAATACTCTAAACTGGCCATCGTAAGGTCAGAAATTAAATTTTATGGAATTTTGAATTTATAAAAATAAAATATCGAAATAATAAACATTTCAGAAAGGATTTCCAAAAAACTTATAATATTCTACATATAATTTATAAAATTAACCCTTTAGTTCTCTTGGTGTCAATATGATATTTTATATCTCAGTTTTTTTTTAATTGATTTCCATAAATCAATTTATAGATGATGGACAGTGTAATATTTGGAGCAATTCTAACCTAAATAATTTAATAAAATTAGACTTCTGGTCGTTCAAAATTGAAATTATTCGACTTGTAAGCAATTTCAAAATTTTTTAAATTTGATTTGCAAAGCTATATAGTTATTTATTTAAAAAAACTTGAGAGCTAATACATAAATTGGTTTTCAAAATGGGGTCATATTGCCACCAACAGTAATAAAGGCTTAATTTCCGAAATTTAGTGCTGAATAATATTTTTACTAAACAACCTATTTAGAAAGAAACAGCTTTACATTGTCAGCCATACCTTTGTGTCCACGTACACAGAAAATATTTAACCTTCTATTCTATTCTACCATTTCCGCCTGGAATGATCAGATTCCTTAATATTCAGCTAGTCTCTGCCTCGTCTTCAGTTAACTAATTATCAACATCCTTTCACATATGCTTTACATAGACATGCGTTTCCATATTTATTTCTTAATGAAATGCACGATAATAAGCACGATATTTGCAATGCAGGCCTTATTGCTGTAACTTATAACTCAGAGTGAACAGTTTGAATCAAAACAGCTTTCATCACTAACACTACAATGAATATTTAAATAACGTTGGCTTATTTTTGCGCTACCCATTCATAATGATGGCAACTAAAACTTTTATCGAAAAAAGAGAACAACAAACCAAAGAAATAAGAAAGTTCATTATATACAAATGGTTTGTTATTTAAAATTTTTGATTGCCAACGACTGTTGTCATAATTAAAAATTTGTTCCTTAACACTTATCATACGAATATATCTTCCTCGGCTGTTGGAAAAGACGGCACAAAGAAAATTGGATTACTTAAAATGTTCATTTAACCGCCAAACACCAAACAAAAATTTCACAATAAAAAGAACAATCAGCAGCAGATTTTAACCACAAGATACTTACAGAGGGATAGTGTAGAACTGGCATGTGGAATGGGATGGCAATTAAACGTAGCAAGTAAGACAAGGAGAAAAAGAAATTGAATGAATTCATTATTTCACTTTTAATTACATTTTTTCATACTTTTAATGAATTATTTTACTTGTCGTCATTATTATTGACGAAAGAAGTTTGCATGTCGAAAGAACAAACACGGAATTCAATTAAAAATTCTTACGGCTGAAAAACCAACAACGAATAAAATTTGTTATTTCTAACAAAGTTTAAATTATACTGCAAAATAGTATGTTTCTTAGGGTAATACTTATAGCCAAGTAAGTTTTCCAGTTTTTGATGATGTTTACTTTGCTGGTTGAGGATAAAGAATTAGAAAGAGATAGCAGTCCTACACATTTATAATAAGAATTCACGTGTCTTCTAAAGTTATTTCTAAACAATATTTAGTTATTTCTTTTCATTTTTGTCCACATATATACTGACGGCTTCATGTCATATTTACTAATAACTTTCATAAATGTCTGTCAAAGTTGATCTTTAGAGAAAAAATAATTGCTTTTTGCAAATCCCTTTATTTTAACAGAATATAAATTCGCCATTTTACCGCGTGTTCACATCGGAAGCAGTTGTAGGACGAGCACATGAAAACGGAAATATAAATTAATGTAACGCCCTTCAAGAAAAAAAAATATTTCCAAAATGACCGACCGTGATGATCACGGAAGTAAAAAAAAGTACAGGACCACAGAGAATGCGATCGTTGATACGTAGAGATTTCATGGGACTCATAATTGGCAGATATGATTCAAATATTCAGTGTTTAAAGTCTTACGTTTTGACCTTGACAGGAGTAGTGGTACAGCTATAGTGCAGGGTAACCGAGGCAGTGATGTCTAAAGTGCTATTGATCGCGTAAAGGTGGTGGTTAATGATGCGGTTGTGGTGACCATTAAATTCAATGCATTTTATATTAATATAAAATAAAAATATCTTTTGATAGGTGTCTGTTCATGAAAATAGCATTGCCATAATTAAAACATATTAATCTAACTAATCTGGTAAAATAAAATTTAGCGGTATAATTTAGTTTGTTAGTACATTAAAGTGCATGCGGGCTCTTATAGTTTTCACTCAAATAACTAAATTTGGTTTTAAAATATCTACTTGGAAGGTCCATAACATCAGACAAAATTAATTTTTAACATTCTGCTTATACATCTTAGCACATATTAATAAATAGTGTAATCCTAATTTTCTCAACTAAAAATATATTCTGACGATATTTTGGTTATAAGCTTTTGTTGGATAAACGGCATTAAAATTTATGAAAATCGGAACACGATGAGATAGAGCTAGAAATTAATATCTAGCCGCTGCAATATTTCAAAATATTTTAATTGGTATTACTTTTACGGACATTTCCATTTTTTTTTACTTTCATTTGTCATTTCCAGCCTTATATCAGTTTCTGAAGAACATTTTTCATTATAAATTTGATATACAAACAACAATGAAGAATTTGCTGCGAACTTCGTCTTAGAAATATATTTGAATTTTTCGTGTGCTTCCTGACTGGGTGACTCAAAATAATGTATTGACTATGAGTCATTGCTTCCAGCGCAAAAGTTAGACTCATAATTCATCACATGATTACAACTGAGAGGAAAAGGAATGACAATTTTGTCAAAATTGTCTTCTTTAAGTCTCCTTTTCTGTATATCAGTGGTAGCTGGTAGCTCTGCTTTCAAAATCCTGTAACTATTTTCCATGATGGCCCATCGTTTCAGCTTTCGAACTTTCGAGTCCTGTAGGTTCCATTTAAAATTCTAAAATTAGCTTACGGCGCTCTAATTTATTAATTGAGTGATGTTTTGAATACTAATTGATCGATAAAAGAATTTAGTTTTTTTTTTAGGAATTTACATCAAATCGTTTTCGTAGCACCTTCACACCTTTTCATACTTTTGTCAGCATAAGAGTAAGTTTAGTGTAATAATGCCACTCAATGACAAACCAATAGTTTTCGTATAGTTCATAATCCGGATATTTAAATTACGGGTCCATTGTAGAAAGAACTAAACAGATTATACTATATAACAAGGCAAACTGGAAGGAAATAAGGAAATGGGTTGACGATGAGATAAGAAACAATAATTTACAATCAGAGGTATTTTCAAGCTCAAACATAGAGCAAGTTTTATGAAAATAAAATTCCTATGGGTAACAGGCAGGTTTTGCAGATAAAACTTTCTCAATTAAGTTTATTTTTTATTGAGCAAATAAAGAAATATAGACGTAAACTATAAAGATGTAGTAATTCATCGGAAAGAGGTTTATTTATACGTTTACTAAAACAGTTAACTATTCTAATAAATCGACATATTAATAATGGCAGAAATAACAGCTGGTATCAATTCTTGCAATAAAAAATATTGGAAGTAGATAAAAGCAATGAAAGGCAGTAAGTCGATTATGAGAAGTTTAATAACAGATGGCGCTGAAGTGCATAACAAGAAATAAAAAGCTAATATAATAGCTGAAGTTTTTGAAGGTTTGCACAAAATAACATATAATTTAATATCACCTGTTGACCGTAAGGTGATTAAGCATATTGAATGGCTAGAAGCCTGGTATAAAATATAAACTGTTTGTAAATACATTAAAACATTCTAAAGCCCCTGGATTGGATGGGATAAATTCAATTATTCTAAAGAAAACAAGAAGGAAAATTATAGTCGGTCTAAGCGATTATACGATGTCCTATACAATTCGTTTACAGACCCCATCTCTTAGGTTCAACTAATTTGATATAGAAAATAAGCATAAACCAAATTTGGAAGGCATTGGTATTAATTTTTTGGCCTTCGGATATGAAAAATATCATATCGGATGCTATATTTACATGGGGCCTAGGTCGAAAACTGGACCAACCCTGATCATATCTGGTAAGGTCAATACAAACACCAATTTTGAGAAAAATCTGTGCAACATTTTTGTTTTTTGATAGATGTAAGTGAAGATCGGGAGGCAGCTTTATATGGGGGCTATGACTAAGAATTTTCCTATAGGGTTTATTTTTGGACTACTTATAAATGGATGTAACAAACATTACTGCAATTTAAGTCGATCTCATAGGGTGTGAATATGAACCGATTTTCACCAATTTCGATAGATTTCATCTTATGGCTGATAAAAGCTTATATACGAAATTTGATCAAATTTGCGACCTGTAGTTTGATTACATGGATACACAGACGGACGGACGAACGGAAGCACGTCGCTAAATCGACTAATAAAGTGATTTTGAGTCGATCGGTATAATAAAAGATGGGACTAAGTCAAAATATTTTTGGTAGTTATAAACATCAGCACAAAGTCATTTTACCCCGACCGCATAGTGGTAGAGGGTATAATGACAGATACTTTTTCCGACGTGATTGCGAAAATTTTTAACTGGTGTTTAAAAAATGGTTATTTCCTTAAACTATTCAAAATGGCAAAGTTGTGCCTACATTAAAACAAGGCAAAGTAGCTAAATCTCCAAAAAGCCCGATTGGCATGTTAAAGTGCGTTGATAATGTATTTGAAAAATATAGGTCTGAGAAGATTTAATACTCTTATTGAAGGCAATAATATCCTACAGAAAGAGTAGTTTGGTTTTAGAAAGAACCACTTAACAGTACAGCAAGTAAAATGATTGATTAATTTTATATCAAACAATAAAAGTAGTCGAAAGAGTACTGGAATAGTATTCTTAGATATAAGAAAGGCTTTGACTCTATATGGCAAAACAGTTTTGTTCATAAACTTAATATTTTTGGCTACCCAAATTATATACAAAAGATAATAAAAACTTTTTTATATGAAAGATCATACGTAGTAAACATTGGGAGTGAATATTTCACTCATAGGAATATTCCTGCAGGCCGACCTCAAGGAACAGTGTTCTCACCTACATTATACTCAATATATACATCTGACTTTAAAGTACTGCAAGATCAATCTGCCATAATAAAAGATAAAAAAAATCATGTGAGTCCGATCACAGGGCAGATGTGTAGACACCTAGTAATTAAAGATGCTTTTGTGGCACTTTTTTAAAATCAAACAGAAAGCTTCATCTATGTATCAGCTGCAGGGGCTCTGCTAATATAAAAATATTTATTATTATTTCAACTGGCTAATTTTAAATTTTTATTTTTCGTTTTTCATTTTTCATTATCCATTTTTTATTTTTAATTTTTAATTTTTCATTTTTCATTTTTTTATTTTTCAATTTTCATTTTCATATTTCATTTTTCATTTTTCATTTTTCAATTTTTATTTTTCATTTTCCATTTTTTATTTTTCATTTTCCATTTTCTATTTTTCATTTTTTGTTTTTCATTTATAATTTTTAATTTTTAATTTTTCATTTTCTATTTTTAATTTTTCAATTTTCATATTCATTTCTCATTTTCATTTTCATTATTTATTTTTCATTTTCCATTTTTAAATTTTCATTTTTGATTTCTCATTTTTTATTTGTCGTTTCTCATTTTCATTTTTTTTTTATTTTTCATTTTTAATTATTCATATTTCAAAACTTCTTTATAACGCTATTCGCTCCCTCATTTTATCTCATAACACTTCCTAATGAAATCGTGCCTTCATTTTTTCTCAAAACTCTTTCCAATGAATTGTCCCTCCATTTTATTTCCAAACACTTCCTTTTTACTGTAATTCGTTTATTTTTTATTTTTATATATTTTTTATTTATGTTTGATTAGCATTAATATTAAATGCAATGATAATTGTGTTATTTATATGGAATAAATTTAAATGTTAAGAATACTTCTAAATGAGTGAAGAAATATACTGCAGAAAACAAAGACAAAAAGTTATTACATGTCATAATATTTTCACCAATGCAATCTTAAGTCACACCGATATGGTCTTACGTCTTACATCTTACACCTTACGCTGTTTTTGTGATTGTATTGTGAAATAGATTTTTACCCCCTGCGCGTATAGATGTTTACACATCAAAACCCCTTTTACATGCTCAAAAATTCTTCTGTAAGTGGAAAATCAAAATCAATGAAACAAAAACAAATCGCCTTTGTTTTCGGCCTTTTAACAAATCGCCCGAAAGAGTTCCTAGTATTCCACTTTATATTGAAGGGACAGAAATCCCTCTTCCTGACTCCATTAAATATATGGGGATAATAATAGATAAAAAATTCTTCACGCGTACGATAAAGCAATAAGCAATAAGAGCTTTATTTCCTCTACTAAGTCATAAATCAACCAGATATTGTAAAAATAAGATCTTACACTACAAAATGTGTAAACGGCCAATTATGACATATGGATGCCAAGTCCGGTCAAAGAAATGCACAAAAACACATGTCAAAAGGCTACAGGTGATTCAAAATTAAAATTTGAAAATTGTTACTCAACTAATCGACTCCATAGAAATTTTAAACAGGTTATGTTCACAACAGTTATTAGAAATTTAACACAAAGTTTTGAAGATCGAAACAGCACTTTAATTTATGATATAACAAGTAAGAAAATTATAATCGGTCTAGACCGACTATACGATACCCTATACCATGCGTTTAGAGACCCAATCTCTCAGGCCCAACTAACTGGGATTTTTATTAATTTTTTCGGCTGCAGATACGAAAAAGTTCATATCGGATGCTATATCTATATCGGGACTAGGCCCAAAAATGGACCGGTCCTGACCATGTTGGGTAAAGTCTCTTGTATTTTGCAAAAATATATACAAACAAAATTTGAGAAGAATCAGTGCAATACTTTTGTTTTTGATAGATTTAAGTGAAGATCGGGGCCTACGACTAAGAGTTGTCCAATAGGGATCATTTTTGGACTACTGATTAATCGATGTAATATATACATACAAACCCAATTTGACTAAGATTTGTATGATAATTTGGATCTTATGGCAATATATGTTGATTTCATAGGGGTCATTTGTATGGGGGCTAGGTCTGAACATGGACCGATTCTCACCAATTTCAACAGCGTTCATCCCATGGCCGACAGAAGATTAAATATCAAATTTCACCAAAATATATTCATATTTGCGACCTGCAGTTTGATTACAAGCTTTACATGGACACACAGACGGACGGACGGACGGACGGACACCGTTAAATCGAATCAGATAGTGATTCTGATTCGATCGGTATAATTAAAGATGGGTGTAAGTCAAATATTTTTGGTTGTTACAAACAGCAGCACAAAGTCATTATACCCAAACCACATAGTGGTATATATAATAAAAAAATTGTAATATTACTACCTATAGCTATAAACTATAATATGAAAATTTGTAAGGATTTTCCGTTCTGTCTATTAGTATATTAATATAAGTTTATATATGTTGTTACTTTTATTAGTAATAAAATATATATTTCCAACTAAGTAAATGTGAAAAATTTATTTTTTAAATTGAAATGATAAATGATAGAATTAATAAAATATAAAAAAAAATAAATATATTTAAAATATATATTTTTATTGCTGAAGATTTGTAAGATACTAACAATTTTTTTTCCTAATATTCGATAAGAGAGTTTTCTGTTATCAGACAAACTCATAAATAGTTATTTATCTATTAGACAAAACAAATTTCGATCATTGAAACAAAGGTCCCCCTAATAATTTGTACAATGTATTAGTTTGCATTTAACTTGTTGTTAAGAAAAAGTTTAGAAATTGTTTATTTTCCATAGACACACGAAAAAATGATTTAAATCTATTCACCAACACCTCTGTAATGATTATAATCGTTAAATTAACTCTTCGATCCAAGAAAGTTTTTAAAATATATGAAATTTACATTGTTGTTATTTCTGTTTTCAATTTATTATTTTGTTTTGATTATCACTTTTACTGCGATTATTTATTACATTCAGAAAAGCAATTAATTTTTCTTTTTTTTTACCATAATCTACTACTAATCGTTGGTTTGTTCGTTATTTTATTATGTGAATATGAGCACCGTGGTCGGTGTAATGGGCCAGATAATGTTCCAACCAAAGCAAATCAAACCATCCACAAGCAACCACTTTAACAACGATGATAATTATTTCAAAACGAACCGTTAAAAAAACTAAAATCCACCAAATGAATTATGAGGCTGCTAACTTAAATATTGCTACAAATGTTACTTTTGCGCATATATTTTCAACTTTACAAGCTGTTGCTCTACTGCTTACTGTTTCAATGGAATTTCTTCGACTGCGATGATATCAGTGCCGCCAAACATCACATCATTTCAGGAAAAACATGCGTATTTGAAACAACTTAAGAAGCCAAAATCTTGACAGTGTTACCCATTTCCAGACAACAATAACAACAAGCGTATGCTGCTCCATATGATCATCTACAATGTACCCGCACCTCACCTCATCACGTTAACGCACACCGGTAATCACTAGAAAGACACATTAATATGGTAATACGCATGTCAACCGCCACCGCTTAAAGATTTATGATATCACAAAATGCTTTATGATGTGTCCCTTTGACTAATTTATGTATAATACTACTTGTATACTTGTTTTTTTTTTAACATATGGGAATTCAATTCTTCCAGTTAATACGACCACGATGAATTTATTTATATTTATATCTAATATTGAATTATTTCCCAGCAAAATATTAAATTGATAAACAAGAAATTATTTGGTTTTGTAATCAATTTTGTTTAACTATTGAAATATTAAGGGGACTCATGATAACGCTCGTATACTGTGCAAACTGCGCATTTTTCCACTCTCGCAAATGAACTGTCAAAAATTGTCTGAAAATTCACTTGCACAAATCGTGTAAATTTGCCAGGCAATTTAGTCTCGTAAAATTGAACTGTTTAATTGTGCAATTGGTAAGACAGTTGTTTGCTTATTTTTATTACAAAAAAATAAAATGGTGATATAAATAACATATAAGGCATAATATGTTGCGTCCGGGTACACCGGTTGGCAGTCCCGTAAAATGCGTCAAATGACATAATAATAACCAAGACGTCTCACCTATGGGGATCACAAATAACATCGTAGGCTACGAGTGATCCAGGTTGGGTGGGCGGTGTGGGGGATAGAACGTCTCATCCTCCCTCGTAATTGTTCGGTTTTTATGCTTTTTTATTTTTCATGTTTCATGTTTTTTTTTTAGTTTATATAATTGTGCTTGCCCCTGGGCTATAGTGGTAGGTTGGAACCAGCCCTAAGAAGCCAAACTGAGCTAGCTGGCCTCAACACTACAGTGCCTTTGGGGGCACGTAACAAATATATAAATAACAGTATAAATAACAATGATATAAATGAATTATGATTATCGTCGTTTGGTCCAAAAAATTCTAAAGTTAATAAATCACCAACAACAATATCTTCAAAGACCTTAAAGAGTTTAGTTTTTTTCGCTTTCTTTAGGCATTTTTATTTTTAGATACAATTTTTATGCTCTATTTGAATTTAATTTATTTTCTGTTTTGACATTTCTATCAAATTGAAATTAACTCTTAATAATTGCACAATAGTTTAAGAAGGGGCTTCATGAATAAAGTCTCGCAAATTTGGCAAATTGCACAAATGTTAATTTTAAGCTTTTTCATGAGTACCCTTTTTATTTTTAAATCTAAGGTAGAAGAATAAAAACAAATACGATAACCTATACTATTAGTTCCAGAAATATATTATTTTCTACTATATTGGGTTAGATTTTCATATTGCCTCTATATACATATGATACGTTTTGATATATAGGTAACTAGGTCATCAATGGCATGATCATGATCACGTGTACTGAAGGCCAATCTCAATCAAAATATTTATTTTTGTGTTCATCCATAGCCTCTCTAAGTATGGTCGCAAGCCGAACCATTTTAAAACAAAAACCATTCCAAAAACTCCGGCTATAAATTGATTTGTTGTTTTTAAACTTCTCTCACTAAGAAAACAAATTGTGATTCTTTTTTATACCCTCCTCTCCACACCACTGTTCAGAGGGAATATATCAGTTTTTATTCCGGTTGTAACGGAAATCACGCTCATTCACAAAATAAACCATTTAGTATTAATAAACTAGAATAATACTGTTTGCTTAAAATCGGGTATATCAGGCATCTATGTGTGTGCAAAGATATGGCTTAAAGCATATATGTATGTCCACGTCCTATGCACTCAATGCACATTTGTTTTTGTAAAAGCACTTAGGCATATGCAGTATATTCCAATACACATACACAGAATTCAGCACCAAGCAATATAAAAGTAACGAACAATTGTGTCTTTTCCGTTTTTTTGTTGTTTTTTCTTACTTATACTAAAGAGCGAAGCAAGAACACTTTCATATGGTTTGTTGGTTCACATTAGCGACCGAGATATTCAATGTAGACTTTTTTGTTGTCTAGCATATGATTCTGTTTAAAAAATAGTTTGCAGCTGTGAATTAAAAAGCACTTGGAAAAATCAGTGTAAGTCTTAAGTTTAAAATTCAAATAATTACTTTAAAAATGAGCTACATGTATTCAAACGAGAAGTGGGCAAGTGATTTTTTTTCACTTATAACTTTCGGACTGAAGCAGAATGTTTGATGTGTTTTCAAGTTATTGAGACTAACACAAAATATCATATTGAAAAGCTTTTTAAGACATTTCGTTCCAGACATATTTTTTTTTTTTGAGTGCATATTGCACTTTCATAAGAAACTTGTGGGCAGCCCTAGCTTAAAATACGGAGACACCTTTAAAAAGAGTTTATAAAATTATTTACTTTTTTCAAATATTTTGTTTACATTTATTGTAAGTAGTGCAATAAGTCCAGATATTAATGTCAACCCAAAACCGAGGTGGAGGGTATCAAAAATTCGGCATAGCCGAACTGTTGGATTTAGACAATACCATAATATGGAATATAGGGTGACCCAATAAAAGTGCACGATTTAATTTAAAAACAAAAAACATAACATGAGTGATGATATTTGTATTGCATTGTAAAGTCAACATTTTCCGTTACATGTATTGCATTGTAAAGTCAACATGAAATTTCCAAGACATTTTTATAAAAATAGAGCTATATATCATCGATGATGCCTTGGATCTTGGTCTTGAGCTCAGAAATTGGTTGTGGTTTATTCACAGAGATCGGAGATTTCAAATAACTACAAACAAAAGAAATCGCACAACGTTAAATCATATTATCTTGACGGACAATTGACATCGGAATTTCGGGAATTTCGTTCTAGAAATTGATGCTCCAAAAAATCAATTGCTTCGCGGCCGGTCTGCACGTTGGCGACGTCCTGTTGAGGCCACAAGAACTCCGTTATCATGTTCCTGTAACGAATCTCGTTCACAGCCGTGAACCCTTATTGGATCACCTTTTATTAATTCCTGACTTTGAAAATAACACATTCTTGAAATCAATCTGAAGGACCGTTCCGGAAGTTGACCCACACCCGGTTATAGGCGTTTCAAAAAACTTGGGTATGTGATCGTAATCGGACACAAAGTTTCATCTTGTGACAATATTTCTGACCATGAACTTTGTTTATGCATAAACTTATACAGGTTTTCAACTTTTAGAAAATTTTAAAAATTCTTTCTAGTCTTTTGGATATAGGGAAAAAATTCGGACACAAATATTTTGGTCAAATATATGAAAAAATAATAACAAAAAAATTATATTATTTTAAACACACTGTAACATAATATTTTTGTCCCATTTAATACTTCTCGTAATCTATAATATTAATAGGCTAGGCGATTTCTTGTGACCGATGTTTTGTTCTACCGTTTTATCCCGATTTTGATCAGTCGTATATTATTTGAAAGGTATTTCCTTTTAGCTGATTTGCAGATTTACAGACTTTTAATTTTTTTCCTTTATTTTGAGTAAATTGCATTTAAAGTTGCTACTAACACATACATAGAATTATACAATGCTATGTGTGTGTTTATTAAATTTGTTAATGTGTTTGTAATAAAAATGAGTTTGGTTTTTTGTGTTGATTTGTGAATTGGCTATAATTGATTAGCATACCTTTAGGGTCTTTATTTAATGAAAAACAAGTAAGAGTGTTAAATTCGGCTGTGCCGAATCTTTTGATACCGTCCACCTTGGTTTGAGTCTTGATAATAAATGTAAATGAAAAATTAGACAATTTGTTAAACTTAATACCAAATTATTTCAGCAAATTCTTTGAGTTGGTTTTCGTCTTTTCTATTATTTCGTATTTATTCGGAGTTTGCTTTTTGGTCATCGTGATTGCTGATTGGCATGCATTTAGGTTATATACCTATATGCATGCGTTTCCGGTTATATGACATAACTTCTCGTTTAATTTAGTTTTTGCTAATTAAATAGCTCGCCCTAACCTCCATTGCAAAGGTAATGGTTGTGTAGGGTGGCTACATGCATTAAATCGTGCTAATTGGAGATGGCTGTGTAGTTTCTTTTAGCTGGCCAAATATTTCTTCATTGCGGCCATATAGGTCGGATGGAGTAACAAAATAATAACCAAAAAAAAGCTCTCTCAACGTTTTTATTAAAATATGGCCATACTTGGAAAACATAGAGAATAAATTTATAATAATAATAAATAATCAAATAAGGGATGCCAAACGCAAAAAACCAAATGTCCCAAACATTTTAAATAAAATAATTTGTTATCTTTATTTTCTGAAAACTTCAAATTTTCATCCAAAAAAAATTGTGAAAATTTATATATATAAATAACGTTCTCATCAAATTGCGTTTATTTATGTAACAGTTTTTATGTTCGCCATTCTTAAATATCATTTGACGTTTTCTAAAATTCATTGAATTTAAATTAATGTTTTCTGTAGTGTGATTCTGCAAATTTCAACGATCCGACAATCGCAAAATAAATAGACAGCTATTGTTGTTTGCACTAAGGATTAAGTGATTCACTAAGTACATACATCTTAACGACAGTCGACAAATCTATTTTTCTATTTATGTAAATTGTAAACGAGTGGCATCTCTGTCAAAATAAGCGAAAAACACAAAGAAGAAAATAAAACACATTACTTTGTGTTTGACAGGATGATTTTATGTTTTTGTTTAATATCTTTATTTTTTTACTAATATTTCTGTGTATTTATTTGAAAATGAAATAATGAATTTAATATGCTATTTAATTTTTTTATTTATATAAAAAAGTTTTTTAATAAAAGCAAAATATTTTCACTATTTTATGATTTTTATTTATGTATGACGACATTTCAACCTAAAAATTTAAATTTTTATCGATTAAATAAACAACACAAAAATGGTTGTCGTTTAGATAACAACAACACCTGACTTTAACAATAGCAAATATCGTTTAAAAATTTTACTGATAATTTTGCTATTTTCTTTTTTTAACGATTCGACTATCGTTAAAAGAAGTTACTGAATCGCGGTACTGAAAAGCTATTAATTTCTCCTGAATGTCAATATTTTTTAAATGTAAAAATGTAAACGTAGGTATTTGGTGTTTTTTTTTTTGGAATTTCAATTTTTGTTTAACGAATAAAATTTTTATAATAAATATGCAATTGATGTCTTCTAAATTTAAAATTATAATTTCCGACGTTTTGATATGATTTTCTGACATTCAATTAATTGTAATTTATAATTGGAAATTTTTAATTCCAGTTTTTAGAATTGATATTTTCTTTAATTTGAATGGAAAATTTAAAAGTGCAACTTTGTATTTATGTGAATAATAATGCTTTAGTAATCATAAACAATTTTTATAAATTATATGTAATCGCAATCAGATATTTTGTAGGTAAAGCAGAATAATAATTTTATATAACTATGTAGAACTGTTTTGAAAGCAAAAACTCATTGATGAACTCGGTAACTCTATTTTGTAAAGACAACAAAAAGTTAATATGCAAAACTTATGTTCATATTTGTAAGAGAATAATGAAAAAACGTATGAAATAAAAGACCAGCCCGTGTATACTCTTAACATTGTTCTGTATGATATCTAGTCGAAAATATTGACATTCATGTTAAAATAGAAATAACTATGTATTGCAAAGCTAATTAGAACAAAAGTTGTGGCGCCATCTACTGTGGCATAGTCACGCTGAGCAAAATGAAGTGACACTCTGTTAATGCAAAAGAAATGTATTTTCCCCACACCAAAATATTGCAGAATTTTATGTAAATAAAATAATATACCGACTTATTTCTAACATGCAGTTTTTATGGATAGGCACATATATAATATATGTATATCATTTGTATTTAATATGTTTGTGTATGTATATGTAAATATTATACACAAAAAATGCAACATCAAACGTTATTTTTGTGTTTTTCTCTTTAAAGAAATTTATACATAAAATTTTTTTTTTGCTAAATTTACATTGTTTTTTTTTTATTAACAACTAGGTATTTTAGCATTATTTGCTTTAGATGCTGGTGAATTTTTACTCCCTTTACATATATTAACTCTTAGTGTCTGCTTGTCGAAAAATTTTTGGATCGATTTAACCCCTTTCCCGTGACCCATTCGATCGAAATTTTGCAGGCAGGCTCGTGGTAGTGACAGAAATGATCTAACAAATTTTTTTAGTTATGCCAAAACAATGAAACTTTTAAATTTTTCTACCAGAGTTAATAAAAAAAATGTACATTATATTACTACCACAACGACCACAAAAACAACAAGTCCAGCTATAACAACAACACAACATTTAGAATAACAACAAGAACAATATAGAAACATAATATTTTTCATTTTTTTTTAATTTTTCAGAGATTTCCCTGGACCTGTTCCACCCATTTTAATGATTTTTGAAATAGCAATCTTCCCATGAATTTGGTGAATCATTCTCACTAAAAATAATCACTGTAGCTGCACTATTGAGGGCGAGATCGTGACAAGAACAACATAGAAAATTATATTTTTTCAAGACTTTTTTTAGTTCTTCATTCAAATCTCGGGCCCTAATCGACCGGTTTGAACGATTTTAAATAGCAAACTTTTCAGGATGTTAGTGAATCATTTTTTATGTTAACGAGCACCCTAGTTGCCCGATTGAGGCCGTCATCGTGATTTCCACAGACAGACAGACGGACAGACGGACATTGCTATATCAACTCCGGTTGTTCTAAGGATCACAAATATATATATTTTATAGGGTACAAAATTTTTTTTCTAATTATTGCAAATGGAATGACAAACTTATATATAGCCTCTGCACACTGGAGTGGAGGGTATAATAAAATTTCCTAGAATTTGCACTCGAGGGCAGGAATCTGCTAGTGATAATAATTATTTTACAAAATAGTTTGAATTGATCTACATAACAAGTTAGAGTGCTGTGCAATGATCATAAATGTATAACAAGTAAGAAAATTATAGTCGGTCTAAACTATGATACCCTATACCATGCGTTTAGAAACCATATCTCATAGTCCCAACTAACTGGACATAGAAAATAAGCATAAACCAAATTTGAGTGCGATTTTTATTAGGCTCAAAAATGGACCGATCCTGACTGTGTTTGTTAAAGTCTCTTGTATTTTGCAAGAATATATACAAACCAAATTTGATAGGAATCAGTGCAATATTTTTGTTTTTTGATAGATTTAAGTGAAGATCGGGAAGCAGCTCTATATGTTGCTTATGACTAAGAGTTGTCCCATAAATGCGAGAGGTCTAATTCAAACAGATCGGGGCGATGATCCAATTTCAATAATTTGATCGGTATCCCACCATTTCTCCCAATTTGACAAAGTTTGCTACATTTATATTATAATATTATACTAGTTTCGACAATAGTTCCATCTTTAAAATTGACTCATATGATTCCAAGATAATTTAAATAAAGGTCACTAAATATAACCTGTCAACTTGTTTTTAATCATATTATTTAAGGGTGAAATGATAACCGTTACTTTATAAAGATAAGGTAATTACATAAGGTAAATTAAGGTAATTACACAAGATCATATTTAGTCAATTTTATGTGATTTTTCCAGTTTCTAAACGAGCCATATTTCCGGAACCACGGAGATACAAAAGTTGCATATAAATTACTTTCATTATATACTAAAATCCTGCAAAATTTTTGCAAATCGGAAAGGGAAGGGTCAACGATGCTTATATTTTCTGTTGATTTCTTCCTTAGGTCGTATTATTTTATCCTGTTTTACAATATTCTCGTTTTTCAAATTTTTTTATTATCTGTTGTGTAATAATTTCATTATATGTAAGCGCAAATATAGAATATACTCACCACCGTACATTACTTTGTATGGGAGTTACCACGCTGGCTATTTGCCACATATTTTTAGTACGATTACTCACATTAATGACAAATGAATTTATACAAAGTTTCAGTACCGTTGCTGTACTACATTCTAGATATAACAATAAATTAAACAATAAATATATGTGTTTAATGCATTTTTGTGGATGTTCATTTAAATTTTAGTTTTTAGAACAAAACTTTGTTTAAAAAATAGTATGAGATAAATAATCACATTTTTATAAAACGAAACGAAACGACAGTTTTAACAAATGCACACAAAGTACATTAATTAATTTATAATATAACATAAATATACATATATTTCAAAACCGTTTTAGATAAAATATAATATGTCATTTGAAAGGAATAAATGAAATGAATGATCTATTGGTTTGCCTATCAATATATAATGTTTGCAAATGGAAAATTTTATTTCGTTATGTGGAAGTTGGAGCATCCGAAAAATTTATATTATTTTTCATCGAAGAAAAAATCAGATCTCAAAAACAATCCAAGAAAATACCTCAACGAGTGTATTGTGACATTTATACTGTTTGCCACAGCATACATAATTAATGTATATTAAAAATCTAGTTATGACCGCTATACAAATGGAAATCAACCGAAATTGAAAAAAAGATCGAGAAAAGTTGAAATTATCACAAAAAAAGTAACCTAATCAGTGCCCTTAAAGGGTTAAATAGCCTGCGTATTGAAAGTTAAAAATTTACTAGCCCATACTCATTGTTAGATGATTCTTGCGATGCCTTTTTTAAATAATAAAAGGGCGTTATTTTAGACAGACTATGGAAAAGTATTTTCCTAGTTAAACACTAAAAAAAGTATATAAAAAAATTTTTTCATATATCTCTCCCCTAAATATGGTGCTGAAAAGTCAATACTGTAAGTACTTTATTTACAGAAATCTATTATTGTATTAAAAATAATACAAAATTTTTATGTGTAAACATCTATGCGCTCAGGGGAAAAAATCTATTTCACAATACAATCACAAAAACAGCGTAAGGGAAAATTGGTGTGAGGTATATGTAAATGTATTGGTAAAAAGATTATGATTTAAATTTATTTAGCTGATTCAACAACCAACAGAAAGCGCCATGAGTGTTTAGCAAACAACTGCAACCATCAAGTATAACAACCATAGCAGTTGCTTGCTATACATAGATGGCACTTACTGTTTGATTTTAATTTATGTGTAAATAGATGTTTACACATCTCCCCTGTGATCGGACTCACATAGTTTTTATTTTAAGAACGAATATTGATAACCGAGAAACCTGGGTAGCATTAAAGCTTTTTTATATTTGTATAAAATTAAAATAATTGGAACAAAAAAAAAAAGAACGAAAATGGTTTTTTAAATTTTCAAAGTCATTTCCACAACGTAGTGAATTCCAGTTATTGATAATAAAAAAAAAACTATTAATTGTTAAGATAACTATATGGTAAAGCAATAAAATTATAAATTTTAAAAACATATTGTTTATTTGTTTCGTTAAGCGATTGACCTCTGAAAAGTAACACTTTGCAAAAATCAATTACGAATCACAATTAAAAAAGGGTTTTTATATGTTCAAACATATAATGGCTTTTTCCTTTTCTTGTTTTTTTTTTTACAATCATTCACTTTACTTTCACGTAACTCTCAGGCAATGAATGTCTGGTGTTACTGATGTATTTTTTCACAAACGACTAGAAATGTACGATAGGCATGAATGTGTGGTTTGTTTTCTATAGGCTGTATAATGTTCACAAATGCGTGCAGAGTCATTAATTTTCAATGATTCCCAAAATATGTGTCAGAGCTACAAGGCAGACGAAAATTTTGTATGTTGCTATTCATTTTTTTTTTTTATTCATGAAGAAATGTGCTATGCTTTCGTCAAACATATTCAAATTAGTTTTGCTTTTTTTACATACAATTTCTCCATCTCCTCAGTAAACACGTTGTGTTGGTGCTGAACTTTCTAACATTTCTATGTTTGCCGTAAAGGAATTTCCTTTTGTATTTATTTGTTATAATTTTTTTTTCTTGTAAAATCGTACATATTGAAACATTTTTTAAATCGATTTTTGCTAGTAAATGAAACTTTTTTTCATTAACCAATTGCCGCCATTCCAACCTTTGAATAAACTTATTCACATTGATGCTTTGACTTCTATAGAAATTTGCTTAGAATTAATGATCAAGGTCGTTGTCAAATTTGACAGTTACAAGTTCAATTACTTAGAAATTTAAAGTATTGATTTAAAATTAAAATTTTTAACTAAAAACTTTAATTTTGACAATTTATACTGTGTCCATCTTTCTGAATCTTTCTGATGCCGATGCTGCAAAATTTTTGCAGTACTGCTCGCTCCGCCATCTTAATGTGAATTCATTTCTAAACTATTTCTAAATTGCAAATTCTTATTAGAATTTTCGTACTTACAAAAATTAATGCAACAAAATTGCAAGAAAGAGGAAAAAAATACATCTAATTCGAATGTGTTACCGGAAGCGAGAGAGCTCTGAAAGGCAACAAAACTACACATGAACAAAAACAACACAACGTGAGTCGGTAATACAGTGTTTCGTTAAATTTCATTGTAAATAGTGCAGTTAAAGTCGACCAGGATAAGAAACTATTTTGTTTGTGTGTGTGCACGAACTTTTAGATGTTGACGGGATACTTCTGAAACATGTTTAAAAGGTTATGTATACAATTTTTTTATCTTGAAAATTGTTGGCGTAGTGTAAGTACCAGTGATGGCAGTTAAAATTATTTACCTCTTTTAGTTTTTATTTTTATACCCTATACCACTATATGGTTTGGGTATAATGACTTTGTGCTGCTGTTTGTAACAACCAAAAATATTCGTCCTAGACCCATCTTTAATTATACCGATCGACTCAGAATCACTTTTTGAGTCGAAATAGCAATGTCCGTCCGTCCGTCCGTCCGTCTGTGCGTCCATGTAAACCTTGTAATCAAACTACAGGTCGCAAATATGAATATATATTAAAGAAATTTGGTATATAAGCTTTCATCTGCCATGGGATGAAGGCTGTTGAAATCGGTGAGAATCGGTCCATGTTCAGACCTAGTCCCCATACAAATGACCCCTATGAACATAAATTGCCATAAGTTTCAAATTATCATATTGATCTCAGTCAAATTGGGCTAGTATGTGTTTATTACATCCATTAATCAGTAGTTTAAAAATAATACCTACAGGAAAATTCTTAGTCATAGGCCCCATATGGAGCTGCTTCCCGAACTTCACTTAAATCTATTAAAAAACAAAAATATTGCACAGTTTTTTCTAAAATTTGGTTTGTTTATATGTTTTCAAAGTATAAGTGACTTTACCAAATATGGTCAGGATCGGTCCATTTTTCGACCATATAAATATAGAATCCGATATGAACTTTTTCATACCTGCAGCGAAAAAAATGAATAAAAATACCACTGCTTATTTACTATATCCAATTAGTTGGACCGAAGAGATAGGGTATCTAAACCATGGTATAGGGTATCATCTAGCCGGGCTAGACCGACTATAATTTTCTTACTTGTTTTTTTTTTCAAAAATGCGTTATACACTGAATTTTTGCCACAAAAAAGTTTATGATATTTTAACCATAGAGTAAAGAGAAAATAATACCTGTCAGTAATTTTCCACCATATTGGTCAGTTCAAAGAATTTACTTTTGCGAAAAGTGGTAAAGAAATACAAGCAATTTTTCCATTTCATAAGTACTAGTTCTTGATTATCTTTCAAAAGTTTGTTATATATATTATTCCTATTTACCTTGTTTCGAAGCTGAACGTGTCGTTAGACACACTGAGCGACTATTGCTTTGCCTCTTAAATCGATTCATGAGTCATCTTATCAGTGTCTCAATCAAAATGATTCGGACATAATTTAACCTTAATTACATTTTCCGTTTTCAAGCCGGAGAGGCAATTATATATTTTAGTTATATAAGGAATTGTGTAACAAAATTATGATGAAGTTCTATCAATAAAACGTGAAATATTTAACATTGGATATATTTATTTCAATTTGGATAAAATTTTTCTGCAACATTTCTTATAAGACAACAATGTTTTGAACAAAATTCTTAAATTGCATTCAATTAAAAATAAAAGGATTCCCCCATAACTTTCAATCGATTGAAGTACTTTACAGTACTTATTCTAATCATGGAAATTTAGAAATTCAATATTGGCATGAATCCAAAAGATCATTTACCACTTTACTGTATTGGGAAACTTCTCTTCTTTCTCAAAAATGTTCTTGCCCGACTAAATTGTGCTCAACAAATAAAGTTCTGGCGAGAAGTCTTTATTGTAATAAAGTTTTCGGATTTTTGGTCAAATAGGACAATCTTTTTATCAGCAAAGCAAAAAAATCCGTGTAGTTAATCTCTATCGTATGGATTTCTCAGAACTTTTATCAGAACTTTTAGTGATTTTTCAACTTACTGCCTGTTTTTAGTCAGAAAATTTTTCTGTGTCGAATAGAGTGAATGACTCTATTAAAAAAACAGTAAGTAACATTTTAGGAGATGGTAGTTTATTAAGAGATGGTAGATGCGGGGGAACTGGTCATCTATATATTAATACGTTAAGGAATTCTGGCACGGAGGAGTGTGAAAATTGGCACAGTTATAGTTTATATGGAGGAGAAATGCCAAATGATAAAATTTATGTATAACATGTTTTTAAAATATATTAAATTAAATAAAATAAAATATTTGTAATAATTCGTTATACACTGTTAATACGCATGATTTAAATTGTATATACAAGTCCTGTGTTGAATTGTGAATTGCTAAAATTGATTAGTATACCTTTTAGCTCATTTAGCTATTCATAATTTATATATAGATTAAAAAAATATTGAAAGAAAAAATTTAACGAAAAAATAATATTGCCTAGAATTTTCACGCGAATTTCGAATGCTGGGCTATACTAGTTTTAATTAAACTACAAGGGCAGTTCATGGACAAATTAAACTGTCCTCGTAGTTTAAGATAAGCGATATTAAGTGCAACAGTTTTAGTATTTTGAGAACTGTCGCATAAAAAAATATCATCAAAGTTTAAACATATTGAAAAAGAAATTTTAAATTTAAGATATTCTCCACGGAGTTAGTTTTCATACAACCGTAAACTTGCGCATACGTTCGAAAATATCGATAAATCGTCTTTTCCAATTGGTTCGAAAATTAATAATCGGTTGAAAATAAACTTCTTTTTATGTGGTACAAGTTGCCCAAATCCTTTTTTAAATAAATTAAAATTTCAATTTTTTCAATTTTTTTTTTTTTTTGTAGTCGACGTAACAATTTTTTAATTAAAAAAATAAATTTGATGTTACATAGGTACTCATATACCAGAGAATATGTATGAATCGCAATTTTATACGGCGCTGAATAAGATTTCGAGCCATGTGGCTCTCCAGCTGTCTTGGAATTTTTACTTCTCCTAACAAACAGCCATATTTTTTCCAGGAGATTGTACTACGGTTGCTCAATAAAATCAACATTTAATATAATTTGTTTTTCATTGTTTGATGTTAATCGTCAGCACCCCTCTGTCTATTTTTAAATTCTTTCTTTTAACGCATACTCTCTGTCTGCCTGTCTGTCTGTCATTCGTGGTTCAACCCCATTCCCCTTATCCAATTGATCTGAAACTTGGCTCATAGTCTTGCTGTGAAAAAGATTAATTTTGGGGTTGCCACGCACAGTCACGTATAGTCACGGAGTGATCGAAATGTCATTTCCCCTCATCCAATCCATCTGAAACTTAGTCCATACACCTGCTGTGAAAAAAGATTAACTTTTACTTAGTCACGCACAGTCACGCATAGTCACGCACAGTCACGGTGATATTCAAAACTCGTATGCATAAGGAAAGAAAGAGTTTTAATTAGAACTTTGTTTTTATGGGTTAGATTATTTAAACTCTTTCTTTTAATGCGTACTCTCTGTCTGTCTGTCTGTCGGGGGTCAACCCTATTCACCCTTATCCAATTGATCTGAAACTTGGTCCATATTCTTGTTGTGACTTCAGATTAATTTTGGGGTAGTCGCGCATAGTCGCGCCTAGTCAGGCACAGTCACGGAGTGATTGAAATGTCATTTCCCCTCATCCGATCGATCTGATACATACACTTGCTGTGAAAAAAGATTAACTTTGACTTAGTCCGCATGGTCACATACAATCACGGATATATTTAAAATGGATTTCTCCTCATCCAATCAATCTTATACTTGGTCGATAGACTTGCTGTGAAAAAAGATTAACTTTGACATAGTCACGCACTGTTATGCATAGCCACGCACAGTCACGGAGGGATAAAAACCTCACTTCCCCTCTTCCGATCTATCTAAAACTTTGTCCACAAACTTGTTGTGGCCAAAGATCAATTTTAAGGTAGTCACGCACAGTCACGGAGTGCTCTTAACCCCATTTCTCCTCATCCAATCGCTCTGAAACTTTGTCCATAGACTTGTTGTGATCAAAGATTAATTTTAAATCAGTCACGCAAAGTCACGCACAGTCACGGAGAGATTCAAAACTCATATGTATAAGTTGAGAATGAGTTTTAATAGAAAATTTGTTTTTATGGGTAAGTTTATTTATTTATTTAACAGATGAGCAAAAAAAAATTCAAAATTTTACAAAAATAACACAGACTTTAAACACAGTTATAAACATTATCTCTAAAGTTTAAATATGTCGTTAATCTTCTTTTAGTAACATCAACAGCATCGGATAAATCAATTAAAGCACTTCAGCGCAAATTCTTCGGGTGGGATCAAAATTACTAAGATTTGATTTGTGGAAATTCAGGTAAACAGGTTAACAAGATCTAAGTTATCTGTTGGGAACATTTATACTTATTTATACTTATTTTTCCAAGAAGGCATTCAGAATCAATTTTACCATGAACTAAGTTGGGAAGAATGTTATATTCTACATTTCAAAGTTGAAAGCTTTATTAGAGCCAAAGGACTGTAATACGGTGGGAGGCTCAATTCCGCATTCCACCAAAGAAATCAAAGACAAAATAGTAAGAATTGTTTCTGAACTGATTCAAATTTTTTGAAGAAAAAATTGTGCGATGGATCCCAGATTACTGATGAGTATTCAAGTATCGGCCCGACCAAAGATGTAAATAGATTTTTTGTTACATAAGGATCACTAAAATCCTTTGCCCAACGACTTATGAACAGTCATTGTTACATGAGAATTTAAATTTAGTCTTTTATCGAAGTAGACTCCCAAATCTAGGAATGAGTCTCCTGAGTTTAGTTTTGTGTCATGGATTACATAGTCGTTTGGAAATTTCGAATAACTAGAGAAGGTCATAGACTGACATTTTTTTTAGATTTAATTCCATTAAGTTCTCAGTGCACCATTGGTAGAAGCCATTTGGGTCAGACTGGAGACGTATACTGTCTTTATTGTTTATGAGGGTAGAATAGATTTTTACATCGTCGGCATACATAAGGATATTGCTATATTGAATAGATTTTGGAAGATCATTAATAAACAGCAAGAATAGAGATGACCACCTTGAGGGACACCGGAAGTAACATCTATATATTTCGATTTAGAGTTATTGACAATTACACATTGCTTACGATTTTTTAAGTACGACCGAACCATTTTAGGAAGTTGCCGGAGAATCCAATAATATTAAGTTTCGCTAGCAGTAGATCATGACTAACTTTATCAAAAGCTTTGCTAAATTCTGTGTATATAACATTTTTGCAGAATCCAGAATTTTTATAGTAAATATATTCCATTAGATTAGTAGTCGTAGACCATCCTTTGCAAAAACCATGTAGTATATCAGCTATAATTTTCACAAAAAGTTATGGTATAGCAGTTGGTTTCGTAATTCCTCTATAATTAATAGATTAATTGCGGCTATCACATTTATAGTGCTGAATAATAAACGAGTTTTTCCAACATTTTGGAAAGAAACCAAATTTAAGAGGGTTATTATATATAAGAGTTAACGGGGTAGCGAATATTTCAGCACTCAACTCGTACTTAATCAACTATTTAACTCAAACAATTGAAAGAAAAGAACATGAGAATTATTTTTTCTTAATACGAGAGTTAGTGTGAACAAGCTGAGTTGGTTCTAATTTTAGCTTTCTCTACTTCAACATAGCTCTATCAATTACAAATCTTGTATAGTTTCCAAATTCCTCTAGATGGAATGTAATGGCATTGTGACATCTTCTTAACAGACACCTTCTTAATAGAAAATATGTACCAGATTTCAAGTCGAACAATGAAAAAATAATTATTACAATAATGATCAATAATAAATAACGCTAACATTTAATATATTAATACAAAAAAATTCATTGAAATTAACTAACTGAGCCTTTTCATTTGAATGAAAATAATTTTAATTTGATCTTGTTTGTTTTTTTCAAAAATTTATTAGGATTTTTTGTGTTGTAATTGAGTTACCGAATGCAGTATGGTTCTATGATTTATTCCATTATGTTGGTAGATGAAAAACTACTTTTACTAACGAAGGCTTGACCTTGATTATGTAAAAATTAACTACAACTAATTCATTTTCTAAAAAAGACACCATGCATTCATGATACATTCTACATAGAAATTTCAAGAAATTCATATACAATACAACAATGAAGAGTTGCCCATATAGATAGTTGACTTTAGAAAAGAATGCAACAGATTAATGCAAGTTGAAGTCATTACCATTTAAATGTGACCAAACAAAAGGCGTACAAGTGATTTCCACATTGTTTACACGCATAAAGTTGGGAAAGGATTTGACATGGACACAGCAAGATCAATAATGACTGCAAATTTTCTTTCATACGGCGAGCATATAACACGGAAATTTACAAGATTATACAAAAGACAAGTAGAGCAAGAATACACTATATTTACCTGTCTGCCTTAAATTGTCACAAAGAAAGGATGTATTTTTAATTAGAGGGCGTTAAAGGCAAAAGCAAGCAGATAAAGGATTTGCAAAATGCTAAAGTAAGATTTAATGCAAAAATTTAAATTGCAAATTATATTGATTTGTAAAGAATTTAACCTTGAGAGTTTTTTTGCAAAAGACTTTTTGGAGTAAAGAAGAAAATTACAACTGAAAGCAGCCTTGGAAATATTTTTTTTTTTTTGTTGTACGTTTTGTTAAGACAGCTGTGTGCTTGTACTACAATTTTCTGTTATTTAATTAATTACAAGGAAACTGCCACAACAACACAAATCAGGAGATGGTTTTTGTTTTTAAAAATTATTTAAAACTCAACATTGCGAGAAAAATCTAAAAAACAAATTTTATCCATATACTCACACACACATACACAGAGACACACATATATACATACATACGTAGTAAAACACCCAGTTTTTAGACAAATCTGTCAGTCAAGTCAACAAATGTCAAGGTGAAAATTTATCAAATTCTTTAAAAATGGAAAATTTCAAATGTAAACCAAACCAAGTAACTATTCATTGTGTTTATTCTTACTATAAGAAAACACAATTTCACACAAAATTTTTAAACCCTAAATAAGAAATAAAAAAAGCAACAAATTATTTCAAAACTTAATTTCCTCAAATAAAATCATTTTGCTGTGCAAAAGAAAAATTTTCTTAAACTTTAAATACTTAAATATTAAATTTTCAGTTTTGTTTCTTAAATTTTAAAGTCTTTAATATTGAAAAATGCCCTTAGGGTGGAGTTAGGGTACCTCTGTTACACTTACTGAACTCATCTATTTAAGACTCACAAAAGGGAATGTACGAGTACATACATAAGTATGTATCATTATTATCATTGTTAGTCACAATATTTTTTTTTTCTGCTTTCAGTTTACGTTCTTATGTTCATCATATACAAACTACTTTTTGTATCCCAGCCATTGTGAGGGGGTGCTTTATCATCCCATGCAGTCATCCACCCTCCCTTAAGTGTATCAATCAATGTATAAAATACCCAACACGTGGGACATGCGCATCATTCCATACAACATGATGTTTTTTATTTAAGATAATGGTCCATTTGTAAAAGTGAGAGAACTATATGTTTTTATTTTGGAACTCAAAGGCATAAGAATATTAAAAAAAGTGATACATAAAAAAATAGATTTTAAATCAATTTAAGGGAGAGAACTATGTGTACTCATCTAAAAGCTCTTCTTTTTATAACAAAGCTCTCAGAGAAGTTTTGGTATTTTTCAATTTGTTCTAAATGCATTTTCTCATTTTTAATCCGTGCTTGGACTGTTTAAAATATTTTTCAAACGAAATATAAATTACCAATTTTTAAATCGAACGGTCAACAAGCCTGAAAGCAATTTTGCGGAGCTGGAGCAAAATCAGCATTGACTAATTTTTAAAATGAAAATTATTGCACCGGCTCCTATGCTTGAAGCAAATTTTTAGTAAACTCAATTCTGTGGTTTTCTGGACTAACAGCGTATCTCATAAATCCAATTTCTCAGGAGAGCCAACAAATGGTGTGTTCGCATGTACGGACAAGTTATTATGGATAATTAAAGTAAAAATATGTAACATTGCTTTTTGAAAAAGTCGAAATTGATTCATATTATTAAAAAATAATTTAGAAACATATCAGGAAGGTTAAATGTTAAGTGATTCGGCATCAACAACGCAAAATGGAAAAATTGACAACTACTCTCCATACACTGAAAAAATAACTGATACTTGGTTGTTTCTTGGTTAAACTTTCTTGTATTGATTGAATGAAACAACAAAGTATGTATATTCATGTTTCTTTTCGAATATAAAATGTAAAAAATAAATATTACTGCCCACTTTTTTCTCTCAAAAGCTCGGAAAAAAGAATAAATAATCGATATTCAAAATGCACAGCTCCGTGGCTTCGGGCTCCTGCCTGCAAGAATTATCTCTATGGTGGTATTAAATTTCCTCACAAAATTGAAAAGTTTCATTTGAATTTAGCAAGCTTACTTCTAATTCAATTTATGGGATTTAAAACCGATTGGAGTCGGTATTTTTTGGCTTCTAAGTAAGGTTGTCGCTCGAACAAAAAAAAAAAAAAAATTTTGCTCGAATAATTTAAAATTTATAATTTTTGAATAAAGAATAATTCGATTAATTTTTTTCGATTAATCATTTATTTCTTATATTTTTCTTTAAAAAGTACACAATTTAAGTAATTGTATGTTAAAAAATGGTACAAATAGCATGTTATGTTTATTTTGTAAACAAATTTGTTTGCTGATTATTTTTCAACAACTTATTCCGATTTAACTTTTGATGATTCTGCCACTTACCCATCTATACTGACTGCAAATAGAACCATATCTATTCCATTCCTTGATATCTCTATGGTTTCTAATGGTTTGAAAAAACTAAAATTTTCATACAATAGTGGACCTGATAAAATTCCCAGTAGTATCTTAATCAAATGTGCGGATGCTTTAGCTATTCGATTGACAATAATGTTTAACTCATCAATTAAATACGGATACTTTCCAAATGCATGGAAGGACACTTTCATTATTCCGTTATTTAAATCCGGCAACAAGTCTGACATTACAAATTATAGCGGTATTGCAAAATTAAGTAATATACCTAAATTCTTTGAAAAAATTATTACTGACCACCTATGTCATCAAGTCAACACATTGATTTCTCCATTCCAACATGGTTTTCAAAAACGGTGCTCAACTGCAACGAACCTTTTACACTTACAAAAATAGTCAACCGGGGTTTTCTTCAAAGAAAGCAAACTAACGCTATTTACAATGACAGCAAGACATTTGATAAAGTCAACCATAAACTTCTTATAAAGAAATTACATCTCATAGGGTTTTCTGATCTTAGCATAAAGTGGATATATTCAAAAAAATATTAATGTTTTATCTGGAGTATCGCAAGGCAGCCATCATTATTTATAAATGATTTACCTCAAGTTATTCAGTTTTCAAATATCCTGATGTATGCTGACGATGTAAAAGTCTTTATGAGTTATAACCAATATTCCGAACATACTTATCTTCAAAACGATTTGGATTCGATTCACTCATGATGTGTTTTAAATATAATGGAGCTGAATCTTTAAAAGTGGAAATATATGCGTTTTGTTCGAAAAAGACCAATATCAGTAAATTATGTTCTGGGCGGCTTACAACTGGAACAAGTTGATAACTTCTTAGATTTTGGTGTTTTTTTAGATTCAAAGCTTAGTTTCGTTCCTCATATTACAATAACAGTAAACAAAGCGTTGGTCTAAAGAGTTTAATGATCCGTATGTAATAAAAACACTATACACTTCACTTGTGAGACTGATTTTGGAATATGCCTCTATAATATGGGACCCTCTCTATAAAACTCATGTTGATAGCATTGAATCGGTGCAAAAATAATTCCTACTATTTTGTCTGCGCAGTTTAAATTTTAACCCTTTAAATCTTCCGTCGTATAACAGCAGACTCACTCTTATTACGCTGCCAACCTTTAAAAGCCGCAGATCTATGCCAAACGTTTCGTTTCTTTTCAACATAATTAATGGCGATGTTTCTTCTGGTTTCCTGATCAACAATATTTCATTTAACATTCCTCAGCAGCAAACACGTTTCTTCTCACCTATATCTGTCCAGTTTTATAGATCAACGGTGATTCGCTTCCACGAATGTGTATTGAATTTAATAAGCTTTATAGATTTATTGATCTTTCTTCAAATACAAATGTCATAAAAAGGAAAATAATAATTTATATGAACACATAATTTCAATTAAATTTTTTGATTTTTTCATTCATGTTCGCCTATTTTTTAAATGTTATTGCAAATAGTCTGTAAGGATTAATTCCATAGATTAATAAATAAATAAATAAATTAAATAACATAAACTATTAAAGCGTATTTACTCAAGTTAGGACATTTTTGATGCATTCTGATGCAAAAAATTATAATCTATTAAGTAAGAGATTTCCGGGAAATTAGGAACTATAAAAAATAAAAATTAAAACCAATAAGTTCTAATAGTTTATAAGTCCTACTAAAGGATGTTTTTTTGCATATATAGAACTTACGAAAGCGTAAGCTTTCAAACGAATTTTCATACTGCGCTCATTTTTAGTCATTTATGATTAGTATCTACACTCTGGCAAATCATTATGAATAGATCCACGTTTGAACAATGCTACAATGCTCGATTCGCGCAACCTTAAGACGACTTCGTGATTTTTTTGACACACATAATTGTCCAGCTAAGCAAGACATGTGAACAGATGTCATATCATATGGGCGCATATGGAGTGTGACCAATCCACAACAGCAATAAGTGAAGGCGACATCAAAATTTTAATGGGTGAATTCAATGCATACATCGGATGTCACAATCGTGGTAGGGAGGCTGCAATTGACAAGCACAATATTGGCTGAATGACGGAAAATAGTGAACTTTTCTGCGAAATATGCACTAACTACAAGTTAATTATTAGTAGCACCCTATTTCCATATAAGAGAATACATAAAATAACCTGGTTATTACAGGAAATCAAATTGTTTATATTGTGATAAGAAAAATGAGGCAACTTAAGATATGAGCAGATATAATAAGTAAACGGAAAAGACTAGTAAGAGTTAAACTGGGAGACTTAAAAAGAGAGAAACTCTACTCCATTTCTCAAATTCTCTCAGAATAAAAACTGATATTATGTTAAGTGGTGGCTCAAATCACGAGACCGCAAAAAATTGTTTTGGTAACTCAATTTACATCATCGAACCATGTATATCTGATCAAACTTGTGATAGTATTAAAGACAAGCTAGACCTTGAAAATCAATACAATATCGCAAGCCGTAAGGTAAAGCGAAGTACTACAAACGACAAAAGAAAGTGAACATTAAATCTAGCTACAGTCATAATTATTCTTCTAGTATATCAATAATTGCGCAATTGAAGAGCGAATCTAAATTTTTCAACATACTCATCACAACCAGAGGGATGCTATTAACACCCTAGCACACACATATAGGAAATCATAGCAGCTATACAGCGCTTAAAGCTGCAGGCCCCGATAATATTCTGTTTAAAGCTGTACATTTCTTACAGCAAACTTAATTCGACCATTAATATTGGCAGTCAGAAACGCTTCCAAGAACTCTCAAGGAAGGCCTATAATTAATAATCCAAGGAAGGGTAACCAGATGGAATACAAAAATTTAAGAGGTATCACCCTTCCAAATATGCTTAACAAGATCAAATCCCGAATTTTATTTGACAGAGCTTGAATTGAGAAAGGAGCAGGCTGGATTTAGACCAAATAAGTCCTGCTTCGATCACATTAATTGAGCAGACAGTAGAATGTCAATCGCATATGTACCTGGTATTCATAGATTTTCAACGCGCATTTAATGCCATTCATCACTTTGCCATATTGAAAGCCACGAAGTGCAGAAGAATCCCTGACAAAATTATTCGGCCCGTGGAATATCTATAATTGGATGCATCTTGCTGTGTGTTATACGAAGGTCAAGTTAGAGAGAACATCAATGTCAAAGCGGGTATGATACAGGGATGTTTTTCATCCCCTCCCCCTACTTCTCAACATCGTCCTTGATGTCAGTTTGTTTATCCCACACATGGAAATACGAAGGACTTGGAAGGCTTACCGGCTTAGACTATGCAGAATGCAGACAACAATTGTCTGCTATCCCACAACCAGTATTTTTTCAACTAATGGTAGACATCATCACAGTTAAAGCCACAAGCAATTACAAATTCTGCGCTAAGGTTTGGAATGTCTCAGCTCACAATTGATCATAAAATTAAAAAACGCAGATACAGATCGTTGTAACTTACTCATACTCTACATAAACCGGCTGATGACATCAATAAGAAGTCCCTTGAATTCAACCCACAGGGAACAAGAGGAATAGTCCGCCACAAAAATACTTGGAAACGCTAAGTACAAGCAGAATTACAAAAGTTGGCATAAAGCATTATATAGAAATCGATCGAAATCAAATATGGAGGCCCTATATGCCTTGTAGGAATTTTTCAGGAGTATATATATGTACAATTTACAGATATAATGAGTAATGAGTGCAATGTACATTGTACTTTGCACACATATATATTTTGTTTATTTTATTTAACTAGGCGATATCCAATACCATGAGTTTAGAGAAAGGGTCTTAGTTCCAACTAATTGGTTATAAAAAATATGCATAAATAAAATCTGAGTGATATTGTAATAAATTTGTTGCCTACCGACATGAAATAGTCGAAAAATAGACCCTTATTACCATTACATACCAAAATCTAGAAAAATCTATTCCAAATTTTTGTTTTATATATTTAAGTGAAGGTCGGAGACTAAATTATGGGGCTAATTTATGGTGTAATAAATTTGTTTTTTGAGCAATTTAAGTTGATCTCATAGTGTTCATTTGTAATGGGGACTAGGTCTGAACATGCACCGATTCTTACCTATTTCAATACCGTCCACATCATGTCCATGAACAAATTTCATAAAAATATATTCATATGTTATAAGGGCACGAAGACAAACAGACATACAAACAGGCAGACAAATGTGAGACGGACGGACGGAAATCGTTATACCGAATCAGAAAATGATTCTGTGTAAAACCGTATAACAAAAAGTGGGTCAAATATATTTGGTAGTTACAGACATAAGAACAAACTCATTACACCCTCACTACAGCGTGGTGCAGGCTATAATTAATCTGGTCAAAAATTGGTGGTTATATATAATGACCACATAATTACATATAATTATTTTTCACGGTTTCTCTTTTTGAAAATTTTAGAATTTAATATGATAAATAATCGTACCAACGACTAAAGTACAATTCTATTTTACGATTGTTGTTTTGTTTGTTTAGCAAAATGGCGTTTTAAAATTACTTTGAAATAAACTTGCTTATGAAAATTGTTAATTTTCAATTTATGTTTTAGATAAATAAAAAATAAAGCTCAGCTGTTGTCTCTCATATAAACAAAACCAAGAGTAACTAAAAGTGTGTATGTACAACACTTGGTGGGTTGTACGTTGTGCAGCAAGTGTTGTAAATGTTTAATGTCATTAGTTTGGTTTAGTTTTACATTTTTTCATTCCAAACCTTAAAACAACCCAATATTAAATATATAAAAAAAATACATACAAACATTTATAACACGTTATACACTTTTCATATACAAAAGTATCATAATGTACTTTAAAATAATTTAATACTCGTCTCGTGTCTTCTTTTACAAATACAAACATATATATATACATATATATATAAATAAATATTCATGTTTATATGTACGTATGCATCGACATGAATCTGTAGTATATGGGTTGTATGACAGCTGACAAGCGTTTATCATCATCAAATCGAGATGAAGATTAAGAAATAAACAAAAAGGCAGTAGAAGATAGAAAATAGTTGTAAATATAAATACGTATGTAGTTATTATTTTTTTTTTTTAGCTAACATTATTATAAACTAGCAGAGTCCAGCCCTCGAAATTCGATTGCAAATTCTAGGAAATTTTATTTTATCATTCAATTTATTTCTTTCAATGTTTTTTAATCTATTTAATTCATTAAGTTTATTTCATCTATATATATAAAATTCATTTTCTGTTTGTTTATTTGACCGCTATACAAATTTTTATTTTTCAACGGATTTTCCTGAAATTTTGTACGCACGATCTCTATACCCCAGGAAAAGTCGCAATATACTTTTCACCGCCCACGCCTATTTTTACGCCCACTTTTTATGTAAAATTCATTTTCTGTTTTTTCATATTTGTTCACTATACAAATTTTTATTTGTTAACAGATTTCTCTGAAATTCGGTACACACGATCCCTGTACTCCAGCTAAGGTCACTATATACTTTTCATCGACCACGCCTACTTTTACGCCCACTTTTTGTATACAATTCGTTTTCTGTTTTTTGGTATATTTGTTTGCTATACAAACTTTTATTTTTCAACGGAATTCTTTGAAATTTGGTATACAGGATCTCTGTACTCCAGTAAAGGTCGCCATATGCTTCGTACCGGCCACGCCTACTTTAACGCCCACCTTTTGTATACATTCATTTTGTTTTTTTGGTATATTTGTTCCCTATACAAATTTTTATTTTTCAACCGATTTCTCTGAAATTTGGTACACACGATCTCTCTGCTCCAGGGAAGGTTGACATATTCTTCGTAGCGGTCACGCCTACTGTTACGCCCACTTTTTGTATACAATTCATATTTTGTTTTTTGGTACATTTGTTCGCTACACAATTTTTTTTTTAACGGATTTCTCTGAAATTTGCTACACACGATCTCTGTACTCCAGAGAGGTCGCCATATGATTCTTGATGGCCACGCCTACTTATACGCCCACTTTTTATACAAAATTAATTTTCTGTTTTTTGGTATAATTGTTCACTTTTTCTAGGGATGTCTAAAATTTGGTCACACGATCTCTATACTATAGGGAAGGTCACCATATGCTTCTTACAGACCACGCCTACTTTGCGCCAACTTCTATGTATATAAAACTCATTTTTTTCCTTTTATTTGTTTCTTTATTTGATTGCTATACAAACTTTTATTTTTCAATGGCTTTCTCCGAAATTTAGTACTTATTCCAGGGAAGGTCGCCATATGATTTTTACCGACCACGCCTGCTGTTACGAACAATTTTCATATAAAATTCATATTTTGTTGTGTGGTATATTTCTTCCCTATACAAATTTGTACTTTTCAACGGATTTCTCTGAAATTTGGTTTACGCGGAAAAACCTACACAGTGAACAAATTCCCAAAACTTAAAAAAAGGTACCCAAAAGAAATGAACAAATTCCCCATTTTTTTTAATCGAAATAAAAAAAACATACTCCCCAAACTCATTCTTAAATTTTTACATATTTTTATTAAATGAATTTTGTTAAATATTTATTTTAGTGAACATTTGCATACTGCTCTCAATATATGTCCTACAATAAATGCATTTAAAATGATTATTGTTTTCAATAGCATCATTTCGTTACGCGGAAGCTACGCGCACGGGGAATACAGCTTAGCTAGAATATCGGAATGATCTGAAAAATACATTTTGACAATTAAAATAAGTTGGCAACAGGTGCGCGGCAGCACAGGAGTGGTTTCCAAACGCGCGGACGCGACGCGATCTCGGAACACAGCTCAGCTAAAATATCGCAATGCACTAAAAAATATGTCTTAAGAATTAAAATGAGTTAACGAGAACAAAGCGGCAGCACGGGTAGTAGCTGCGAGAAAGCGGCGCGAGGCGCGCGGAACACAGCTAAGCTAAAATATTGCAATGCTCTAAAAAATATGTTTTAGGAATTAAAATAAGTTAACGAGAACTAAGCGGCAGCACGGTAGTAGCTGCGAGGAAGCGGCGCGAGGCGCGCGGACGCGACGAATGCGGATGCGACGCGCTCGCGGAACACAGCTCAGCTAAAATATCGCAATGATCTGAAAAATATATTTTGGCGATTAAAATAAGTTGACAACAACTGCGCGGCAGCCAAACGCGCGGAAGCGGATGCGACTCGCTTGCGGAACACATCTTAGTGAAATGTCGTATGATAAATTTTATCTACTTATGTGAAATAATTACCTGTTGATCAAAATAGACCACACATATACTATAAGCAGTTGCTTAAAGAAACCTTGCGACACAATATTAAACGTCGCATTAGTCTTTCATTTCTGAAATTTGAATTTGACGTTTCTGCTCAATGATGATCACTTATTGAATGAAGTAATTCAGCATCTTATAAAAAACTTCTAAATTAAAAAATCTAAAAATTTTTAATTGAAATTAAAAACGAATTTACTTCCCATACAAATTTTTGGGGAGAAAGTTCATTTTATTGGCGAATTTGTTAATTGGGGACTAAGTACTCAGCGCCTGGTAAGCATAGTGAACCATTTTTCAAGCCAAAGGCCTTTTTATCCCGGGCAGGACCGGGTAAAAACAGCTAGTTATAAATATTTGTTGAACACACAGAAATAAAGTCCACCTTGTATGCCACCTAAAGGTATTAAAATTTTTGGCAATTCACAATTGAACACAGGGTATGTGTTATGCAGTTATTGTAATGAAATCTGTATGTTAACTTTCGTGTTGCATAATGTAAGGTTGATTGTGCACGCATAACTCAACGAATTTAAACAGTTTATAGCTCAAAAGAAAGAGCTTGATCCACTGAGTGAAATGATCAAGATCCATTCAATAGAAGAGGAGCTATGAGAATTCGAATGGCTTGAGTGAATGTCTCGGTTAAGAAATGTACAGGGAAGAATCGCGTTTGAGTATAACATGAGTAAGGTAGGAGTTGAGTAAATTTCATTGATTGATGACACATCCGTGTTTAAATAACTTTCATTAAAAAAATGACCGGCCGGATAGAACGGCCAGACGGACTGACTTTAGTTTTAACAAATTTTTTTAATATATAAGATGGTGCATGGAAGCACTATGGTCCGCACAGCACATGAAAACATGTTTATAGATTTAAAAATTGAATCAGAAATAAATAAATAAATTCTTTAAAAATCCAACTCTAATTCATTGCCATTCGTTTGCCATTTCTAACAGTTCTAACAATTGAACGAGTAAATTCCTTATGAAAATAAACATATGAATTTAATGAATTCATTTACAGAATTACAAAATTGTGAAGAACTTAATTGACTCTAATAAAGAGATAAGAGATTTCGGTAAAAGTAATAAAGACCTATAAAATTTTTTCGGAACAGGCCAACTTCGCTATAAAATAAGTTCTGCGAAAGGATAATCAAATTTGAATAATAATGTTAGAGGTAGTACTTTTCATTGTAAGTTATTTCCAAATTTTTCTTATTTATTTCCAGAAGTCTCCAATGAATTGTCAGCTACTTAAGTAAGAGCTAGTTAAAATTGTTATTTTGAAAAATTCAATTGATATTTTCTGAAACAAATTTAATTTATTCTGAAATACATTTTATAATTTCTGAAAACTATTTGACGTTTTCTGAAAAACTATTGATACTACGAGTATCTGAAATTAGTTTATGATTTCTGAAATACCATTGATTACACAAGGGAACAATGGTTCTGTTGATTAAGAACTGAATATTGTTTTTAAGGTTATTTGGGACGCTGAATCCAAATCTGCTCGACTTTTCGAGATATACCGTTATGTTCAAAATTAAGGCACTTCCGCTACATATATTGGAATAACTTGAAAACGGTTCACCATATTAAATTAAAAAAAAAATCCGAAACTCGCAAACAATATTCTCTTAAAGCCGTGCTTACTTTGTTTTTAAATTTTCCAAGTAGTTTTAGAGATATCGTTCAAGTTTTGAAAAAAAAATTAAAATTTTTAAAAAAAAAACATTTTTTTTGTTCTTTAAAAATTCCTAAAAAATAAAAATGGGACAAAAATCACAGTTTTGGTCTACAAACAGTTAGTTAAATATATTTCGAATAAAATTAGCTTTACTTCATTGCAATCGGTGCACAACTTTTGATTTTGTTCACGATTTACTGAATTGATATAAATCGCGATTTCCATACAAAAATAACATTTTCTAATGTGTAAGTGTTTGTATGTAATAAGTTAGTTTTTTATGATTCTAAGAGTTAAAAAAATTAAGTAATAAAAAAAGATTATTTCATTTTTATGGTTGCGGTAGCAAACTCATAACGCCTATAAATTTTATTGTCCCTTTATGACACCTAGTCAGTTCACAGTCAATTAAAGAGAAAAAAGAAAAGTCCACTTGTTTTTATTGATGTGTGGTTTACCGTTGGTAACGGATGATTTTTTAAAGGAATTCCCCTGAACACATGTGTTCATTCATAAGTGACTGTCAATAAAATTGTGGATATAATTTTTTTTGGTACTTCAGTAAAAAACTACTAAGTATTTTTATCGGTTCATTCAACCAATTTTCCTCATTCAACAAGTGTTTACGAAAGCGAAAAGTATAACGACAAAAAATATAAATCATTTTACATTGAACATTTAATCAGTCAACACAAAAAAGTTCAATTTTGTTCCCGTGTGTTATTTATTGAAAATTGTGTTACTTTGATATATATACTTCAAAATTGTGCAATGGCTACGTCAAGAAACACCTGTAAAATCAATCCCAACTATTTTTGTAACATATGTGGCGAATACACGTTTATAAAAAATAGAAAAAGTGTGTCAGATTTTATTAAAAAAATTTATTTTGACTACTTCGGATTTACCATGGAAACCCGTGACAAGTACTGGATTCCTAATACTGTATGTAAAAACTGTGTAGAGTATTTAAGGTTATGGGCAAACAAGCAACGGACCCACTTCAAGTATAAAACACCAATGATCTGGCGGGAACCTTCGAATCATTATGATGATTGTTATTTTTGCGCTGTCAACATAACAGGCATTAATAAAACAAACCGGTCTAAATGGATTTATCCTAACGTGTTGTCTATTACCCAACCAGTCCTGTACTCTAGTGAGGATTCAGAACCACAACCATCTACATCTACACACAATTTCCACGACTTACGACAAAATGTTCCTTCACCAATTTCTGAATTTGGATCAGATGACTTGCATTTAGATATTTCTTCTGAACGCGAGCAATTTAATCAGGAGGAGCTTAGTGATTTAGTGAGAGACCTTGGACTTTCTAAAAAAGCATCTGAAATTCTTGCTTCTCGATTAAAGCAAAAAAATCTGTTAACCCAAGGAACAACAATTTCATACTACCGTAACAGAGAAAAAAACTTACTTCCATTCTTTTCCGAAGACGATGAATTTGTTTATTGTTCAGATGTTCCTGGTTTAGTAACAGCGATGGGATTAGAGGACTATGATCCAAATGACTGGCGACTATTTATAGATTCTTCTAAACGCAGCCTAAAATGTGTACTTCTGCATAACGGTAATAAATTGAGTTCGTTGCCCATTGCACATTCAACTAAAGCTAAAGAAGAATATTCTACAATTGCCTCAGTTATAAATAAAATAAAGTACAACGAACACCGCTGGCTAATTTGTGTGGATCTAAAAATGGTGAATTATCTTCTAGGCCAACAAGGTGGCTACACAAAATATCCGTGTTTCATTTGTTTATGGGATAGCAGAGCCAGATCTGAACACTGGAGTAAGAAAGACTGGCCTTCGAGGGAAGCTATGGTTCCAGGAAACCACAATATAGTTAATCAACCACTTGTGCCCAGGGATCGCATAATACTGCCACCTCTCCATATCAAGCTAGGACTTATGAAACAATTTGTCAAAGCTCTCAACAAGGACGGTGATTGTTTTAGATATATCAGTAAAAAGTTCAACAATTTGAGTTCGGAGAAACTGAAAGCTGGCATTTTTGATGGCCCTCAAATCAAAAAATTAATCAATGATGAAAATTTTAGCAATTCCATGACAGATATTGAAAGAAATGCTTGGAATGAATTTGTTTGGATAGTGCGCAATTTCCTGGGAAACAAAAAGGGTGAGCACTATTCGGACCACGTGGATAACATGTTGTCACATTTCAAGCAGCTTGGTTGTAATATGAGCATTAAGGTGCACTACCTACACAGCCATTTGGATTGTTTCCCTGAAAATATTGGAGACTTCAGTGAAGAACAAGGTGAACGTTTCCATCAAGATATCCGCACTATAGAGGAGCGGTACCAGGGTCACTGGGATAAGCATATGATGGCGGACTATTGCTGGAGCATTAAAACCAATCCCTCTAAACAAGGTTATTTAAGAAAATCTTATAAAAGAAAATTTTTCGATGAGTTGTAATTACATTGTAATATTTGTGTATTAAAATTTTTTATTTTTCTTTAAAATTCTCTTTTTGTGTTAAATTAAAAAGTATAGCTGACCATAAAAATGAAATAATCTTTTTTTATTACTTAATTTTTTTAATTCTTAGAATCATAAAAAACTAACTTATTACATACAAACACTTACACATTAGAAAATGTTATTTTTGTATGGAAATCGCGATTTATATCAATTCAGTAAATCGTGAACAAAATCAAAAGTTGTGCACCGATTGCAATGAAATAAAGCTAATTTTATTCGAAATATATTTAACTAACTGTTTGTAGACCAAAACTGTGATTTTTGTCCCATTTTTATTTTTTAGGAATTTTTAAAGAACAAAAAAAATGTTTTTTTTTAAAAAATTTTAATTTTTTTTCAAAACTTGAACGATATCTCTAAAACTACTTGGAAAATTTAAAAACAAAGTAAGCACGGCTTTAAGAGAATATAGTTTGCGAGTTACGGATTTTTTTTTAATTTAATATGGTGAACCGTTTTCAAGTTATTCCAATATATGTAGCGGAAGTGCCTTAATTTTGAACATAACGGTATATCTCGAAAAGTCGAGCTGATAGAAAAAAACCAAGTGCAGATTTGAAATCAGCGACCTCAAATTAGTAAAAATTTGCTATAAATTTCAAATCAACACAAAAAAAGTTCAATTTTGTTCCCTTGTGTTATTTTTGAAAATCAATTGGTATTTTATGAAATTCAATTGAATATTTTTGTAAATCAATTGGAAAATGTGAAGAGATTCCTGTGATCGTAATTAATTTTAATAAAATTTAAAATTTCATAATTTTTCAATTTGTTCTTTAAACTAGTCTCTTTATAATAACGTAAATCTGATGAATTATTTATATAATTATGCAGTTTCAAAAATGAGAAGTACTTTCAAACAAATTAATTATTTCATTACATACAATGTAATCACTATTTTAATAATTGTTGTTGTCTTTTTGTATATAAATTTTGAAATGAAATTAATATTTGCCATGCATTTATTAATTTATTGTATTTTCACTAAATTAAATGTCAACTAACAATAAGTGTCTAAAAAAAAAGCTTTTAATATTAAGTTCAAACAATGCTAACAAATGTTATGAAGTCGTGAGTATCCCTCCTACTTTATCGTAGGTGGCCACCAATTTAACAATTTAACAAACTTTATCGAAGGCTTGCGATCTAAGAAGTATTTTTCTTCTAGCTGTGAAGAATTCGTTTCATGGTGCTGTGTTTGTTTCTGAATCCAAAATGATGTTTTGGAATTACGTTTTTGTTTTGTTTTATTTTTACAGCTGTAATTAAGTTTTCATTCATAAATTTTACAAAGTTTTGACTAATTCGATAAAGGCTTAAATTTTGTATGATATTTACCTGGCTTGGTTATTATTGTAACGAGTGAAACTTTTTATTTTGTTGGGCAAAGAATTATGTATAATATTCAATGTAAAGGTTTGTTTTCAAGGTACCGAGGGTAACTCAAAAACATCCCATTAACGATCTTATCAATCTCATGTGATATTTTGGGGCTTAATTCAAAAACAGCCTTTTCAAACATTTATAGTAGCTAGCAACTCTACTATAAGAATACGAACAGATCTCCATTTTCACTATCAATTTTGGGCCGACCTTCATTCGATTTTCATAATTGAGGCCTACATGAGGCAGGTTGTTTTAGATTATTCACGACACGCCATAACGAACAATAAGTCTTGAAGTTGGGTCGTAATTTTATAATATTTTTTTTTTGTAGTCTTTCAATTGTTCCATCAGTTGTGTATATCTGTGCAGTTGCCATTGTTATCGTACTCTTCGTTTTTCAATTAAGAGTCATTCAATGAGTGCTGATAAAATTTTTATTTTTTAATCTATCTGTTAACTTTTCTGTGAGCTTAGTGCCTACTAGCAGTAATACAATTTTTCGGGGGGTTCAAAACCGTGTCAAACGTGGGTGTATATTCATCGGAGGGTCCAATGACGATTTTACTTGCACCAATTCCATTAAAATGGGTTTTGCTACTGCAAAGTCTGTAATATCTGACCTTTTCTAATTATTTTTTGACCAGTTGAATGGCTATCCGTTTGATCATGTGTGCTTGCCACTATAATAGTTGGCTGCAGGAAATCGGGAACTTATTGAATGAAAGAAATTTTCGTACTGATTATCTGTAATTAGAGGGGCGAATATTACTAATTTCGTATAAAATTGTTTAAGACAGATGGTTTCAACAAATATCTAACGTTACAAAAAATTGTAATCGAGATATTATCAAAATAACTAGTCCTGCTCTGCCTCTAAGGTCTGGTTTATCATATATTGAGTTACTTGTTCTTGGTTTTTCTAGTATTAATAGCGCAAATTGTATTATGGCAACATTGCTAATTGATTGTACTAGCGTGTCGATCGTTCATGTATATCCCTGGGTGATCTGCTCTTAAAACATTTGTGTGTAATTGGAATTGGGTTGAAGGTAATGTGGAGCAATATTGAACTATTATAAAATAAGGACTTAAAAAACGGAATAATAGATAAATTCTACTGCTGTGCCAAAGCAAACGAACATATTTGCGAAATATTCTACGAATAAATCCATAATTTCACAAATTGTCAAGAAATATCATGACGACTCAACATTTAGGCGGCAGGCCTCATAAAACGAGTCAAAGTGTATACTAAAGTATTGAAAAAAATTAATACATACTTTTAAATTTTGTTATTTTTTTCTGAAGTTAATCTATTTAATGTAAATAATTTTCTTTTCTAAATAAATAAAACATACGAATTTTTAAAATAATAAAAGGGTTTTTAATTGTATGATCCAATTTTTTGCTATTGACCGTTCAAAAGTCCTTTTATTATCACACACTGTGTGTAGGGAAATATCATGTTTATACCAGACTAACTTGGCTTCAGTAAAGCAACAAACGCATTTCCAAATTGTAGTGTGGTTTTCGCCATTAGTGGTTAAATCTAACCTAAGAGTACAACAAACATATTTGGAGTCAATGAACTTATTTATACCTACAATTAAGGAGGAAAATATATTAATTTTTTCCTCTTACCAGAAGTGATCATTTGATAACACGAAATTTATTTGCATTGTAGGCCAATTGTAAAATATAGCATATTATAAGAAATTCAATTTTACTAAAACAAAATTGGTGTCATTCATGAAAATGATATTGTTTAAATTTAATTGTTTTTAAAGTTAGAACTGCATTTTAGTTGCATGTTAAAACATAAAGCAAATAAAAAAAAAATAAGAAAAATTACTTAACACACTCACAAACTAAAGGAATAAATTAACAAAAATTTTAAAGAAAAACATACAGACTAAAGCGACTGTGGACTGGAAAACAGCAAAAAGAAATACTAGTAGCTAACAACTCGATTTCAGTAAATTATTTTAAATTGTCTTTTAATGTAAATTAATTTTTCATACGACCTAAGATTGCTGTTGATGTTATTTGTTGTTATTGTTGTTGTTTGTTATATTACTGGTGCTGTTGCTGCTGCTGTCAGTGTTGTTGATGTCTGTTTGGTACAACCGCCACTGCATGTTAGTTACTTCTTTATTTGAAGTTGGAAAGATGTTAAGTGTCCGCAGACGATATTTGTTGTAAGCAGTTAAGGTGCAGTTTTGCTTTATATTGTGTGCTCCTGGAATCAGGGCCCTAGTGGTTCGTTAGTTTCTTTCAAAAGAGAATATTTTAAGAATGAAAATAACTAAACACAATTTTAAAAGCTAATGGTAATTTTAAATTGATATGCAGAATAATCGAACTGAGCTGCTAGTTTTCAACAAATATTCAGCCGAATTCTGAATTTTCCGCGGATTTTTTGCCCGAGAAAACAATCCTCCTGTTCCAAATAGACAGGGAAACAAAAATGAAGGACAGAGAATTTCGTTTAGTTTTGGGTGTTAAATGTAAATAAATAAAAAGGGAAAGGGAAAAGGGAAAAATTCCCGTGGAATTCTTATTTAAAATTGGGCTAGTTATAACCCATCTTCATTTCATACAATTAAAGAAAATTGCAAATTTTTGACTTTTTAAAAATCGACGTGATAAAATTACATCTAATGCATCTTTATTTACATAATTATAAAACGATTTGCATTTTCTACTAATATCTTTAAAGGCTGGTTTGTCTGCTGTCTTTTTACATAATTCTAATGCTCACAATCAATGAAAAGGGGACTTAAATCAATGCGCCCTTTGTTGTTTAAGCTTTTTTTTAAAGATAATTTAACCACTGTACCTGTAATACGTCACCGTATATTTGTATACAGAAATGTGTGGGTTTAGTGGATGTTCTAAAGTTTCATGTATACAGCCTCTTCAAAAATTATTTTGTCTTTATATTTAAGGCTCCTTTTATGGTTTATGCGAAATGAAGTGAAATTTATCAATTTTGTTGATTTTCGTCTTCCAGAAACATATGCAATTTACTTCAAAAATGAAGCCAATACATTTTAGCTTAACACTGTATTTCAATTGACTGCGTGAACAACTTAAATTGAAAAATATTAAAAAAGCTGCCACGGCACCCAGACTCAAGTCGAAAGCACCAAAGCATATCATGTGTAGCAAATGAAGGTAGATATCGATAAATGAGTAGTATCTCTAGCATACAACACCAAACAGCAACCAATATCTGCTGTGTATAATGTTCAGTATGTTCTTTGATCTATGTAAAGGTTACTTTTATACCCTATACCAATTGTGGTCAGGGTATATATAATTTTTGCTGAAGTTTTGTAACTACCAAAAATATTATTATTATTAAACCGGTTGGTTCAGAATCACTTACTGAGTCAAGTTAGCTATGTCCGTCCGGCTGAGTGTCCATGTAAACTTTTTAATCAAACTGCAGGTCATAGATATGTATATATTATGATGAAATTTTCTATATAAGTTTTTATCAGCCATAGGATAAACGCTATTGAAATTGCTGAAAACCGGTTCTTTTTGCCACCTAATTCCTACACAAATGAACCCTATGAAATTGTCTTAAATTGCCAAAAGATCCAAATTATCCTATAGATCTCGGTCAAATTTTGATTGTCATATAAAGCTGCTTCCCGTTCTTCACTTAAATCTATCAAAAGCCAAAACTATTGCACAGATTTTCTCACATTTGGTGTTATATGTTTTCCCAAAAAGTAAGTGACTTTACACAGTACGGTCAAAATTGGACCATTTTTGGGCCTAGTCCCCATATAAATATTGCATCTAAAGGAACATTTGTTTTATGCTTATTTTCTATATCCAATTAGTTTGCCCTAAGACCCTTGCTCTAAATGAATGGCATAGGGTATCGTATAGTCGATCTAGACCGACTATGATATTCGTAATTGTTTGATACTGTCCATTCTGTGTACATGTACATTAATGATGAATTTTGTTTTGTGACATAACAGGGGTGGAGCTGCAATTTAGAAAGTGCTTCCTTATTCATTGTAGATACAATAAATTAATTTTAACGAAAATAGCAGTAGCATTATCGTAGAGTTTTCCGAAAGATATCCTAAATTATAAATTCGGGTTCCAGGATCGTTTTAAATTAAGGGTCATGATATTTTTCAAAGCCAAATTTTCATGATATTACAAAAAAACTTAGATATCTTATAAAATGCAACAATAAAAAAGGAAACCAAACTTTTTTAACTGCCCAATCTCATATTTACGGTGCAAAAATGTTTTTAATTTTTATCCAAATGAACCATATATCATTGGGCATATAATGCTTGTGTTATTTCATTAAATCAATAAATTTCAGAGGCTTTATATGGCAGTACATATGAATTTTCAATCAAAACTCACATAAACTCACATAAATCCCGAACTGACTCTTATCTTCGGTGATGGCAATCGTATATTAAATACATACAATTAAGTATCAATAATTTAATTTTTATGAATACCAAGCCAATATGTACATACTGGTATATATTTTTCTACATAAATGACGAAAAAAAAACTAATTCTATTTGAAAAATAATGTGCTTACTGTAAAAATATTGATTTTATGGAAATTATAAAAAAAACGAAGTTTAAAGAAGAACTAAGATAATCTTGCCATAAGATTTGTTCAAGATCTTTCAGATGACGATTTTTCAAGGCTATTGTCATCGCTATCGCATTCATCGCTGTCATCAGTTTCAATTTTAGACTCGAATGCGGGATCTACTGCAACTTCTAAAAATTCTCCATCATCAGGATCATGATGAACACATGCCTACTCGCTAATTTGCGCAAGTATTGTACTTGGCGACTTCTTCCATCTGTGTATCCGTGATTTCTTGTTTTATTAAAATGAGTTTGAAAATCACCTAATTTCAAATGTCATAGTAACTTGATGATAGCTTGCGCCTTGCTCATAAGATTCTGTGGCCAATTACTTGCTGAAGTAATCCAGATGATGATTTACATAATGAAACTTCAAGGAAAGTAATTTTTTCCATCAGATAATTAAAAGTGTCTCATTCAGCAATATATTGATTGACGCTAAATTACTTGGAAGGCAATCAAAGAAGTACTAAAAAGCTTATTGGGATAGCATCATTCTCGAAAATTGTCGCCCTTAAAAATTTATTATTTACATCATAATTTACATTATTTCCTATAGTACTTCCACATTGACTTGGAATTTCTCACCGCCCAGACAATGACCACCCAAAAGTTCCACAGTGCTAAAATTCTTATCAATTTTTTTTCAGACATTTTTTTTTCTATTTTGTAATATATATTCTTTTTTTCAATTTTAAGCATATAAATTCCTTTCAATTCCTTATAAAGTTTTCATAACTATGAATTTTTATACCCTATACCACTATGTGGTTTGGGTATAACGACTTTGTGCTGCTGTTTGTAACTACCAAAAAAATTTGACCTAGACTCATCTTTTATTATACCGATCGGCTCAGAATCACTTTCTGAGTCGTTTTAGCGATGTCCGTCCGTCCGTCTGTGGGTCCATGTAAACTTTGTAATCAAACTACAGGTCGCAAATACGAATATGTTTTTATGAAATTTGCTGTATAAGCTTTTGCCGGCAATAGGATGAACGCTGTTGAAATTGGTGAAAATCGGTCCATGTTCTGACTTAGTCCCCATACAAATGACCCCTATGAAATCGACATAAATTGCCATAAGATCCAAATTACAATATAGATCTCAGGCAAATTGGATTTTTATGTGTTTGGTATATCCATTAATCAGTAGTCCAAAAATAGTCTCTATAGAACAATTCTTAGTTATTGGCCCCATATAGAGCTGTTCCCGATCTTCAGTTAAATTTATCAAAAAACAAAAATGTTGCACAGATTTTCATCAAATTTGGTTCGTGTATATTTTTTCAAAAAACAGGTGACTTTACCAAATATGGTCAGGATCGGGGTATTTTTTGACCTAGTCCACATATAAATATAGCACCCGCTATGAACTTTTTCAAATCTACAGCCAAAAAATTAATAACAATGCACTCAAATTTGGTTTTTGCTTATTTTCTATATCCAGTTAGTTGGACCGAAGAGATAGGGTTTCTAAACCATGGTATAGGGTATCGTATGGTCGGCCTAGACCGACCATAATTTTCTTACTTGTTTTTTAGATAAAAATTGTTTAGATGAATCGGTCATTTCAAAAACCTCATATGTCACTCAATTAGAATTTTTCAGGAATAAAAACTGTTTCGTACAGAGACAAATGAGTTTTAAAGGACTTTTTTATGCTTAATTTAGTTTTTGAGTAGAGAAAATTTAAATAGCGAATACAATCCAAAGTTTATTGATAAAAATAATGAAAAAAAAAAACTGAAAAACTGTTCTTGAATTATGTTGTTTTAGCGAGAAATATGGTTAGTTGTATGTAATTTAACCAAAACAATCGAGTAATCATATTTTCTATTGCTTGTTATTGAATATTACACTTTTAGATAATCTTAACATTTTACATAAGGCTGTCCCAAACAATTTTTCGATTTTCATGGGGTCCCCCAGCACTTTTTGAAAGATTATAGGATAAAGTATTTTTGTGAGTTTTTTCAGATTTTTCGGAAGAGGTTTAGAGGTCGCTAAAGTCGAATTTTACCCAAAAATCGGGTTTTCCGGACATTTTTCGAGTTTTACTTATTACTTGACCCATAACCACGATTTTCTTTGTTTTAAAAGAAAAATGTTCAAACTTTACGTTTCATAAGTTTCGGTATTTTTTTTTTTGCCCATTTGTATACCCTTAATGACATTTTTTTCGTAAATTATGCATAAATTTGGAAAGTAATGCTTTGTAACTTTTAAAATTTCTATCAAAGTTAAAAAAAAACTAATAACGCAGTTTAAAAGGTGGATACAGACTGAGTCATTTAAAGAAAAAATTATTGAATTTGCTCTTACCGTTTCAAAGTAATTTCCTTTTTGCGCTTTGTACCAATTTTGTGAAATTAAAAATATTCTAGGGGTGTTTGCAAGTAATGCATTGGATTTGTTTTAATGTTAGTTTTTATTTTTTCTTTTCAAATATGAAATATGGGTGGTTCTTTGTTCTGTTGCAATGAGAGTCAATATGGTTGATGTTGAAACATAATATTTTCATAAACATTTTCAATTCTTTTAGAGTCAGTCAAAGCCAACATAAATGTCGACAATGTATTAATTTTATTTTGACTGAGGCAGCAGTCGGAAAAAGGATATAAATACTTAATATGTGGCCCAATATTATTTTTTATATAATGCATCAACATTGAACAAACCTCATTGGCTCCTTTGTTAGCAATGCCTTCGTGATAAATGTAAAATATCAATTTGCCTGTTTTTAAGTCCTTAATACCAAAACAGTGAACCCGTAATTGACGTAACTAAAAAATTTTTGTATAGGTATGCGAGGCAATGGATTACGCAATAGATTTTGCATAAAATCGAATGTTATAGCTGTAACATCATCTCGTTCCTTACAAAGATCTTGAACTGGTGAAATTTTGTTGTAAAGCTTCTTGGCACGTCTTTTCACATTTTCACACCGAGATCTGGATATTTTTCGTTAAACATTGAATGCAATTCTTTGACATCCAATCGTGCATCAAGATATTCAATGTCTTTTCCTGCGTAATATGCGTTTTTCCTAGGAAAGAAGAGGATGTGTTTTTTTTGGGCATCTTTCAGGAGGCAATGTATTTCCTTTCGGGTGACATCCTTTGTTATCTGTAGGACTCTTCCCTTCATTAAATAAATCACATAGTCTGCAAACTCTCGCTTCAGTAACTCCATATAGGCTGAGAAATGCTCTCTTGCAGACTTTAACTTTATCAGTTTGTTTTAAAACATGGAACATGGAAAAGCATTTTGCTTCTGTGTAGAATTTCCTTTTCGAAAATGCCTCTGTTTTATATGTGAATTATCAACAAGTGATTGAAAAAATATATCCTGCTAATTTTTTGTAGAAAAGAAGTTAATTTTCTAAATCCAAAAGTCCATGTCATCTTGGTGGAAATTCGCAAAACACTCCTTCTTACATCTGCAATAAATAAGCGACATATTAGGTTTATTTAGGCCCCGATAAAAAACGTAAACTTAATAAAGGTGTGTGGAAAATTTGCCTGCAATTTTCACCGATAGATCTCGGAGCTATTTGTTTTCATCGATAGTTATTATATACCTGTCCTTTAACTTCAGAATTTTTTACAAAATATCTTTTATAGTTTGAGGGATTACACGTTCTCTTCTTTTGCGGCTCACCATCACTCTTAGTTTCACTTGAAGACATTTTTCAAGCTAAAATTATTTTTCGTACAAAATTGTTGACTAAAAGACAAGTGAAGTTAACGAATCTACAAATATGACATTGATGGCAATTGTTGTCAAACTGAAAGATTGGAATATTGTTGAACCAATCAAAACAAAGCAAAATTTGCTTTGAACTTGATTTAAAAAAATTTGATTTAAATTTAATTCAAAACGTCAAACTCAGTCATAAGCTACTCCCGCCATCTAGTAGTGCATGCAAAAACCTCTTAAGTCACTGACTAATGTTGTTTATGCAATGAACGCAGTATTATTGAAAGAGGAAGGAATGCATCGACTTACGTGGTTTTTTCAGAGAACGCGCATCTCCCTTTAGGGAACCATTTTCAGCAACAAAAAAGCATGTTGTAAAAAATTGTGTATTAGGACGTTTCCGAAATGACCAATTCAAAAATACTTTCAATATTTTTGTTGATTTTTTTTAAATTTTTGTAATAATATTGAAAAATTATGGTTTATATTACGTTTACATCTAAGGAAAATCTAGTAGATTTTACTTGAAATCTATTTCAAAATCTATACCGTTTACATCTTACTTTTTGAAATTTTGTGAGATTTTGTTTCCACAACAATAAACAGCTGATTAAAATAAATCATATGAACTAGAAATACCAAAAATTTCAAAACAATAGCAAAATGGAAATATGGATTTTATTATTATATTATGCATGAAGAATGAAAAAAGCACATGCTGAAATAGAAATTTTTCAAAAAAAAAAACATCAGCATTTGTTAAATGTATTGTTTGAACAACAAAATCAAATTCATTTTGCACAATTATTATATAGCAGATGGGAATGGGCACATATGTATAAATATAAAAAATTATAACAAATATTTTTTTGTTATAGACTCGTCATTTTTATTAACTTGTTTCTTTTGTTTTTGTTTTTAAATCTCAATTTTTCAGTCACTGCGTTGTAATTTTCTACTACAATTAAAAAAAAACACAGTAGTATCATTTGGTGCTCAAGTTTAACAAGATTTTGTGAGATTTTGCTAAAATCTAGTAATGAGCTAGATTTTGTTTTGTATGTACTAGATTTTTCTTAGATGTAATCACACTGTTACAATTTATACCAAAAAAATTTCATAGTCTTGATTCGTATAATTCGGATCAATAATTTTATAATATGTCAAAATATTAATTTTTCTTATATAATTTTCCCATTATTTATTGATTTTTCTGACTATATAAGCCGGATTTCCAACACAAAATTAAACTGAAGGGTTAACAGTTTCATTAGCATTACGAGGATTCAATAATGTTTGTCAAGACTATTTTAAAAACAGCACTTTTCCACTTATTTCTTGTTTTTGATGTAAATATTTTTGCAAAACTTTCATGTGAAAATATCTAAAAGATAAAAATGTAAAAGGAAATCTAAAATTAAAAAATAAATTGAAAATTTACAAAAACAACAGTTTTCAGTTATTCAATTAAATATATTAACACCAATATTAAAAGTATTTTCATTTTTCAAAGTGTCAACCAAGTAATCAATAAATCTGTAAAATATTTCGTGTTAAATAGATTCTTTCGACACTCTTGTATTAACGATACACAATTTTTACCATTCAAACAAATGTATGAAATTAATATTTTATTGAAAACTAAACAGGAAAATCTATTCATGCAACATGTGACAATATTTTAAGTCAACTGAGTGGCAGTGTCTTAAAAGCGAACTTCTCCTACCACAACCAAATATAAAGGAAATTTACTAATACTCCTATTATGCCAAATGATAACGTGCACTTACTAGACTGACACTTATTTGAATTGTAATGTTTTATTACAATAAATTAAAGATGAACACAAAAATTTGTATTGATGATTGGTAAGCTCTTTCTAAGCTCGAACCAACACAAAATTTCAAAATTTAGGAAGGCAGTTAAATATAGTCTAGATAAACTCACATTTTTATTTAACTAAAGTGTTTAGTTTGACAAAACTCAAGGAATTAAATTTAACTGGCATCTCAAAAACCTGATCAAAGTAGTATGTTTGGCGGTCGTTATAGCACACTAGAACATCAGGGTCGAAGAAATTTTATTTGTTATACTGTCAGGTAACATATACAAAAGTACATACTTTTCACTAATAAGTTGTACTTGTGGTTATTTTTTGCTGGATAGTAATGCGGAGCTGCTATATCTCAGGAAGTTTATATTCCTTTTATTCAAAATCATAGATTATATGGGTTGTCTTCAATTCTAGTCAGTAGACTTTAATTTCATTAAAATCAGTTTTTATGTTTTTAAAATGATAAAACAGTTTTAAATCTGATAATCTGGAAAATAAATGACACCTGAATATTGATTTAAAAAGAGCTGCGGTGTGTGTGTAAGTACATATTTATCTGTATTTTGAAAAACTTTGATTCAAATCTGCATTTCTGTAGTTGTTTTTCTTGTGCCGATGTTGTTGTTTTTGTTTTTATTGTTTATATATGTTAATCCCAATGATGTTTTCATATACATATTAAATTGAACTACTGCTGAGACATCCATGGATAACTCCATACGTTGTTTGCATGTATGACTGACTTGGCATGGCGGTTGCTTGTAACAGCATCATTCCAAAACTGAAACGAGAAGCCAATTTAAAGACAAAAATTACTGAAAATAAGATGACTATCCTCTTAGTTAATATGGTTGGTTGGTTGGTTTGTTGGTTGGTGTGTTGTTAAGTAACGAGTTGTTTTTTATTTTTGTATTTTTACATTTAAAACTGTTGCTCGATGTTGATGATGCTGATGACTCCAATGCCGGCTCCATATACTATATCTGTTTATATGTATGTATAGGAGATGAGCTACAGAAAAAAACCAAGAAAATGAAATTGGTTGGATGATGTTCGGATTGCATGTTTTTGTTTAGAGCATCGGCCGGCATTCCCTTTTTGTAGCCGCATGTTCTTAATTTATTTGTTTAATTGAAAAAATATATGTTTCCCCCTCCATCGATGTCGTTGTCGTCGTCATCTTCATAATTCGCTTAACTTTACTACACAATGATGTTTTATTCTTCTTCATGTATTGTTTTTCTGTTGTTGTTGCTTTTATTTCTGTTTTTTTTCTGGGTAGATTTCATGTTGCGCATGCGCTACGGGCTTATCTTTGGTGGAGCCACTGCTAATGTTTTGATTTTGTTATTTAGATTGGAGTAGCTCTTCTAATATTTATAATGCATGAAGGATATTTAATTTAAATAAAGTCAACAGTATGAAATGCTGCGAAATAAATGAGTTGAAGATTATCAAAAAATGTTTAGATTTTATTAAAATACTCCTTATTTTACAGTTAAGAATTAAATAGCTTTTGATGAAGTTAACAGAAACAGTGTAAATTATGCATTTTTATTTATACGGATTTTTATCAAATATATATCTTAAAATCTACAGTATTTTTATCAAATATATATCTTATATTCTATTTAAATTGTTAAAAGTTTATTTGTTGATATATGCGAAAATTAAGAAAAAATTATGATTATATGAAAGTCAACAACAACAACATGCCATAATTTCGATGCGGGTCATCGAACCCAATTGTAACGTCAATTTTGTTAGACAAAATGACTAAAATGTTGTCATTAAAAAAAAAATTTTGTTGTTTAGATGGTGGCTTGCATTTTTAATAAAATATTGGGTGAAGGAAGTTATCCTGACGTTCTTAAAATACATAAGCTTATACCTATACCTAAACATATTGGATCGAATAACATTGAAAGTTTTAGGCCAATATCTATTTTATCAATTGTGGACAAAATTTTTGAAAATATAATTTTTGAACAATTCTCTAAATATCTTGAGGATATTATTTCAAAGAGAGTTCGGCTTTAAAAAAGGAGTTGGAACTGAAGAAGCAGCAGTGAGTCTTCTTGATTATATTTGTGGACAACTTGATGCAGGATTTAGTGGGGTTGCGGGTGTATGTTTGAATTACTCGAAGGCATTTGATCTGGTAAATCATAACATTTTAATTAAAAAGCTTGAAGTAATTGGAGTAGTTGGTAAAACTCTGCAAATTTTTCGTGAGTATTTAATAAATAAAAGTCAATTTGTTCAAATTGCTCAAGATAGAAGTTCCAAGATGCCAGTTAATTGTGGAGTTCCATAAGGAAGTGTCGTTGGACTATTATTATTCAAAATTTTTATAAATGATATAAAAAATACACATTTCAATGGGGAGTTATTTATGTATGCAAATGATATATGCCTATTTTATACGTACAAAAAAACGTAAGTTTTACAGACTCAAAATGAATAGGATGCAGATACATTATCTGTATTTTTTATGAAAATAAACCAAAAATAAACTTGCAAATATGATACACAGATATAATTAATTTATATTATTAATAAAAGCAAGTAAGAGTGTTAAATTCGGCCCTGCCGAATCTGTGATACCCTCCACTTGTATACTACACTCAATATTGCAACCAATGTTAGAGATGGCTACAACTTTAATAGTGTTGCGTATACTAAAAATTTAAAAGCAAAATATCTTGTTTCAAATTTGAATGCTTAAATAATTAATATTAATCTCAAAATTTCATTATTCTTATCTTATTAGAGTAAAAAAGCGATAACTTCCCTAAGTTCCTCATAGGACACCGAAGAGAAATAAATTATTTAACTCAGCCCCATAATAATGTTTTGAGAGATTAAAAGTCATGCAATAATTCAAAAAAGGGTTTCATATGATTCTTGCCAAAAAATATTTCTTAATCTTAGTTTTGCCATAGAGCAGTCAAATATCCAGACATTAACATTTAAAAAAATCAAATTTTAAAACATATTTATGACTTAGCTAGTAACCTGTAAATTTAGGAAGTGTGTCCTTAAATTAACATTTTCATATAAACAAAATGCCGGTACTGAAACTTTAAATTCGAATACTAATTAAATTTAAAGTTCACTGCTTTTCTAGTTGGGCAATTTCTATTATAAATTCTTGTTATAAAAACAATGGTTTCCTTCTCAATGTCTTCCTTAGAACTATAAGAATTTTTTGAGACCTTAGAAGTCATACGATAATTAAAAAAAATCAAATGATTCTTCGCTAAAAATTTCCAGATATTAATATTAAAAAAAGCAAATTTTAAAACATTTATATCTGAATTTAATTTATTTATTGTTTCTTAATTAATTTTTAATTTTTAATTTTTAATTTTTAATTTTTAATTTTTAATTTTTAATTTTTAATTTTTAATTTTTAATTTTTAATTTTTAATTTTTAATTTTTAATTTTTAATTTTCAATTTTTAATTTTTAATTTTTAATTTTTAATTTTTAATTTTTAATTTTTAATTTTTAATTTTTAATTTTTAATTTTTAATTTTTAATTTTTAATTTTTAATTTTTAATTTTTAATTTTTAATTTTTAATTTTTAATTTTTAATTTTTAATTTTTAATTTTTAATTTTTAATTTTTAATTTTTAATTTTTAATTTTTAATTTTTAATTTTTAATTTTTAATTTTTAATTTTTAATTTTTAATTTTTAATTTTTAATTTTTAATTTTTAATTTTTAATTTTTAATTTTTAATTTTTAATTTTTAATTTTTAATTTTTAATTTTTAATTTTTAATTTTTAATTTTTAATTTTTAATTTTTAATTTTTAATTTTTAATTTTTAATTTTTAATTTTTAATTTTTAATTTTTAATTTTTAATTTTTAATTTTTAATTTTTAATTTTTAATTTTTAATTTTTAATTTTTAATTTTTAATTTTTAATTTTTAATTTTTAATTTTTAATTTTTAATTTTTAATTTTTAATTTTTAATTTTTAATTTTTAATTTTTAATTTTTAATTTTTAATTTTTAATTTTTAATTTTTAATTTTTAATTTTTAATTTTTAATTTTTAATTTTTAATTTTTAATTTTTAATTTTTAATTTTTAATTTTTAATTTTTAATTTTTAATTTTTAATTTTTAATTTTTAATTTTTAATTTTTAATTTTTAATTTTTAATTTTTAATTTTTAATTTTTAATTTTTAATTTTTAATTTTTAATTTTTAATTTTTAATTTTTAATTTTTAATTTTTAATTTTTAATTTTTAATTTTTAATTTTTAATTTTTAATTTTTAATTTTTAATTTTTAATTTTTAATTTTTAATTTTTAATTTTTAATTTTTAATTTTTAATTTTTAATTTTTAATTTTTAATTTTTAATTTTTAATTTTTAATTTTTAATTTTTAATTTTTAATTTTTAATTTTTAATTTTTAATTTTTAATTTTTAATTTTTAATTTTTAATTTTTAATTTTTAATTTTTAATTTTTAATTTTTAATTTTTAATTTTTAATTTTTAATTTTTAATTTTTAATTTTTAATTTTTAATTTTTAATTTTTAATTTTTAATTTTTAATTTTTAATTTTTAATTTTTAATTTTTAATTTTTAATTTTTAATTTTTAATTTTTAATTTTTAATTTTTAATTTTTAATTTTTAATTTTTAATTTTTAATTTTTAATTTTTAATTTTTAATTTTTAATTTTTAATTTTTAATTTTTAATTTTTAATTTTTAATTTTTAATTTTTAATTTTTAATTTTTAATTTTTAATTTTTAATTTTTAATTTTTAATTTTTAATTTTTAATTTTTAATTTTTAATTTTTAATTTTTAATTTTTAATTTTTAATTTTTAATTTTTAATTTTTAATTTTTAATTTTTAATTTTTAATTTTTAATTTTTAATTTTTAATTTTTAATTTTTAATTTTTAATTTTTAATTTTTAATTTTTAATTTTTAATTTTTAATTTTTAATTTTTAATTTTTAATTTTTAATTTTTAATTTTTAATTTTTAATTTTTAATTTTTAATTTTTAATTTTTAATTTTTAATTTTTAATTTTTAATTTTTAATTTTTAATTTTTAATTTTTAATTTTTAATTTTTAATTTTTAATTTTTAATTTTTAATTTTTAATTTTTAATTTTTAATTTTTAATTTTTAATTTTTAATTTTTAATTTTTAATTTTTAATTTTTAATTTTTAATTTTTAATTTTTAATTTTTAATTTTTAATTTTTAATTTTTAATTTTTAATTTTTAATTTTTAATTTTTAATTTTTAATTTTTAATTTTTAATTTTTAATTTTTAATTTTTAATTTTTAATTTTTAATTTTTAATTTTTAATTTTTAATTTTTAATTTTTAATTTTTAATTTTTAATTTTTAATTTTTAATTTTTAATTTTTAATTTTTAATTTTTAATTTTTAATTTTTAATTTTTAATTTTTAATTTTTAATTTTTAATTTTTAATTTTTAATTTTTAATTTTTAATTTTTAATTTTTAATTTTTAATTTTTAATTTTTAATTTTTAATTTTTAATTTTTAATTTTTAATTTTTAATTTTTAATTTTTAATTTTTAATTTTTAATTTTTAATTTTTAATTTTTAATTTTTAATTTTTAATTTTTAATTTTTAATTTTTAATTTTTAATTTTTAATTTTTAATTTTTAATTTTTAATTTTTAATTTTTAATTTTTAATTTTTAATTTTTAATTTTTAATTTTTAATTTTTAATTTTTAATTTTTAATTTTTAATTTTTAATTTTTAATTTTTAATTTTTAATTTTTAATTTTTAATTTTTAATTTTTAATTTTTAATTTTTAATTTTTAATTTTTAATTTTTAATTTTTAATTTTTAATTTTTAATTTTTAATTTTTAATTTTTAATTTTTAATTTTTAATTTTTAATTTTTAATTTTTAATTTTTAATTTTTAATTTTTAATTTTTAATTTTTAATTTTTAATTTTTAATTTTTAATTTTTAATTTTTAATTTTTAATTTTTAATTTTTAATTTTTAATTTTTAATTTTTAATTTTTAATTTTTAATTTTTAATTTTTAATTTTTAATTTTTAATTTTTAATTTTTAATTTTTAATTTTTAATTTTTAATTTTTAATTTTTAATTTTTAATTTTTAATTTTTAATTTTTAATTTTTAATTTTTAATTTTTAATTTTTAATTTTTAATTTTTAATTTTTAATTTTTAATTTTTTATTTTTAATTTTTAATTTTTAATTTTTAATTTTTAATTTTTAATTTTTAATTTTTAATTTTTAATTTTTAATTTTTAATTTTTAATTTTTAATTTTTAATTTTTAATTTTTAATTTTTAATTTTTAATTTTTAATTTTTAATTTTTAATTTTTAATTTTTAATTTTTAATTTTTAATTTTTAATTTTTAATTTTTAATTTTTAATTTTTAATTTTTAATTTTTAATTTTTAATTTTTAATTTTTAATTTTTAATTTTTAATTTTTAATTTTTAATTTTTAATTTTTAATTTTTAATTTTTAATTTTTAATTTTAATTTTTAATTTTTAATTTTTAATTTTTAATTTTTAATTTTTAATTTTTAATTTTTAATTTTTAATTTTTAATTTTTAATTTTTAATTTTTAATTTTTAATTTTTAATTTTTAATTTTTAATTTTTAATTTTTAATTTTTAATTTTTAATTTTTAATTTTTAATTTTTAATTTTTAATTTTTAATTTTTAATTTTTAATTTTTAATTTTTAATTTTTAATTTTTAATTTTTAATTTTTAATTTTTAATTTTTAATTTTTAATTTTTAATTTTTAATTTTTAATTTTTAATTTTTAATTTTTAATTTTTAATTTTTAATTTTTAATTTTTAATTTTTAATTTTTATTTTTTAATTTTTAATTTTTAATTTTTAATTTTTAATTTTTAATTTTTAATTTTTAATTTTTAATTTTTAATTTTTAATTTTTAATTTTTAATTTTTAATTTTTAATTTTTAATTTTTAATTTTTAATTTTTAATTTTTAATTTTTAATTTTTAATTTTTAATTTTTAATTTTTAATTTTTAATTTTTAATTTTTAATTTTTAATTTTTAATTTTTAATTTTTAATTTTTAATTTTTAATTTTTAATTTTTAATTTTTAATTTTTAATTTTTAATTTTTAATTTTTAATTTTTAATTTTTAATTTTTAATTTTTAATTTTTAATTTTTAATTTTTAATTTTTAATTTTTAATTTTTAATTTTTAATTTTTAATTTTTAATTTTTAATTTTTAATTTTTAATTTTTAATTTTTAATTTTTAATTTTTAATTTTTAATTTTTAATTTGTTAATTTTTAATTTTTAATTTTTAATTTTTAATTTTTAATTTTTAATTTTTAATTTTTAATTTTTAATTTTTAATTTTTAATTTTTAATTTTTAATTTTTAATTTTTAATTTTTAATTTTTAATTTTTAATTTTTAATTTTTAATTTTTAATTTTTAATTTTTAATTTTTAATTTTTAATTTTTAATTTTTAATTTTTAATTTTTAATTTTTAATTTTTAATTTTTAATTTTTAATTTTTAATTTTTAATTTTTAATTTTTAATTTTTAATTTTTAATTTTTAATTTTTAATTTTTAATTTTTAATTTTTAATTTTTAATTTTTAATTTTTAATTTTTATTTTTTAATTTTTAATTTTTAATTTTTAATTTTTAATTTTTAATTTTTAATTTTTAATTTTTAATTTTTAATTTTTATTTTTTAATTTTTAATTTTTAATTTTTAATTTTTAATTTTTAATTTTTAATTTTTAATTTTTAGTTTTTAATTTTTAAAAGGTACTATCTTTATTAAAGGTTATTTTCTAAGATAAGCTACTTTTTTGAGAAAACTTACTTTTATAAGAAAAGGAGTTTTTAATAAGGTACTTTTTATGAAAATGTACTTTTTTAAAAAGTACATTTATAAAACACTTACTTTTTGAAAAAGGTACTATTTTGAAAAACTACTTAATGAAAAGATACTTTCTTAAGAAAACGTTATTTAAAAAATTGAACTTTTAAAAAAGTTATTTTTTAACAAAATTTTCTTTTTTAAAAATGATACTTTTTAAGGAACTTTTAAGAGAAAAGTTCCTTTTAAGAAAGATAATTTCTTACACAATTTTCTTTTCCAAAAAACTTACTTTTTTAGGAAAGGTGCATCATAGCCATACACTCTCATGAAGCAAATGCTACAACTATAACGACTACAATAATAATAACAACAGCAGTTAGGATAACAACAATCACATTGATGATTTTTATTTTTTGAAGAGTGTTTTTACCTTTTCTCTCATCTTGACCCATTGGTCCAATTTTTTTTTAATTTAAATTCAAATCTAACACGGTGATGATGTCATTCTTGCTGTTTGTAATTGCGGTAGGTTTTTCTTTAATATTATTTAAATCTTAGTAAAATATATTTTTTATTTATTGAAGTAAAATTGTAACCCATGACTTCAATGTGTATGGAGCGTATCCTCATATCATAAGGATTGTGCACATAAAAATTGTATCAACTATAAATATCACAATTCATACTATCGAATTTATATATAAATAGACTAATCACAACAATATAATGTGATTGTATCAAAATTCGGTTGCAACAACAAATCCTTTTTCTGTGTGAAGTTATATATATTTTATCTCTTGGTAGTTTGATATTATTAATTTGTAAAAAATAAATACATAGTCGTCTTACAAACGGCCGTTATGACTTATATTACCCTAAGAAGCAGATTATCATATTGGTCATTTTCAAATTAGTATGTTATGTTGTTATATATCTTTTTAAAAAAATAATTGTCATCACTAACAATAACAATATAAAAATAACATCTGATATAAACGTTATCATTTCATTAAACTAAAATTCTGCTACACGAAGTCGTATCTGTTGGAAATCAAAATGTACTAATTAAATTGTATTATAAGTTTTCAACTTCAAATTAAATTAGAAAAATGTAGAAAAAAATTTCATTCATTCACTGCTAACAAAAACAAAATCCTGGAAGACACAGCGTAATTACGAATAACACGTGGAATTACGTTAATGGAATCTGCAAGAAACCATCCTCTCCAGCAGCAAAAGTAACAGAATACAATGGATATTTGGGATTAATTGCACAGCATCTCCGATTCACGAGGTCCTGCAGAAAGGCAATGTTGCTGAAAACTTTAATTTTATTAAAGATGAAATGAGATAAATCTATGAAGGAGTACATGGTTAAATTCTTTGAAATGGTGGATGAATTGCAGAGATGCAGATTGAAATTTCAGACGAATTACTAACAATCATCATTTTATACAGTATTCTTCAAGAATATGAACCTTTTCGCAAGTAAAGTTTATTTTCACTAAAACCCTTAAAATAAAACTTCGTGCTCGTTAATTTTTAAGTCATAATAATAATGACGCTTTAATAGGAAAGAAGTATAATAAAGGATATTATCAAAAAACCAATAGAGAACGTAAGTACTAGTGCTTTAATTGTGCTAATATTTGCCATAAAGCCAATGCATGTAAAATACATTCAAATATAAATAATGAAAACTATTCAAAGAAAAATGAAAATGGAAAGTCACTGGCTATGAATGTGAGCACAAATAGTGATGAAGGGTGTTTAGAGTCCGGTGCATCATCGCACAAATAAAGATAAATTTTTTAACATAAAATCTACTGCACTCGACCTGTTTTTGTGCGGTTTCTCTTTGCGCTATTTCTTAGATGTGCGATTTTTTTTAGTGCGTTTTTTGTAAGATATACGCAAATTTTCTTATTACATATACCGCGCAAAAAACAAAAAGCACAACCAAATCGCGCAACTAAGAGATCGCACAAAGATAGACCGAACAATAACAAGTATGAATGTACTAATAAAACACTTAATTTAGCGAACAATAACTTCACAAATATTCTAGGCTGTGGTAAATTCGAGATGAAGCCTAAAAATGGTTACTTAATAAAACTACAGAATACATTGTTTGTTCAAATCTTTTGTCAGTTTCAAAAATGACACAAAAATTTTGCATTGGTTGTCAACCCAAAAAACAAGTAAGAAAATTATAGTCGGTCTAGACCGACTATACGATACCCTATACCATGCGTTTAGAAACCCTATCTCTTAGGCCCAACTAACTGGACATTGAAAATAAGCAAAAACCAAATTTGAGTGGGATTTTTATTAATTTTTTTGGCTGCAGATATGAAAAAGTTCATATCGGATGCTATATCTATAAAGGGACTAGGTCCAAAAATGGACCGATCCTGATCATGTTTGGTAAAGTCTCTTGTATTTTGCAAAAATATGTACAAACAAAATTTGAGAAGAATCAGTGCAATATTTTTGTTTTTTAATAGATTTAAGTGAAGATCGGGAAGCAGCTCTATATGGGGTCAAAGGGATCATTTTTGGACTACTCATTAGTGGATGTAATGAACGCATACAAACCCAATTTGAGTAAGATCTATATGACAATTTGGATCTTATGGCAATTTATGTCGATTTCATATGGGTAATTTGTATGGGGGCTAGGTCTGAACATGGACCGATTCTCACCAATTTCAATAGCGTTCATCCCATGGCCGATAAAAGCTTATATACCAAATTTCGTCAAAATGTATTCATATTTGCGACCTGCAGTTTGATTACAAGCTTTACATGGACACACAGACGGACGGACGGACGGACGGACGGACGGACGGACGGACGGACATTGTTAAATCAACTCAGAAAGTGATTCTGATTCGATCGGTATAATTAAAGATGGGTCTAGGTCAAATATTTTTGGTTGTTACAAACAGCAGCACAAAGTCATTATACCCAAACCACATAGTGGTATAGGGTATAATTAAGAGAAGATTATGACAGCTACTAAAAGAAATGATTTGTATTATGTTTCAGAAGTAATTGAAAAAGGAAAAATTGCAGATCAAGGTAATAACGTTTTGGTCACTTATTCGAAAGAGATTTGAAGAATTTAATTTGCAGTGAAAAGGTAAAATGTATAAATAAAAACTTTGTGAGATATATATTTAAGGGAGAGTTTCCCAACAACCATTTAAAGAATCTGAATCAAAATCACAACAAATTTTGAATTGATACATAGTGACGTTTTTAGTCCATTGGGCGGTTCTAGATTTTTTGTTACTTACATTGATGGAAAAATGTCGTTGGTGCGAAGTGTATTTTATAAAAAGATAAGTTTTGAAGATATTTAAAGAGTTCAAAAACATAATGGAGAACCAAAAAGTACACAAAAAAGTCCTAAGACCGGATTACGGTGGCGAATGTACAAGCAAGAATTTTGAAGATTATGTGAAGAAAGAAGGCCTTAAGAACGAGTTCGCAGACATTCGACTGAACCACTGCAAAATTGAGTTGTTGAACGAAGAATTTCACACTGGTAGATTCAATTTAAATTATTTCCTGGATTTTGGGCAGAGGCTGTACGAACTGCCATTTGTAAACTGTTTTAGAAAATTTGGATCAACTGCTTATAGTCTAGACAAGAAACCTGGTAAAGGTAAATATAATCCTAAATCTAAAAAAATGTATCTTTGTAGGATATTCTGTTTAATCTAAAGTATACAGAATATGGGATCCTCCACAAAGAAAAATTGTTAATATTGGAGTTGTAAAATTTACCCAATTGTTTGATAACGAAGTTGACTATGCAACATTTATTGACCAAAAAATTTGACAATCAATTTATTAAAATCAACAAAACACAGAACAACATGTAGGAGAAGAATATGTTGAAATCGCTGGAATCACAGAAAAAACTGATCCACCAAACGTGAAAAAGAATCAAACGAGTCAAATTAGTGGATAAAATCAATGCAAGTTGAGTATGTAACACTAATGAAGAACAAAACGTGGTTAGTTGTAGAAAAACCTTAAAAGAAGGTTGTAAAATCGAAATGTATTTTTCGGATACATACGCTCCAGCAACAAGAACTTTGTCCATTAGACTAGTAATAGCTGTTGCAGCTCAACTTTTTCTAAAGGTGCATCAATTAGATTAAGCCAGTGCATACTTAAGAAATTTTTTCACTTTACGAACTTAAACAATCCGGAAGGCAGTGGTATAAGAAATCACATGAATACTTAGTAAAAATAGGTTTAACGCCAATACAATTTGATCACTGCGTTTACATGTACTTAATAAAGAAAGTTCAATAATTGTTCTTATTTATGTAGTTGACTTAATAATTGCAACTTGTGATGAAAACAAACTAAATAATCTTATGATGAAATTATCTAATACATTTGATATGAAAGATTTAGGAGAAAAAAGTATTGGCTAAAACAAATGATGGTGCAACATCAAAGGTTCAATCTAAATATAATAACGATACTTTAGTGTGGGGGTTGTAAAGATGTCTCAACGCTCGTGGATCCTAATGTAAAATTAACGATGTAAATGTTTCTTAAATCTGAAAAAGAAATGATGGAAGAAATTGCCATATCTATGTATTTAGCCGTTTCCGCACCAGACCAGACTTACCACATGCTGTAAGCGTTCTCAGCCAGTTCAAGACAAATTATATGAAGCAGCATTGAATCGCAGCGGAAAGGCTTGCTTAATATCTAAAATTTTCGAAATCTGAAATAGGGTTAGAGGGAGTTACTGTTGCTGATCAGAGTCCATAAATTGATGATCGTCGTTCGTATACCGGATACATTTTCAAGATTTTTGATGCTGCAATAAGCTGGATACAGCGAACAGTCGCATTATCCAGCACAGAAACGGAATATATATCTATATTAGATTCATCCAAAGAAGCTATTAATATTAAATGATTTCTTATTGCAATTTTCTCTTTGTAGGGACCTATAATTATTTACAGATATAACCAAGGTACTGGAAAAATGTGTAAAAATTCCGTGTTCCGCAATAGAACCAAACATGTAGATATCCGTCAACATAGTGAACAAGCTGGTCACTCAAAATTTAAGTATGAACACAATAACAAAAACAAATAATTGAAACATCTAACTTTGAGTGGTAATGAACAGAGCCCCCCATTCCTCGAGCTTCGAGCTACTCGAGCTGCTCGAGTAGTTAGCGAGCTACTCGATGAGCTCGTGTAGCTCGAGTAGTAAAAATTAACATTTTTCAAGTTTGAAAGCATGTAAAAAAATAAATATAAGTATCTAGTATAACAAATGTATGCTTTTTGGAATATCATCCTGAAATTTGACTTGAATAGGACTGTCCTACTGGCGAGGGCAAACTACTACTCGAAAAAGCTTGACGCCTTTCCATACAAATGTATGAAAATATTCGCTTCATAGATGTTTGACTTCATTTAAAAAAAATGTTTCCCAAAATACATGGTATGATTTTATATAATTTAAACTCAGTTACACTGATAGATTCCCTCCTGAAATATTAAAACATTCTGATAAAAAATATAGAGTGGGCTAACTAAATACTACTCGAAAAATAAAATTAATTCACTTTCCACTCAAATGTATGAAAATATGATCTTCGTATAAGTTTGATGCCTATTTACAAAAAATTTTTCAAGAACACTTGAAAAAGCTCTTAGCATTTTAATCTCAATATATGTAGAGAATATGTTTTCAAAATGTCAAAGCATTTCGACAAAAAAGTTGGAATGTAAGAACTACTCGAAAAAGATAGGAATTTTTGCAAAAAGTGTAAAAAAATTAAAAAAAATTTTTCAATTTTTTCACTGTCTGTAATTGATTACAGGTATCCCTCGTATAACGCGATAGTTACGTTCCAGAAAAATTCCGCGTTATGTGATTCGCGTTATGTAAGACTTAGTTTTCATATAAATTTGAGGGTTACGTTCCAATAGGTTTTTTTTCATAAAAATTCATATTAAATAACAGACGTACTTATATTTCAACTTAAAATTTAAAATTCTGACTTTATTATAAAATCAAATACACAAAATAAAAGTAATAATATCACAAAATTAAAAAAATAAAAAAAAAAAAATTCTTATTATAAAATTTAAAAACAAAGTGAAAAATAATTCTTGTAAACCAAGCCTTTTTATTTGGCCGCCAATAAACAGGTAACTTAGATTTATCAATGTTTTTCAAAGCTCGTGGATTTATCGAGCGGTTTATATGTAAAGGTTTTGTTATATAGTCCCCTGATGCATTACAACAGAGAAGTAGAGTAATTCTGTCTTTGGCGGCTTCAAAACCTGGTGCAACCTTTCCATTTTTAGAGATGTATGTCCGACGCGGCATTTTTTGTTTCAATTAAGATCTGTTTCGCCTGCAATAAAGATTTGTTCTCCCTTATAACCACCCTCATCAATAATTCTGGCAATAGTTTTAGAGTAAGCCCTCGCAGCTTCCATGTCTGCCGATGCAGTTTCGCCTTGAAGTTGAATATTATGTAATTGAAATCGTGATTTAAAGTTTTCGGACCAGCCTTTGCTAGCTAAGAATTCCTGCTCACATATTTTGTTTACTTGCACTGCGTCTGGGTTACTTTCTTTTAAATGTGTATAAATTTTAAGAGCTTTCCCCTTAATAGCATTTGATTGACCGGCATTTTTTGTAGCATAGTCGTCTATCCACAACATTAAAGTTTTTTTTTACAATTTTTATATTAAAAAGATTACGCACACTAGTTGCACGCACACTTTTGCCCTTATTGATGACCCAACCACAACAGAATTTCTTATTTTACTTTCATTTTGTTTAATGGTGCATATTGTGGATTTATTTAATCCGGGAGAATTTGCTACTAATCCAGCTTTTTCACCACTCCACAATCTATCAAGAATTTTAATTTTATCATCTAACGTAATAACGGATTTTGGGCTTTTGAAACTTTACTATTCATAGCTAAAAAATTTTTTTAATAAAAAAAAAAATATTCAAAAAATTGTTCCCAATTAAACGTCTTATATGCACAAAAGTTCACGCTGTAATGATAGCTTTCAATTCACATGTATACGATATCATTAATTTTTTACGATAACACATGTTTTAAGAGCAAAAATGGGTAATTCCATTTTCCATTATGTATTTATATTACACATATTTTCAACTTCGCGTTATAAAAGTCGAAATTATGCGTTGTCCTGAAACCGATTTTTTTCAAATCGCGTTATATCGAAAACGCGTTGTATAAGTACCGCGTTATACGAGGGATAACTGTATATTCATAGATTATTCATAAAAAATTTTAAACAGTTCCGACCAAAATTGTGGCGTCGGAATAGCACTACTCGACTGATATTGGCCACTTTCTATACAAATGTGTGAAAATATGCTCTTATTTGAAGTTTGATGATATTTTCCAGAAAATTTTCCACAATGCCGTAACAAAAATTATATTCGTTGGAGCTGTGTATATAAAGATAACACTAAAAATTGAAGCTTGGAGGTTCTACTACTCGACAAAAAAGAGAAACCAAAAAAAAATTTTTTTCAAGAAAAAAAATATATATTTTTTTACTGCCCGTAATTGACCATATTCACAGATGACTCGTATAAAAAATTAAGTCATTCCGATTAAAATTACTGTTATTTCAAGTTTGGAATAACTTAAAAAAAAATTTCTTTTTCGCTGAAAAGATTTTAAAGTGGCTGATTTTTTTCGAGGATATAATGTCCTGAAATCTATAACTTCAAATAATATAAAATTTTAATAATTCGTGAAGGAAAATTTGCGGTAAAATTACATCAAACTTAAAATAAGAGCAAATTTTCACACATTTGTATAGAATGTGGCTGATCTTTATCAAGTAGTAGTTCGTCAACAGCTCAATTATTGTCGGAGTGCTTTGAAATTTTAAGGACGTAACGTAATTAAAATTTTAGAATATATAAATATGTACCAAGTGTTCCTAGAATATTTTTTGTAAATGGATTTAAACTTGGTTGGTATGTATTTTTTCGTATATTTGTATGAAAACAGGCTGATTTTTTCGAGTAGTAATCTGTCAAGAGCACAATTATTACCGAAAGTCTTTGAAATTTTAAGGACGTAATGTCCTCTTATTTGCAATTTTATGGTATATAAATTTACACCATGTATGCCCTAAATATATTTTGTATGGAAACTGACTGATATTTTTCGAATAGTAGGTTGCCAATAGCACACTATTAGTCTGAATGGCTTAAAAATTTAAAAGAGTCATCTAAGGATATAGTCAGTTGCAATTGTTGAAAAAAAAACATAAACATTTTTTTTTTAGTTTTTGTTTTTTTCATTACTGATCTTTTTCGTGGTTCGTCCACCTTTCATCCGACTGCTCCAATATTTTAGGAAAATAATCTGTTGATATGAGGGACTACAATATGTATTAATTTTTACCATGAATTTTTGGAAAATATCTTTTAAAATTATGTCAAACTTCCATGGAGCGAATGTTTTCATACATTTGTATAGAAAGTGGTCGAGTATTTTCGAGTAGTAGTTTGTCATCGGAAACGTTTGAAATTTAAAAGAAATACTCTCCTTACGTTTTCAACTCTAAAAAATATAACTTGTGTCTAAGTCATTATGAAAATTTTTCTGTAAAATTATCTCAAACATGAAATAAGAGCAAATTTTCACACTTTTGTATGAGAAGAGTCTGATCTATTTCGAGTAGTAGTTCGTCTAAGCCACAATTATGGTCAGATTACTTTAAAATTTCGTACACGTAATGTACTCATATCTCCAACTTTAAAAAGCATTACTTTGTACCATGTGTGCCTTAAATATTTTTTGTAAATCGATGTCAAACTTTCATGAAGTGAATTTTTTCATATATTTGTATGGAAAGTGGTCGAGCTTTTTCGAGTAGTAGTTCGCCAATAATACATTATTGTTGGAATACTTTGGAATTTTAAGAGGAGCATCTCGATATATTTGCATCTAAAAATAGTAAAAAATTTTAGCAAGTCGTGATGGAATTTTTTTTTAAGTTACATCAAACTTGAAATAACAGCATGTTTTCACACATTTGTATAGAAAGTGGCTGATCTTTTTCGAGTAGTTGTTGGCCCAGAGCACAATCTTAATCGAAATGACTTAATTTTTTAAATGAGTCATCTCTGAATAAGGCAAATTACGGGCAGCGAAAAAAATTTTTTTTAATTTCTATTTTTTTGTCGAGTTCCTCCAAGATTCAATTTTTGGCGAAATCCTTTGGAACTTGAAGGAAGTGTTCTCTTTATATACACAGCTCTAACCAACATAATTTTTTATTACGTCACTAGCTGTTTTTACCCCGTCCTGCCCGGACTTGAAAAATGGTTCACTATGCTTACCAGGCGCTGAGTACTTAGTGCCCAATGAACAAATTCCTCAAAAAAGATAACTTTCTCCCCAAAAATTTGTATAGGATTGGGCAATTTTTTAATGATGAAAAAATTTTGATGATGAAAAAAATTCCCCATTGTTCACGTTTTTTGGGGAGTAAATTCATTTTTTATTTCAAATTAAAATTTTTTGAATTTTTAATTTAGAAGTTTTTTTAAAAGACGCTTCAGCAAAAATACTTCAAAAATAAGCTGCGAAACCGCTTGAAGTTATTTTTTTTTAAGTTTATTTATTTTGTAAACATCATATATAACGGAATCGTTTGCATATTAAAGGAATCAGAAGATTTAAAAATTGAATTACTTCATTCAATAAATGATCATAATTGAGCAGAGACGTCAAATTTATAGAAGTTTCAAAAATGGAAAATGAATGCGACATTTAAAATTGTGCCGCAAGGTTGCTTTAATTTAAATAACTGCTTATAGTATATGTTTGGCCTATTTTAGTCAACAGGTAATTATTGTACATACGTAAATAAAATTTATCATAAGTTTTTTCACTGAGCTATGTTCTGCGAGCAAGTCGCGTTCGTGTCCGCGCGTTTGGCAGCCACACCAGTGCTGCCGCGTAGTTGTTGCCAACTTATTGTTATTGCCAAATTATATTTTTCAGATCATTCCGATATTTTAGCGAAGCTTTGTTCCGCGAGCGTGTCGCGTAGCGTCCGCGTCCGCGCACCGAATCAGCGCATCGAAATGATGCTATTGAAAGGAATACAGATATTATATAAATTTGTTGTAGGACAGATATTGAGACCAGTATGGGGAATTCGTTCATTTCATTTGGGGACATTTTTTAAATTTGGGGAATTTGTTCATAATGAAGTTATTCCCCAATTTTTTGGGGAATGAGTTTTTTTTTGGGAATTTATTCATTGGGGACTAAGTACTTGGTGCGTGCTTACCATTACAACTAATTTTGTTTATGCATAGAGTATTTTGAGTGTATGATGTCTAAAAGTTACGAATTTCATTTAATCTAGAGCTTTGTGATATACAACATTTATGGTTTGTTCTTCTGGTGCATATAAGAAAATATTATACTCTGAAGCATGCGACGTAAAATTGTCTATGAGAAAAACAGTCGTTTAAGGAGTTTCAGATTCCCTTGATTCAGCTTTTCTTAGCCACTGGATTTCTCGACGCACTTGAGTAGATTCGGGCATTTCCGCTTCTCTTAACAAAGCTTGCTGAGCTGCGTTCCGCGAACGCGTCGAAATGATGCTATTGAAAAGAATACAGATTTTAGATGCGTATATTGCAGGACAGATATTGAGATCGGTATGCAAATTTTCACTTAAATAAATATTTAATAAAATTCATTAAATAAAAATATGTAAAAATTTAAGAACGAATTTGGGGAGTAAGTTTATTTTTTTATTTCGTTTTAAAAAAAAATGGCGAATTTGTTCATTTCCTTTGGGGACCCTCTTTTAAATTTGGCGAATTAGTTCATCGTGAAGTTATTCCCGTGTGTACCAAATTTCCGAGAAATCCGTTGAAAATACAAATTTTTATAGCGAATAAATGTACCTAAAAACAGAAAATGAGTTTTAAAAAAAGTGGGCGTAAAGGTATGCGTGGCCAGAAAGATATATAATTTGACCTTCGTTGGAGCACAGAGATTACGTGTACCAAATTTCAGAGAAAGCCATTGAAAAATAAAAGTTTATATAGCAGTCAAACAAAGAAACAAATAAAAGTAAAAAATAAGCTTCATATACCTAGAAGTAGGCGCAAAATTAGGCGTGGCCGGTAAGAAGAATATGGTGACCTTGCCTGCAGTAGATTGTGCGTACCAAATTTCAGAGAAATCCGGTGAAAAAACAAACAACCAGATAAGAGCATATTTTCACACATTTGTATAGAAAGTGGCCAATATCAGTCGAGTAGTGCTATACCGACGCCATAATTTTGGTCGGAATGGTTTAAAAAATTTTATGACTAATCTATGAATATAATCAATTACAGACAGACTTCTCTTGTATTTTACGTGAGTACCCGTCTCGTTGACATAACCTCACGGTGCTCTGAACACTAGATCGGTATATGCGCCGACCACCGCCCCATTGTGTAGTTAAATTACAATCTGGTACCAATTCAAAATTTGTGCATTTGGGCAACAAATCCCACTCCTTGGTGGGGAGTCGTGGCCTATCTTACACACCTCTGCTGTTCTAGGGTCACAGCACCCGGTTGAATGCAACTTCACATCGAGCTATGCTCTCCCCGCGATTTTGGGTATAAATCACAGCCACCACGATACTCCCCAAGGGGCCGTACCCGCAAGTCAGCTGGAATCATTGATTCCAGGGGCATCTGACTTCCCGTCATACCAGATATATATGGGGGATTTCATGTCAAGTGCACCAACTTTTGAAACCGATGTCTTCCGATCGGGATGTCTTCCTATTGGATAGTAGTTTAGACACAATTTTTCAACAAGATCGGTTCAGATCTCTCTGAGTTAGAGGGGATCAAAATGTGACATTTTGGCCAAACAGGTGTTTTTTCTCATCCATGTAACTTATTACCTATTGTTCTTACAAAATTTTCTCCCAAAGAGTTTAGATAGCTCTTTCTTCAATATTTCGGAAAAAAATACTTTAAAAAAAAAAAAATTTGTAGAATTTTTTTGCTAAATTAAATCATTTTTTGCCTTTTTTTCAAAAAGGGCATTTTTTTTTCATAAGAAAGCTTAGGATTTTTCCTTTAAGAGCTTTTTGGTCGCTTAGTGGGATGGGAGTGGGATATCTATCAAAATAAATGTTTTGTAACTCAAGACAACGGTTTTTCAATTTTTCACAAATGCACTATTTTGAATTTTTTCCTATTTGTGTCTAAAACCTTACAAATAAAACTTATGCTGAGAAACTAGACAAACTAACCTTTCCGAAGGTATGTAACATACCTTCATAACATAACAGAAGGGAATTGTTATCTGTAACTTGAAAGAGTTATTTGCAACATTTCAATCTGAACACGAGGATGTTAGAATTGGCTTCACGAAATTAACCCAAATGAGGCCAAAACATTGCGTTTTGGCAGAAAGCAGCGGACCTCACACAGTATGCGTTTGCATTTACCATGAAAATGTTAAACTGATGTTGAAGGAAATCAACTTAAAGTATTTAACAGATGATTCGGCAGAAGATTTACACGATTACCGCGATTGCCTTAAATTGACTATGTGTCCTAATGCAACAACTTCTTGCCACTTAGGTGAATGTACCAATTGCCCGAAAACCACATTCATCAAAGAAAATTTAATCAACTCTTTAGATCGAGAATATATAGGGGAGGTCAAATATGATTCTTGGATTCAGACTGACAGATGCACATTGAAAACAATCATTTTAAATGTGGATGATTTTGTGGAAGAAATGTGTACAGGATTGCTAAACTTGAGAAACCATGACTTTTAGTCAAAGAGCAATGGTCATTCTTCAAGGATTTGAAGATACATTTGAAGTCTGGTGAATTCGTTATTTCATATGATTTCGCAGAAAACTATAAATATGTTCTTCAGGATGCCATACAAGCATTCCACTTCAATAACGACCAAGCAACTATATTTACAGTAGTTATTTACTACATGAAAGATGAAAAACTGGAACACAAAAGTATGGCAATCATATCCGACGATTTAAAACAGCAAATAGGATCATCAGGAAATATTGAAAACACTGAAGAGCAGATTCGATGCTGCGGTAACAATCGATGGCACCGCTCAATACCGTGCTTTTATACCGCTTGTCGATGAAAGACTCAAGTTGAAAAAGTTTTCTGCCTCTATTCAATGCGATTTCTTTCCAAAGACAACAAATAAACCAGCAGCGAAATCAACAGCTGAACCTAGTAACGCCAAGAAAGGATTGACAAAAAAACGCAGTAAATAAAGGCGACATAAAAGCTGGATGAAAGACTGAGTATTTAAAAATTTACAAGACTTAAATACTTCATTAGCTACAATAAATTAAGTATAAAAATAGTTATGATATAAATGGATCTAATGCAATTAAGACTAAATTTTAATAAATTTTTTATCTTTTTATTTTTAATATTATTATTATTATATATTAATTTAATTATTATTAAAAAGGATTAAAAAAAGCGAAAAAAAGGAAAAAAAGCGATTTTTTTTCCTGAGGTTAACATATTCTGGGTATTACAGTATCGAGGGTATAAAATTTTAGCTAGGTATGTTATATACCTTCGGAAAGTTTAGTTTGTCTAGTTTCTCAGTATAAGTTTTATTTGTAAGGTTTTAGACACAAATAGGAAAAAATTCAAAATAGTGCATTTGTGAAAAATTGAAAAACCGTTGTCTTGAGTTACAAAACATTTATTTTGATAGATATCCCACTCCCATCCCGCTAAGCGACCAAAAAGCTCTTAAAGGAAAAATCCTAAGGTTTCTTATAAAAAAAAAAAAAAATTCCCTTTTTGAAAAAAAAGGCAAAAAATTTTTTAATTTAGCAAACAAAAAGTCTACAAAATTTTTTTTTTTTTTTTAAGTATTTTTTTCCGAAATATTGAAGAAATAGCTATCTAAACTCTTTGGGAGAAAATTTTCTAAGAACAATAGGTAATAAGTTACATGAATGGGAAAAAACACCTGTTTGGCCAAAATGTCAAATTTTGATCCCCTCTAACTCAGAGAGATCTGGACCGATCTTGTTGAAAAATTGTGTCTAAACTACAATCCAATAGGGCTAACTTTGGTGCGAATTTCATTCCGATCGGAAGACATCGGTTTCAAAAGTTGGTGCACTTGACATGAAATCCCCCATATATATATATATATATATATATGTAGCATCCGGTCAGACTTCGTAGCAAAGCTACTACCAGTATGGCTCCAAACAGCCATGGACTGGTGGCCATTCGAAGGTTTCAGTCCCACACCCAGACATTCACCCAGTGGGTGAGTGTGTAGGTACACAACTAAGCCCTCCTAGAAACCCTTGAGAACACACGAATGCGTACATCCTGTGGATGTAAACATGCGTGTGCGATCAAACCCTTCTTAAACGTCTTCTTTTGAAGACTTCACATGCATACACATTCATACGACTCATTCTCTCATCATTCACAAGCACACCACTGACATCACAACCATCGTCCGTCAATACGACACCTAGAGAATCTAGGTCCCGTATGTCCGAGTAGAACGTGCATATGCACAAAATATGAAACCAGTCCTCGGTAAAAGGTCCACAGTCACACTCAGACGTATCAGCCCGTGGCCCGTAAGCAAAAAGCTCACACTCAGCCCAAATCCAAAATCTGGACGTTTTGCCGCGAACGTCACATCGCGAATGAAGGCATATGTAACTCGTCTTTTGTCGCTACTGTCCCACCTATTTTGCCATCTGGAGCCAACACACTCGTTTAAGAGTGCCTTGCACTCCATCCATCTCTTCCCACCAACGTCCTCGTTTGTTACCCAATCGTCTTGCAACAACGCACAGTGGCGCCATTTGAGTTTTTTCGTTCCAAAAATCATATCTTTTGAACCGAATAACATAATTGAACAGTTTAAACAGCATATGATAGATAACTGTTCAGCCTATGAAATAAGCGTTTGAAGAGGTGCTACGCTTTGTAGGGGCCTACTTATGGGTTATCAAAGTTAAAATTTGTAGAAAAATCAATTCTATGGTAACTAAAAAAAATTATTTTTACATTTTTAGATTGTTTTTATTTTTTTTCTTTAGGGTTTTATGTTTTAAATTATTACCCAACAAATTAAAAAAAAAAATTACTTCTTTTTTAAATTTATTTTTTCAATTTTCTGTAAAATATTCATCACAATTCGTAAGAGAAGGTATATCTAAAAGACTAATCATTTCTAAACTATAATTATTTTCTAACTCTATTCGTGACTTCACATGCTGCAGGGAAGAAATAAGTGGATCGGAAGATGCTGCCAACATGTTGAAGAGGTCCTCATTTTGCCTTACCCTTGATGCTTTGAATGTGTTCTGCAATCTATATTTTTTATAAAATTTGTTAAGAGACTCCTGTGCATCTTCAGAAAGCTCTCCAATTGGCAGAGACTGGTACTCAATTATATCTTTGCCATGCGCCAATATTTTATGGACGGTCGGGGACAACTTCTTCTGTGGATACATTTCTGCTAAAAGAGATGCAGTTTTCGATGCATATTCTCCATATTTTGTAGAATTTACATTTTCTTTGCAGTTTAAAACATTCAAGATCGCTCCCAATCTTTTCACGATTTGATTGTCAATTCCAGTGATTCTAGTTACTGTCTCATCATTTTCAAAAAATCTCCTAGAAGTGTTTCCATCGTTTGAGTTACCATATCCGTGCTTGGGACAGTCTACTTTTAGTCCAACTTGTTTAAAAAAGCATCCTGTATTTGCTTCTTTCTGATCTTTTCCTTATCCTTTATTGATGTATTTTCATCGAAGTTTTCCTCCTCTTGTGGTAGGGTATACGCCAGTTTTAGCAAGAACTCTATACACCTTATCCTTGCGTGCAATGGTGACATTCCATATTCGTAATTCTCCTCGTTTGTAGAATCGTTTAAACTACCAAAGTGCTTCTGACTCTTTTTGCAAATCGGGCATGACAATGTTGAGGTTGTTCCTGTCAGTTCGTTTACGACTTATCCTTCAACCATGGTCAGGTGGAACTCGTAATTGCATTCAATATATTTTCCTTCTCCAATTTGCAGCTTTGTAGGCTTAATTTGCTTATTTGTTCTTCAATGTCCTTCACCGTGGTCCCTATGAGTTCTGCCGATTCCCTTGCAAACTGAAACATTATTGGTCGGCAATAACGCACTGATGACGGACGTGGATTTTTCCAGTGTAGGGAAACATCAGATTTTAGCCGCAAAGGAACAACAGATGCCATAAACATATTTCCGTCCGATATTGTAGCGTTATCGGAAGATATCCTTTGCTTATAAACGCTTTGTCCGGATGATCCATCGCAGCCCCATTTGCTGATCAATGTCAGTTCCTCAGGAAGAATTTTCACCTCATTTTCAGGAAGACTCTCCAACAACCGTTTTGCTGTATGGCCCTTGAGATCCTGCAGATTGGCTTTCACAGAGACTTCCGTAAACTCCGTATGCAGTGGTCGTGAATTTATTTTGGCTTGCGTAATATGCTTGTATCCTGGTAAAACGTCAGCCCCGTGGCGCATTAAGGATGCCCGTAGTATCTCATATTTTTCTTTGGAAAGTTGTAAGTCCATAAACAAGGCCAAGGCTTCTTCGGAACCATACTTTTTAATGTGTGCGTTTGTTGGCGTGGGAATGCTTTCCTTAATCCTTTTTAGTCGCAGTGGGCTTGCATCAGCAACAGATTTTGTAATCTGCGACCTAACTCTTTCACTATCCTTTGTATATTTAATAGACAGCGCGTCCGATAAATGCTTCGTGGTAAAGTCATTGGTGGCATCGGCAAGTTTCCTCTTTCTTGTGAAAATTGAACACTCCTCAATACTTTTTTTTGGCCTTCATTTTGCTCCTCTGGTTGATATGGTGGGTTTATCTACTGCCAATATATCCAGGATGGTGTCTTCATTAAGCCAGTCCTCGTATTTGGAGTTGAAGTTCTGAATGGTTCGATTAGATTTCAGCCATTTTGCCTTAATATTTGCATATATCAGATAAAAATTATTTTTTATAATTTCGCTTCCCTCAATATTTCCGTATAAGCTATAAAGTTCTTCTAAAGCAGCTTCCGTGAAAAACTTTGGTGTGGTTGACCTTCTAAACAGTTCAAATAATTTTAAATTGTTTAACGCCATGGTTTCAGTACTTGTTGCGCCAACTTTCAGTCGTAGACTAATCCAGGCATTATGCTTATTTTACAATATATAGGCTTATGCTACCATGCCTAAAAATTTACCTGTTCCCTGCATACATATGGATTTAGGCTGAATTATGCAATTTTGATATTATGCTCGTGTCTAAATAAGATTTGTGCCTACCTGGAGGGACCATAAGTCATTATGCTTATTTTGCAATATATAGGCTTATGCTACCATGCCTAAAAACTTACCTGTTCCCTGCATACATATGGATTTAGGCTGAATTATGCAACTTTGATATTATGCTCGTGTCTAAATAAGATTTGTGCCTACCTGGAGGGACCATAAGTCAATATTGTTCTTGACCATTTGTACTCCAAAGTAATTTTTAAGTGAGGTGCGTACTGCGAATTTCAATGAGTAGTTTTTTGTGCATCCTGTGTCTGCAACAGAATATTGGGAGTAGACTTTGGCAGAGACTCACAGGTAGACAACCGACCTAAAATGCAATTTTCAAACTATTAGATCAAACTACTGTCAGTCAAAACATGTAAGGGATGCACGCCATACAATTTCTGCAACCATGTCTTTTTAACCTTTTTTATCTCTAGAAGCCAAACGGGCACGTACGTGCAGATAAAACCTTTTGAATTATGTAAAGAGATAATCAAAGAACATGACTTGCAAATATGGCAAATATAGAAAAATATGGATTTTTTTTATTTTCCGTCAAAGATGAAAAATAGTGAAAAAACGGATAGTTTTTAAATAGTGATTTACCAGGAGAAACACAAAGCAAACAGTTAATTTTTTTTTTATCATTATACATTTAATAAATACATCAATCAACACAAGCAAAAAATAAGGCGATTCGTTACCAATTTTCGTGATATTACACCAGAAATCGCAACAAATTGACTAAAAATTGTGTGTTTTTTTGAAAACCGAAAGTCGGTCAACTTTGAGCGGTTATATCTTCTAAACTAAAAATGTGGTATTATTAAGAGTAGCATATTTGAAATCGTTGAGAAGTTTCCTATAACATGGGTTTATTCAAAACTTCGTCGGCGCACATGAAAATTTTGATTTTTGCAACCTCGTTTGCTATACGGGCGCCACTGTACAACGGCTGCCCTTTCCTGATCCTGTAGGCAATACTTTTACGTATCACATACAAGTCAAGAGGGGCTACACCTATCAACACCTGTAAGGCCTCCGTGGAGACCGTACGACAACATGGCACAAGAGCGATCAAGACCACCCTTTGACATGACATGATTTTCAGCTTTCCTCTGGCAGTCATGACCACGCTGGACCACACCGAGGAACCATATGTTGCGCAAGCAACAGACAGTCCGCGGTAAATGGTCTGCATAGAACGCCTGCTGAGGCCCCAGTCATTCCTAAGAATGCGCCGGACACATCCCACCACACCGGTCAACTTCGCCTTAACACGCTCGAGATGAACCAAGAAGTTCATACGCTCACGCATTGTTATCACCAAGTATTTGACCTCAGTCGCATACTTAAGGCTAATGCCATTGGCCCTAACAGTTGGTCCATTGCTACATCAACACCTACTCGTCTACTCCAATCGCAGACAATCTGCATGGCTTCATCCCCCCTTCTCTCCAGCTCAGCACGAGACTGGCCTTCGATAAGGACGAGCCAGTCATCCGCATATGCGCACACATTGTATGCAACCGTCAGCCTCCGCAAAAGAGGATCCATCATTAGATTCCAGATAAATGGTCCGCAGATGGATCCCTGCGGACAACCTTTGACCACCTCAATGCACACGGACTCGTTAACACCAGCGACGCAAGCCCTCCTACCAGAGAAGTAGCTTTTCCGTAACTCCAACTCTTGCCAGCCGACCTCGCGTAGCCTCGCTAGAACGCCTTCCCATAACAGGAAGTCGAACGCAATCAATTACAGACAGTGAGAAAATTTAAAAAAAAAAACTTTTTTATTTTTTAACACTTTTTGCAAAATTTCCGAACTTTTTCGAATAGTTGTTCCCACACGCCAATATTTTTTGTCGAAATGCTTTGAAATTTTGAGAACATATTCTCTACATATATTCAGATTAAAATACTAAGAGCTTTTTCCAAGTGTACTTGAAAATTTTTTTGTAAATAGGCATCAAACATATACGAAGATCATATTTTCATACATTTCAGTGGAAAGTGGATGATCTTTTTCGAGTAGTAGTTAGTCCACTCCATAGTTTTTATCAGAATGTTTTAATATTTCAGGAGGGTAATCTATCAGTGTAAGTGACTTCAAATTATACAAAATCATACCATGTATATTGGGAAATTTGTTTGCCCACGCCAGTAGGACAGTCCGATTCAAGTCAAATTTCAGGATGATATTGTTGGTACTTGGTACGATTTCAAAAAGTATACATTTGTTATACATTTGTTTATCGTTTTACATAGTTTCAAACATGAAAAATGTTAATTTTTACTACTCGAGCTACACGCTAAGCTCGAATAGATTATTTACTATTCGAGTAGCTCGAGTACTCGAGCTTGACCGTAAGCTCTGGTAATGAACAGAAATAAAAAATATAGGTGGCTTTTTCCAATTAAAATTCATATTTGAAAAAATCGACAAAAACTGAATCGAATAAAGCTATGATGTCATAGAAGAATATCTGTGATTCTGCGCCTATGATATTACGTGATATGTAAAAGTATCAAAGTTTAACTTTATATTTATTTTATTATTATTTTGTATAGTTTACTTCAAAATAATTTAAGATAGCTATGTTGTTGAATTTGGAAAATTAAGCCATTGAACGCTCGTTATTGACATTATAAAATCGTCCCCGTCAGATATGAGATAAAATTAGATTTGTCTAAAATTTGTATACCCACAAATCCGAATTCTAAAAACAAACAATTTATGTATGACTAATTTAATAAAGGTCTTTCCACTTAAATATCTATAATAATATATGATATGTAATGATATACATTTAAAACAAATTTTTTTTTTATTTTCGAAAACAAAATTTTTTTTTTATTTTCGAAAACAAATCATAAAGTGCAGACATTACTGTAATTTTTTTGTTGTTCAGTGTAATTAAGTAAGAGTGCGGATTTGAGCACCACACGGAGTTTAGGGACATGTCAATAAATACCACATGGCAAAAGTGGCAACAAATGTCAAACATTGTTCTCTCTTTGCAATTAGTATTCGTCGTGTCAACATGCATTCTTGGTGCTCTCCAGGTTATAAGATTATATAGGGGACTGTATTCAGTGAAGAAACTAGTCTAAACATAATCGTTTCGAACCATTGCATATCAGTTATAACAACTCAATAAAAATTCATAATAAATATCAAGAGCACTGGAACTAATGGCCTGATAAACTTTATGAGATTTTTTATCACAATTAAATCACATATGAATTGTCAACACCACAACTTATGTTTTAGAGAAGAGAACTGTTGTAGACATTCAGCAAGCTTTCGACATAGTTTGGCATATGGAATTTTTATACAAGATCAAAAAAATCATGTCTACACCTTTTGATCTGAAAAATATTTTTATGTAGAAATCAAAGGGAAAACTTTGGAATTATATAAAATAAATGCTGGGATACCACAAGGTAGTGTATTGGGTGCCATACTATATACCATATATACAGCATATATTCCTGTACCCGATAATGACATGGTGCCCACATATTGATGATGCCGCTGTTATGGCAACAAGTTATTCTCTCGATAAAGTATTTGCATTTGTATAAAATTAAATCAAAATGAAAGGTATCTGCATATGCTAAGCGACCATCTTAATCCTTTAGCGATATCGTTGCTGGAAAGCACCAACGATAGCAGAGGACTAAAACGAAATCATGTTCTGGATCTCCCATTCCGAAAGTAACCGCAATGGGCATTTATAAATAATTAATCTCTTAAAATCAAAACTATATTTAAATAAACTTTGTAAGTTATTATTATTATTATATCAGTTTAAATTAAACTTATAAATATGTAATGCATTTATTATGTATCTCATTGGAGTTACATAGATTGTAAGAAAAGAATAAAAAAAATATGAAGTAATTAAATTAATATATTAATAAAATAGAAATGACGAGACAAAAAATTAAGGCAAAAGAAAATTGTGTTAATTGTATCAAATTTTGTAAGATTCGAATTATTATGCTATTTTGTTACCAATCTTGCCTTTTATGAATGTTATTAATTTTTTCACAATATTTTATTAATTTGTCGATATCTTTTCAGATCGAAGTTACATATATAAAACAACTTTAATCGTTGCTAAAATGATATTAGCGAATCAGAAACAGAAATTAATATTTCATTATACGCTATTTCTGTTCACTATTTTAGAATCGAATCACTAATGTTCTTCTTAAGATTACAAATTTTTCATAGAAAAGTATTTTTTTTTTTTCGAGAAATTGTTTGAAACGCAGGAAGTAAATTTTTCATAAAGTATTTGAAATCAGTAAAAATTTATTTTATATGTTTGTTTACACTCCCGTTGTTAGAGGACTAAAGTAATCTTTTATGGATCATGGGAAGTTCATTGAAAGTAGTGCCTTGATTTATTTAAAGTTATTTTTCATACGCGAGGATACCAAGATTTTGGGAAGCTGCTTGGAACAACTTCAAAAGCGTCAGAAACCCTTCACATACTGCTACTTTGGGTAATTTTACTGACTTAAACACCACTTATGCACATGATTTGTTTTTGCGACACATATCTTGTAAATAACGATAAAAATTTACATGTCCGTTCAAATATTAAAAAATTGCACCTCAAAACGATTTTGGATTAGATCATCAAATATACATACAAGCAAAAATATTCTTTTGTGCTGTAACAGTAATATAACAAATTATTTTAAATGAATGTTGTGTACCTTGTAACGAATGTAATGTTCACGTCGCTATCTCTTTGAAACCTTCTTTACAAAAATGTATGTATCCGCAATTACCGTGATTTTTAGGGTTCAAAAACTCCTCTCATTTTAAGGGCTAAATGAAACTTTTTGGCTGTAAGAAAAATCTACATTTCAAATTAAATTATAGATAACTGGCAAAAGGGTACTTAAGTTCCATTTTTCACTATTTAAAAAGAGGCGATAAAGGGACGTCTCAATGTGCACTACTTGCACCTATATCTGTCATTAATATATTGTCACTTCACTTAAAAATAAAAAAATAGAGTCAAAACACTATTCTCTAAATTTACATAAAACGAATTACAAGTTATGTAAAATTTAAACTTTAATTTCAGAATCCTTAATATTTAAGGAAATTTATTTTCAAAACATGTACAAAATCATCATAAAAATGAAAACACGTATTCGAGTTAAACCACAACAGCATCGAAAAGAACAACAACTTCAGCGTTTTTCCAATCTAATATAGAAAAACAAAAACACTGAAAAGAAAAGCCAATAAAAAATTAAAATGAAAACGTTTACAAAATACATAATGTGTAGAAGTGATATGATGTGATGTGATGGTTTAGCATTGATGCTGTAACAACGGTGATTTAACGCAGTAACGTCAGTATTGAATACAAATAACAATCAACTATAAAAATTGTTACAATGTCATGCTACTAATCTGCAAATTTTACAAAGGACGAACCACAAAAAAAAAAAGAAGTAATCTTCCAAAATTAAAGAGAATTGAAGAATATTATAGGATACATACTACATACAAATGCACATTGTTGGCAATAGAAGGCATCGTTATAATGGAACGGATATGCAGAACGAATATAGAACGTAGATGATGAAGACAGTGATAATCACGGAATTGGTTTCCCTACAAACGGATCTCAGCAGCACCAGCACTGAAAGACTTAAGGGGCAACATATCATATACAGACATACAAAAAACTCATCCATCTAAACTCAACGAACAACTACCTGTTTACGTAGTTCCCTTTTTACCCAAAAAACGAAGAATACTGCAAAAAATATATTTTTTGCAACTAAAATAAACGGTATATCGTTGCGATTCATTTGCTCCTTTTTGTCCAGCAATCGAGTAGGGATACATTACACTTTAACACCCCTAAATATAAATCTTAATTCAAATTTCCACAAGAGGCGTGGTTAATGAAAGAACGAATGAAATAGCTACATATTCGAAATACAGTAGTATAGTGTTTATACCATCAATCACATTTGGCTGCGCTGAGGAAAACCGGCTAAATGATTTACTATATTCGAATTTGAGTAAATGTTGTTTGTTGTTTTTTTTTTCCAAAATCAATGAAAATTCTCTTAGAGTATTCTCGTTCGTGGACAAACAAGTGCTAATAAGTTTAATGCTAAACTTTTTTCGTTTTAAGTTAAACCGGCTTTCGTTGCTACATTGAACATTCAATATAATTCGAAAGTGTAGCACCTCCATCATCGCGTAGACGGTTAACGTCGGTATAATTTGACGTGACTTATTTTAGCGATTTTTTACATAACAATTTCGTGATTTCGGCGAACCGTAAAAAATGTGTTTTGTGGAATAATATGTAAAATTAAAGAAAAAATCCAACAAGAATTGCAAAAGAAAAATTAAAAAAACATCACTTTGATTACATATAAACAATATCGCAGCGATTAAATTTTTTTCCAAATATCTATACTAAGGTTAACCCATGTTATTTTTTTTTTATTTTAAGGAGTTATAATTTTGTTTAAAATTTGGAAAAAAGTAATGCCATTGATAATGCAATTGGATTGTGATGATGATAAAAACTACTTGCGGAACGATAATTTTGACATATCAAATATCAAACGATAGCAAATTTTGTTTCTTTGATAAATAATCATCACTAAATTTTATATTAAAAAATAGAGAGGAAGTTCAGTATAATTGTCGATGAAAGTTAACGAGAAGAATATACAGTTTTTCAGAGTTCTGAAAAATAAAAGTTCTAAAAGATATCAAGCGAACTCTGCCGCATTAGCCAAATTTCTTCTTATTGTTAGTTGAAATCCAGCAATTTATAAAAAAGAAAAAAACTAGATGATCCCTTTGAAAATTTTTTAGCGCAAGCCAATATACGTTATTGAATCCAAATTATTCTGTCCACAGAAGTAACATTTTCGCTGTGAAATTAGTAATATATGGATTCCAGATATATATGGATTTTCCTACGAATAATCGTATGATGCTGTCCAGTTTTGATTCGACATTTATAACTACTACTCTTGTACTTTATTTATCGTAAAATAATTTATAATATCTTTTTATGAGAGGTGCCACGCCCACTAATTCAATCGTGTCCAAAATTAAATAAATAGAACAACTCGGTTCGCGATCATTTATTGCACCAACGATTTTTAATATAATGATTTGTATTTTTTTTAAATATTTTCTTTATTCTTTGATTGCTTATTTGACATTTGGCAAGATCTACTAGTTTGAATATTATAATTTTTGGGTACTTTCGTTTGGAAATTTAAACGTTTTAAAGTAAAATTTGTCATAGAGCAGCCACAAACAGTCAATACTGTTACAAAAGATATAGTTTTTTTTCGCTTTCGTTCATCTACTTTTCGTTCACCGCCGTAGCTATATTCTTCTGGGAGGGGATATAGTTCCCATATAATTTTGTAGCATTTAAAAAAAAAAATTAATTCAATGAAAAAAAATTTCACTGAAAGTTATTGTTCTAAACATTTACAATATTATAAACAAAATTACAATTATATCTCCACATATCAATTTCCTTGAAACATGAAATTGTGCCATTAAAAACATAAAAAATAACAAAATTTTAATATATTTTTAGCTTTCGTTTAATTGTTTTTTGGAAAATATTTTGAAATTTGTTTTATATAAAAATTCCGAAAATCTGAACTTTTTTCCATTAACTGAGAATCTGAGACCGTATTACACCCATTTGAAAATAACGTGATAATGACATAAAGAAACAGAGTTTTTTTTTAAATATATAGCAAATATTGAAAAAAAATTTCATTTTAAGTAAGAGCAACAATAAAAGATATTATAATTAAAAAACAATATTTTTTTTGGGGGGCTTAGCAAACCCCAGACAGGCATTTGTTTCTTCAAACATGCAGTATAATTATGTAGAAAAATTTAGTTTGAATTTCAAATATCAACAGAAACGGCATTGAGGTTCAAGCGAATCATTCGGTCATGATTTCAAAACTTCAATGTGTATTTAAGTTACCATATATATAAAAATACTGCCCTAACCCTGATAAGGATCCATCAAAAATAAAATTCCTTCATACACCTTCCACTGTTAATAGAATGTATAATTGCAGACCAACAAAAGCATTTAGGTACAAAACAAAAGATTTCTTAAAGTCAAAAACCATTTAGACTACACTCAGAAAAAAAATTTACCAATCGAATTGTTCTAAAGTTTTACAACTGGATTTTCTAATGTATTAATAGAAATTTTATAGCAATATTTAATTTTATAGCAATATTTCATTTTCTATTGCGATAAAATATTTACATTTAAGACGATAGAATTGTAATTGTCATAAACTAAAAATTCGGTTATTTGCTTCATTACAATTCGGTTGGCAATAAACTTGGTAGCCACATCGAATCAGTTTTGTGTACAAGTTTTCGTCATTTTTTGAACTGAGATAATAATGATATTCAATTTTATATAATTATACGGTTCAATATTTAAGAGATACTGGGACTCACTTATTTAATATCATCGCTGCTCCGACATGATTATGCATGCTATGCATGTAAAATTTTTCGAATTTTTTTATTGCACGATTTGAAATTTTTATTGGTCATGCGTCTACCCACCAATCTTACTAGCGATACATTATTTGGTTAAGTACTAGGTGAAAGTTATATGTTAAATGTTCCACAAATATTTTTGACCATAATTAAATTTAAATACTTTTGCTTGGAATTTTTGTCAAAAGAGTACTTTTCCAATCAAAGCATTAAATTTAAATTTTTTCTTATAATATTAAAAATTTCACAAGAAACACTATATTTTATAAAATATGGTTGAATTAGTGGTTTCCGGTTTTAACAGAAGTACATAAATTTAATGACGAAATGGAAATTTTTGAAAGAAGTGCTACTAAAAACTGAAAAGCAAAGAATGACTTTAAATATCGCGTTTATGCGTAAAAATATTAATAATATCTAGAAAAAGTTGAAAGCTAAATCGTCAATCTCTTATACCATCTCTTAATTTATCTTCGTAGAGAAACATTCCAATGCTACAATTGCAAACTATTTATTTTCATTATTTTCATTACTTTCTAATTCTAATTCTAATTAAAGTTCAGTGATTATAGTCACAAATGAAAAACAATATTAGGATATTGTATGTCCAGTTAAATTAACATTTATCCAATGTAAACAGTAAAAATTTTAAAAATATTTTTTGCAAATGCCATAGAGATTAGTGATTGAAGAAAAGTAACCATCAAGTTATATTTATTACATAAACTTTAAATCTAAATTTCACTCTTATGGGTTTTTAAAGTCCTGTTTCCAAAATCATATAAAATATTAACTATTCCGTTAACCTACATTACATTGGAATTTTCCAAATTCTTCAGAATATAATTCAATTGTTGCAACAAATGTGATATGGTTTTGTTCCACAGCAATTCTGCAACAAAAAAATTCACAATTATATAATTACTAAGGCTACTTGAATTTTTTTCATATATAGAGAAAAAACAAGTAAGAAAATTATAGTCGGTCGAGACCGACTATATGATACCCTATACCATGCGTTTAGAGACCCTATCTCTTAGACCCAACTAACTGGATATATATAAGCATAAACCAAATTTGAGTGGGATTTTTATTAATTTTTTTGGCTGCAGATATGAAAAATTTCATATCGGATGCTATATCTATATGGGGACTAGGCCCAAAAATGGAACGATCCTGACTATGTTTGGTAAAGTCCCTTGTATTTTGCAAAAATATATACAAACAAAATTTGAGAAGAATCAGTGCAATATTTTTGTATTTTGATAGATTTAAGTGAAGATCGGGAAGCAGCTCTATATGGGGCCTATGACTAAGAGTTGTCCCAGGGATCATTTTTAGACTACTCATTAATGGACGTAATAAACGCATACAAACCCAATTTGAGTAAGATCTATATGACAATTTGGATCTTATGGCAATTTATGTCGATTTCATAGGGGTCATTTGTATGGGGGCTAGGTCTGAATATGGACCGATTCTCACAATAGCATTCATCCTATGGCCAATGAAAGCTTACATACCAAATTTCATCAAAATATATTCATATATGCGACCTGCAGTTTGATTACAAGCTTTACATGGACACACAGACGGACGGACGGAGGGACGGACGGACATCGTTAAATCGAATCAGATAGTGATTCTGATTCGATCGGTATAATTAAAGATGGGTGTAGGTCAAATATTTTTGGTTGTTACAAACAGCAGCACAAAGTCATTATACCCAAACCACATAGTGGTATACGGTATAAAAATCGACAACCGAATTGTTGTAAAGCTTACCAACTATATTGTCGATTGTATCAGAGAATTGTATAGCAATTAGCAGTTATTGTGAGGAAAAGCAGTTATTGTGAGAAAAAAAATTTTGTGAGGACAACAGAATTGTAATAATAATCAACTTTAAATTCGGTAATTAGCTTCATCGTATTCGGTTGGCGATAAATTAGGTATGCACAATGAATCTGTTTTCTCTGCAAAAATTTATTAAAGTTGTTGTTAAAACATTCATATTACTAGTACACAATGAAGCGGTAAAAACCGCTAAAAAGGCAACCTTCAAGAAAATTGCTTTATTTAAATTGAACTTTAACGCTTCCAAACTTTTTATCAGTCATTGAATACTTCATATTTGCTTTAGAAACATAGGAAAATATTTATTTAAAAATGATTATTTGTAAATAAAATCCAGCAACAGTTTCTTATAAAATTTCCAAAACTTCTAAGTATGTACATATGTATGTATGTATATATATATATGTATATAGTATGTACATAAGTATGTATGTATGTACTATTCAACTGTTCTATTTTGAACATTTTATTTTAAAACATTAAGGACTCAAATTTTATGTCTTCTAATAGTAACAACAACCTAAAATAAGATGTTATTGTGTATTTTTTTTTTTTTTTTGATTTATTATAAATTCGAACACTAACTTAAATAAATTTCGAAATAATTTCATTGATAATATGATCACAATTTACACGGATAGTGTACGTGTGTGGTTTTCGAATATCTCTTCTAAGAGATTACAACCAGAGAGGGAGAGAGAGAGCGAGAGTTTCATTTTACACACAAACAACAAATAAATGCTAGCTTTCGAATATCACAAACTAGTTTTTCTCTGACAACATGCCAATGCATACAAATTAGCTCCCATATTCGAAATTCAAGAAACAGCTAATAAAGAAGAAAAAGAAAATAAATGGCTGCCACTAAGTTCTCTCCAGCATGAAAGAGATGACATTATAAATGACAAGTCTTATTGGTTTTATTGTCTATCTTTGTTTATCCCCCATAAGGAGAAATCCACTTTTTTGTCATCTCGCTCTATCTTACAGACGAGCTAAAAAAATTAAAATAATAAAAAAGCTTAATATGTGTTTAAAAGGGAGCTCTTTTATGCAGTAAAGTGAGCGTGTGTGAGGTTTTTGTAGTTGTTGTTTTTTATGTTAGTTTTTTATTATTGATGCTCTGATATTTTTGATTTGAATTATAACCAAGTAGTCAAAGTGAAACATTGGCGCTTTGAGCACGTAAACGCGGGTAAAAACGCCAACCACAAAACAAACGATAAAAAAAAAACAATAAATTGTAGTAAAGCCAACCACAAATAAACAAATTTGATAAATAATAATAAAAATAATTCATATTTTGGATTTACAATAAAAAAAAAAATAATAAATCATATGGAAGAATTGTTTAAGAAATGAACTTCTATAGAAATTTTATGTTGACAAACTCTTAAAGAAAAATAAACACAAATTACGATAAACAAACAAATGGTGCAACATTTACTATGAATTGGATTTTGTGATAGTTTTTTTTTTTATTATTTTCGTAGAAACAGACAGACATTATAATCGTCATGCTGATGTATGGTTAGCAAAGTGTTTTAGTGGTTTATTGATGGCGATTAAACTGAAATTTTCTCGCTGATGAATGTTCATAAATTTACCATGAAATTAATGTTGATGATTTATATTCAAAAAACAAAACACCCAAACAAATATCAAAAGTTTAACTAAAAACTAAAAAGAAAAAGTGTTGATAAAATTTATTAAAATTGCTTATGGAACAAGTGGAATAAAAAAATATTTAAAAAACTATTGTACCGAACAAATAAAAACGGATTTAACATTAACTGTCTGCAGCTTCAAACTGGTACAGGAAAAACAATAAAATCTAATAAAAGTCAAGGATAATACGACAATGACTAAACAAAATCAAGAGCAAAACTATGTGATTTGAAAAAAAGGGATAATTAGTCAAATTATTATTTGTTATTAACTTTACAATTTGTGCGAGTTTGTATTTTAAAATACACCTACTCAACAACAAGAATAACAACAATAATTGCTAGAAAAGTAATTATAACAAAGGTGTAAAACTTGTCAACATTGCTATTATATGACAAAATTTATGGGTTAAACATTTACAAACCCAACCGTACTTACACTACTACAACCAAGATCAACAACAACATATTATACTTATACCAACAAACTTCTACACATACATTCAACCCGAAATCGAATTTAATACCGCATTCAAAAATTCTATTTAACTCTATGATATTGTTGCAAACCAAAAGGCTAAATTGCTTTAGATTGCTTGACTCTACCATTACTACAGAGTATTGTATCACATAGAAAACAGCCAGCTTAAACCATCATCTGTTCTTCGTCTTCTTATTCTATGTTCGCATTACAATAACGTCGGCAATTTTATCAATAGAAACTGATCACCGGTTTTCGATACATTTTTGTTGTGTGTGTTTTTCCCCGATTCATTCGGCTTTAGCCACCGGCAAATGCACATTCACATTCATTCTTTTCGAACAGTAAAATAAAACTACAAATTTTATATCAAATGTTTTATCAATGTAACAGAAAGAAAATTACAACCTGCAGAAGCATAATTTGATTTATGACTGACTATATTTTATGTGTGTTGCTATCAGATGTAATATTAAAAAAAAAAAGTGAATATGTTATAGAAACAAAATTTATTCAGAGTGTTTAAAGTCAAAATAATAAGTTTTCTATTTAAAAGTTTTGTATTGACAACAACTAAAAACAAATATAAAAAATATATGAAAAAATGTTACAAAAAACATTCTCAATTAAGTTGTGGAAGAAATTGTAATTCTCACAGAACATAAAATCATTTGCATTTTTGGATATATTCATCATACGAATTATTTTAAGTGGTAAGTACAGTAATTTACGTTAACAATTTGTATCAGCTGTATCAAGTTAATCAGTTAATAGGAGTAATTTCGGGCAGATTTCTTGATAATATATATAAAAAGTTTATAGATTGGTTTTTTCAGAAATCAGTATTATTGTATATGCTTTTGGTTCATGCAAAATATCATCTTTTAAATAATTTCATTAACAATTATTTATGATACTCAAATAATTTAGATAAATTTTAAAAAAAGTCCTTTTTATAATATTTGGTATATTTTTTTCGACTACTTTTATTGTAAGAGTAATTTTCGGCATACTGTGAATATTCGGGTAATATGTACCCGAATGTTTGAAAAAGTTTACCAACTGTCAATTTTTTCAAGCGGTGAATATTTCATGTCAGCTAATCAGCTGTTGTTGTTTATTTGTAAATGTAAAATAGGTATAATGAAAGTTAAATAAATTTCTGAACGTATGTATGAAAAGCTGATCGAAAAAAAAAATTATGATATTAAAAACAAAGTTGTGTATGCGAAAGGGAATATTGACTGTAAAATAAAACAAGTTTACTATCGTCCCACGTTAAAAGCGCTAAATGCTTGGAAATCGCAAAAAGCACGTTAAAACTCGCAAAAAGCGCGTTAAAATAGAGTTTAGCAATATTATTCATGTTTCCTAAATTATACTTCACAGAATGTAAAAATTGAAAATTGTGTTCCGATCTTTCGTCATGCAGTTTTCAGATTTATCTACATAGGATATTTATTGCCTTTTTTGTTAATCTTACATAATATTAAACAACTCAACCTCATGTACACGGAAGTTAAATATTCGAAACTGTGAATCTATAGTATCTGTGTACGGAGTGAGATCGTAAAGTTCTTAACACACGTTTTTCCTCAAGTTTTTCGCAAGCATTATTTCATTTTTTTTCTTTGGTAATTTTTGAAAATTATCTCTGTGTTTATGTTTAATGGCAACCCTATTCATTTGTTTTCATTCGATTAAAATGAGTGATGAAATGAAAGTACATACTAAAATTATTAAATATTTTCAACTAAATCCAACTTGGTGCTACAAAAAATTGAATAAAGAACCAAAGATCTGCCGTGAACTCTTAATAATATTATTAAAAACTATCAGGAGAATTTGTATATTGACTGGTTCGGGAAGAGAGAAAGGTCCACATGTTGTTTGTAAGGCCAAAAAAAAAAAGGCATATTGAAAAGAGCTCCTAACTTATCCAGGGGAAAAGTAAAAGTAGAACGCTGCACAAAAATTTAAAGGCCAAAATCAGTGTACAGAAATTGAAATCATGTTTCATAAAAAAAAATACTCCAGCTGCATAATGGACGAAGGAACGTATATAATGGAAAATTTTTAGCAGCTTTCGGGTTAAAATTTTCATGTTGCTAATGCTCGAGGATATTTTGAAGATAAGCAGTCGAAACTTCCAAAAATTTCCTGGTGTGACAAGTGATATGCATTTCCAGCAAAAGATCCAAATCATTTGTTACAACGGATGTTATAAATAACGAAATTTATATTAAAGAGTGTTGCAAAAAAGACTCCTTCCTTTCACAAGCAAATACAATGTGTCCACATATTTTGGCCCAATTTGGCATCCTATCACTAAGAAAGCTCCTGTGTCGTTGAAGAACAATAATTTGGTTTTTGTACCAATGGAGACAAATCCTCCAAACTGTCTGCAGCTTAAATGGGGAGATATATGACTCTTGTTAAAAGAGAGTAGAATAGTACAAAAAGGTGTCTCAAAATGTAATCATAGGGTTTGCGGAAAAGGTCTATAAGTTCATTAGTAGTGATGACAACTATAAAACAAATTTTTTTTTAAGCTTTAATATTCTTTCATTCAATGTAACAAATCAAAACTCTAGCTTCAATGTTATATTGTTCAATGTTATGTTGTTGTATTTTATATGTGTTCAGAATTTTTCGATCTCATTCCTTATATTACAAAGTTTATGCTAAACCTCTATGAACATTTTTAAAAACGCAGTGATAGTTGTGTTGTGCGTTATTAATTGAAATGAGTTAATATAATATAAATATTTCATTTATTTTTCTTAAATCTATAGAAACGAGACTAAATACTATAATATAATTTTATAGATGAAGATAACTTAATAGGATATTCAGTTTCAATGATGCTTTCAAATCGGATCTGACGATTTTGAGTGAATAATAGAAGTTTGGTACTCCGCACCCTGATAGGTATATTCTGCTAGTATGTAATTTAGAAATTACAATACCCAAATAATATATGTAACTTCAAAGTAAAATTTCTTGCTATTGCATGTAGGGAAAGGTGAAAATTGAAAGATATTTTCAAATATTTGGCAACAAAATTAAATTTCATATTGGCGGTGTAATTTTTTTACAAAATGTGCCATAAATTGTATTTTTCTGAAAAATAGTTTTCCTTAGAAACCGTTTCAGATTCTGACAATATTTTTCTAGAAAACAAGTCCCAGATTCTGCTAATTTTTCGATGGAACAACAATACCCAATTCTAAAAATGTTTGTACAGAAAAGCAGTTTCAATTGAGAAAAGTCTCCGATATTGATAATTTTGCTTTGCATATTCTGAGAATATTTATAAAAAACAATATTCTTTCCGTAGAAACACTGTTTAAATTAAGAATTTTTTTCAAAAAAAAAAAAAAAATTTAAATATAAAATCATATCAGATTCATCCATTTTGAAAAGTTTTTTGTTATTCTTATAACATGATTCTATAATTTATTGAAGCAGATATGTGAAGATATTGTAATATTATTTTTAATAGTAGGACTTGTGGAAGTTTAAAGAAATAACTTTAATTCGTGTTTATTAATTAGTCTTTTATTTAATAATAAACGTATAGAAAGAAAAGAGGAACAATAACAATATGGCGGCTAAATCCCCTCCACCAGAATAATGTTGTAGCTACGCCAATGAGTGTATTCCAATTACTAACTTCCAATTACTAAGATCGAATGCTTTTTACTCCCTTTATATTAACTCTTAGTGTCTGCTTGTCGACAAAACTTTGGATCGACTGTTAACTCTTTTCCCGTGATCCAATCAAGCTGAAACTTTGGAAGCAGACTCGTGGCGATGACAGAAATGATCTAACAAATTTTGTTTGCAATTATTAAAAAGTTATAAGAGTTATGAAACAATACGATTTAAAATTAAGTATTGCCAAATTCTGCCAAAATTTTTTTTATAATTATCCTATGAAATCCTCGGTTTATAGCTCATTGCTGCACAAAAAATATATTACATTTTAACTGTTGTTCTGTATAAATTAACATATTTAAAAAATACTAGCAGTTTCCAGCGCGCGAAATTCGAGTGCGATTTCTAGGCATCTTTATTTTTCCACTTAGCCAATTCACAAACCAACACTTTTTTGGTTTATTATTATTGTAAATGAAGACAACAAACTCATTAATAAACACATTAACAAATTTAATAAACACACACATTGCATATGTATAATTTTGTGTGTGTGTTAGTAGCAACTTTAAATGTAATTTACTCAAAACAAAGGAATAAATTTTAAAATCCGTAAATTTGGTGAACAGCTTAAAGGAATACCTTTCAAATAATATACGTTTGGTCAAAATCGGGATAAAACGGTAGAACGTGACTTCGGTAACAAAAATCGCCTAGCCTATTAATATTATAGATATTTTTTCAACATATTCATTGTATATTGTTGTATTGTTGTTGTAACTGTTACACATAAAAACGAATATATCGTGTCTTTTGTACAACCTTTCAACTAAATTATTAAAATTCATAATTTTAATATTTCTATACGAAACAAAAATATAATTTATTTTTTATATAAACGATATTTACTAGTTATAACAACAAAACCACAAAAAGAAAACAATCAAAGAAATATATTACCAAATATTCTGTCATGATATCAAATTTTAACTTTATAAATCAAAAAAATCCCTTTTACTGCAGGGTCCTATTTTTTTGGAGTAGAATAACACAAAAAAAGGAAAAAGTAAAATGACACGCAAACATTTTATTTATGTGAAGCTTATTTGAAGCCTAAGATGGCGTTTTTAAAATATTCGTTTTTTTTTCTTAAACAGCGGAGTGTAGCATGTGTTTGTACTAAACAGTCAGTTTTCTTCACATCAAAAAAAAAAAAAAAAGAAATACACAAATCACCCGTGTACAATAAGTGCCGGCCTACATTTATTTCAACTGTCAAAAAGATGTACTTTCTCTATTTATGACAACAAAAACTGTAGACATGTTATCATTATATTTTTTCGCGTTTTTTTTTAAATTTTATAAAATTTATTGGAAGACTACAAGTTTCTTTAAGGTTCCATAAATGAATGCACACAATGACAAATTTAAAATAATATATGATGTTGTTTTATTAACGAATAAACAAGAATAAGAATATCGATATAATAAGAAACAAATCAAATGTATGTCGCAGTGCAGACCTAGTTCCGTGACGGAATTTGAAAACTCAGTTTAAGTATAAGAGAGTTCCTGTTAAGTACTAAAAAACCCAATATTATATGCTAAATCTGTGCAAATTTTCTATTTTTTTTAATGAAAAAAAAATATATATATAAATATACATAAAATAAACGTAACTATAATAATTTTATTATTTTTTATAAAAATAAAAAATCTTATTTCCGATCTTTATCATTTTAATGATTGAGTTTGTAATTATGCAGGCTCAAGATCAAATGTTTTTACTTTAAATAAAGCAAAAAAATTACAATTTTGTTGACTTAACAGCAAATATTTTATTACAATAGAAAATTGTTAGTTCCTTATAGGATGGATCAGTATCTATGTGACTTTTTATATGAAATGCAGTTTGTTAACAACAAAAAATAAAAACATTTACTCTGTCAAACGTTTCTTCAATTTTGTTAATCTCTTCCAAATAATAGGATTTCTTAAAATCCTTAATATAAAAATTGGTTGCATTGTTGGGGCTAACTAACTTTTCGACAAGCCCCTTCTTAAGGTTTGGAAACATAAATTGTCACTGAGAATAATATGGCGGCTACGACAGCATCTCGTAGTTAAATTCAGAGAACTTTTCCATGGCTACTACATACGTACCGTGCCCTGATGGCAAGATCTTTTTTTTTTTTTTGAAATGGACGTTGAATCGGTCCATTAAGTTGACATAATTTATGCCATATATTGTTTTTCCCTCTTGAGATCAATGTAAATTAGTTATGCCGCATAAATTCAAAAAAAAAAAAACTGTCATCATGATCTATATTGACAGAATATTGATCAATTTTACAAACTGTTGTGCAAAGGTTTGTTAAAAGTTAAAACATTCGATTTTGAGCTTGATTAATTCCTAACTCAATTTTTAATTTATTTAATATTGCTTCTTACATTTTTAATAAAGAAAAGAGTCACCAAAATTTAACAGGAAACTCGTAAATAATGTACATTTGACGTTAAAATAACTTTTTGTCCTTCAAATAAATGTTATAATAAGGGAGGGCAAAATTTGATATATTTGCTTCTTTTGCCTATTTTACTTTATTGAGCTTTTTTGTGATTGTGGTATAAAATTGATTCTTTCCATATCTAAAAGATTCTGGAGTAACCGAGTTTCTCATAAAATCAAAGTCTTCAGGAGAGCCAACAAACATTTTCCTGAATTACAGGTATAATAAACGGAAAGAAAAAACCTCATTATACTAAATTACACTAAGATTCAGCCAGAGAAATCGTTATGCACAGATTTTAGTTCTAATCCTGCTTCCATCAGCCTAAAATAATGTAATCAGCTGTTTATTTTGTAACAAAAACTACCGTAACGGACGATTCTCTCCATGAGCTAGAAATATACAGCAGCGACGCTACTTTACGTTACGCTTAGATTAATTACAGTTAAACTTTAGCTTTTAGTAACGTGTCAACCAAATAAAAATGAAACAGGAAAACGAAAATTTATTTAACTGAAATGTTATCATCTCAAGAACATTTATAAACAAATGAATTAGTAAAAGAAACCACCTCTCAATTTCATAAAACAATCGTAATAAAAAAAATCAAAAGCAAAATAACGAGAAAAAGTATACAAAATTGCGTGTCCCTTATCGAACGCAAAGAATTTTCACTTCATTAAAATGTATGCAACCATATTTTTTTTCATAAACCCTCTAATTTTTCGATTTTTTTTGAATTGTTAATAATTAAGATACGAAAACAACAACCAACAAATTTAAGAATAAAATACAAAACATTTTTTTTTATAAAAACAAGACCAAAATTATATAAAACGAGAAAGTTTAAAAAATAAAACGGAATAAAAAAGAAACACAAGAAAAAACTAGAATAACTTGATTTTAATTAATACTCAGACTACTCGTTAAATAAAATGTTTTTAAATAAAAATGTTTAAACTAAAATCTAATGTTGTTGTACGAGTATAGTGGCCGAACTTGTGGGCTGAACTATTAATGATTTTTCGATTGGATTTTAAGTTTACTGTAAGACTTTTGTTTCCAGTATGGCTGTTAGTGATTGACCAACAAAAACAACGACAACGACATCGGCAACAGTGACCGTTTGCCACTACACTACTTACCATGGTTATGGCGTGTTTAACACTTTACATTATAAGGTCTGGAAAGAAAGAAAAACGCCGTTTTATATAGCGAGATTATTGTAATGGAATATATGTTTGTTTTGTTTTCGTTTTCTTGCGAAGAAGTCATGCTGTTTGTTTTTTAGCCTCAAGTAAAATGTATTTGGAAATGAATTAAAAACAAAATTTAGGTTTCACTGCAACAACAACACCAACATTTTTAAATACCACAGTTGATTAAAATACTAAACAAAAACCCAAAACTAAACGAACTATGAATGTTAGTTAGTTCCATAAACTAGCGAAAGGTCTTATAAGTCCAACTCTGCAAGAGCTCAAGCTCATAGGTAGGGCACCAGTAGTGGATAACCAGCTTAAAACTATTTTAAGGGAATTTTTGAAAATTTGAATGAAAATAATAATGAGACTTAACAAAACCTTAGTTTTACAGTAGACCTAAACAATTAAATATGTAACCAACTTGAGTCACACATATGTGCGTTACTATTGTTATACTCTTCGATATTAACTAACTTAATATGTACTTGTAGTTGTTTGTTTAAATAGTCGACACATATTACGTCAAGACCTTTGAGAAGAATTTAAAATGGGTTTTTATTTTGTTTCGTTTTTTTCTCTTATAGGGATTAAAAAACACTTGATGTAGGTTTCAGTTGGTTGCATTGTAAGTGAATGCCTGCGAATTGTGTTGCCCAGACTGTCACTGTTTCCACTTTCCCTAATTTTTTTTTAAACGAAGGCAACGAAATGGGTTGTATGTCAAAACTATTGCATAATGTAGGTACAACAAATGTTTAACTACATTCATATGCAGCGGTATATTCTCTTTTAAAAAAACATAAAAGCAGCATCAATATATTCACTTTTTTTAAATAAAATTCCTGGGGTGATAATTGTCTGTGAAACAGGGTAAGGAAACTCAAGCAGATAGTTTACGGGCTTCATGCGATTCCTAATAAGGCTCTTAATGTTTTCTTAAGATTGTAATAGTTTTAATCGTCTTGAATACAAATTTAGTTAAATCTAGTAATGCAAGATAGCCCTTAGTTAATTCCATAACAAGCCACTGTGTAATAATTAATTTTTTTTTTTTTTATAAAATTTTTCTTATAAACGTTTTATTTAAAAAAAAAAATTAGAATAAAGAAATATTTATATTTTTAGGAAGTGTTCTGTAGTGGAGCTGTTCAATGAGACAATTAGTAGTTAAGAAAATATATATTATTCGTATTATAAATTTAATGCATTTAGCATTATTTATATAATTTTCAATTCAATTCATTTGAATTGTTTATTTATCTTTTATGTTTATAGTAATTTAACAATCCAGTGTCACTTCGCTTAACGCAATCCCCGATTAACTCAACTCCTCGATTATTTGCATTGTTTTCAGTTAATTCAGCTGTTTAAAAAAAAACTTGATTATCGCAACTTTTCCCCCAAAAATTTCCATACCAGTATGTAAAGGGTATATGAATATAAATTTCTTATCCGGTTTGTAATAATTAAAAAAAAGAAAATCTGGATACCTTATAACAAGTGGAGTTGATATAGCGATGTCCGTTTGTCCGTACGTTGACATCACGATCAATAGGTCAGCTCGATTGCAAATTTTTAGTCCAAATGATTTATTGATATCGTGTTGATATCAGGTTTCTGTCTAAAATCATCTCAATTGGTTAAATAGCTGCCGAGGTTTCAATTAAAACTCTTGAAAAAAATATAATTTTTCTATGCTGTTCTTGTTCTTGTTGTTATTCTAAACTTTGTTTCTAGTGTATATACATATCATATGATTGCTTAAATAGTTTTTTCTTATTGTGGTCGTTGTTCTAGTAGCATTTGTTTCATTTGTATTTAGGTATAATTATAATTCACGCGTCAAGTAGTCAGTCCAAGTCGTCGGGAGACTTTGCGCTTTCGCTGAAGCTAAGAGGAAATGTTTTTAAATTAAATCATTGAAATTAAAAATAAAGCAAATAAAAATGTAAATCAACAAAATGTTTCATTTATTCTGAAGCTTTTAATGGCTCAACCAACCTAAAATTGTCATAGATGAATAAATACTTTTTAACATTAGAAGGGTTAAGTCAATCTGTTTTCACGTTTACGCATGATTCTACAACTGAAAATAGTGCAATTTTTCAGATAGAAGTTATTTCTTTTTATACAAAAATTATCATTGTCTGTATAAAAATACAATGAATTAGAAATTACAATAAATACTGAAAAAAAAAAAACAATTATCTATAAATTTAAATGGTATTCGACCTTAAAGGTTAAGTAAATGTTAAAGTGGTAACCGTAACCAATATTGCTTATATTATTGAGTTTGAGACACTCGTGGGGCATATCTAAGATTCGGCACAGCCGAGTTTAACACCCCTACTTATTTTTTTTTATTTTTATACCCTACACAACTATGAGTTGAGGGTTTAATGATTTTGTACTCATGTCTATAACTATCAAAAATATTTGACCTACAGCCGTCTTTTATTATACCGAGAAAGTTATTCTGCGTCATTTTAACGAATTCCGTCTGTCTGTGTGTCCATGTAAACTTTGTTATCAAACTACAAGTCAGAAATATGAACATGTTTTGATGAAATTTAGTACATAAACTGAATGCTACTGAAATAAGTGAGAATCGTGCAAGTTCAGACCCTTCAGACCGACTGAAATAGTCGTAAGATCCAGATTATCATTTGTATATATCGATAACACCTTGTTTATATACTCACTCAGCAGTACCCCAAAAACAAAATTCTATAGAACCATTATGCGTCAGTATCCCCATATGAAGCTGGTTCCGGATCTTCACTTAAAGTTATCAAAAGAAAAACAATTTGGCTGTGTCGAATTTTTGATACCCTCCACCCAATATTGGGTACTGCTATCACTTTGAAACTGTTTCCGATACTGAAACATTAAATCCGAATACAAAAAAAATTTAAAGTTAATTGGTTTTCTTGTTGGCCAATTTCTATTATAGAAAACAATGGTACTTATAAAGAATTAATTACTATTTGAAAAATTCCATTATATTTCTTTTACTAGAGTCGAAAACCCCTAAGTGCTTCATAGAACACCAATGAAATTCTTTATTTAACGCAGCCGGCATCATAATAATAACCAAAGCCTGTTTTGAGACCTTAGAAGTCGTACGATAATTAAAAAAAAAAAACTTGGAATTATTCTTGGCTACAAATTATTAATATTAAAAACAGGAAATTTTAAAATAATTTTATTTAATGCAAAAAAACAAATATAATAAAAACATTTAAGAAACTAAAGAATGAAACTATAATATTTAATTATACCCTATACCACTATGTGGTTTGGGTATAATGACTTTGTGCTGCTGTTTGTAACAACCAAAAATATTTGACCTAGACCCATCTTTAATTATACCGATCGAATCAGAATCACTTTCTGAGTTGATTTAACAATGTCCGTCCGTCCGTCCGTCCGTCTGTGTGTCCATGTAAACATTGTAATCAAACTGCAGGTCGCAAATATGAACATATTTTGATGAAATTTGGTATGTAAGCTTTTATCAGCCATGGGATGAACGCTATTGAAATTGGTGAGAATCGGTCCATGTTCAGACCTAGCCCCCATACAAATTACCCCTATGAAATCGACATAAATTGCCATAAGATCCAAATTTTCATATAGATCTAATTAAATTGGGTTTGTATGCGTTCATTACATCCATTAATGAGGAGTCCAAAAATTATCCCTTTGGCCCCATATAGAGCTGCTTCCCGATCTTTACTTAAATCTATTGAAAATCAAAAATATTGCACTTATTCTTCTCAAATTTTGTTTGTATATATTTTTGCAAAATACAAGAGACTTTACCAAACATGATCAGGATCGGTCCATTTTTGGACCTAGTCCCCATATAGATATATCATCCGATATGAACTTTTTCATATCTGCAGCCAAAAAAATTGGGCCTAAGAGATAGAGTTTCTAAACGGATGGTATAGGGTATCGTATAGTCGGTCTAGACCGACTATAATTTTCTTACTTGTTTTTATTTTTATTTTTAATTTTTAATTTTTAATATTTAATTTTTAATTTTTAATTTTTAATTTTTAATTTTTAATTTTTAATTTTTAATTTTTAATTTTTAATTTTTAATTTTTAATTTTTAATTTTTAATTTTTAATTTTTAATTTTTAATTTTTAATTTTTAATTTTTAATTTTTAATTTTTAATTTTTAATTTTTAATTTTTAATTTTTAATTTTTAATTTTTAATTTTTAATTTTTAATTTTTAATTTTTAATTTTTAATTTTTAATTTTTAATTTTTAATTTTTAATTTTTAATTTTTAATTTTTAATTTTTAATTTTTAATTTTTAATTTTTAATTTTTAATTTTTAATTTTTAATTTTTAATTTTTAATTTTTAATTTTTAATTTTTAATTTTTAATTTTTAATTTTTAATTTTTTATTTTTAATTTTTAATTTTTAATTTTTAATTTTTAATTTTTAATTTTTAATTTTTAATTTTTAATATTAAATTTTTAATTTTTAATTTTTAATTTTTAATTTTTAATTTTTAATTTTTAATTTTTAATTTTTAATTTTTAATTTTTAATTTTTAATTTTTAATTTTTAATTTTTAATTTTTAATTTTTAATTTTTAATTTTTAATTTTTAATTTTTAATTTTTAATTTTTAATTTTTAATTTTTAATTTTTAATTTTATTTTTAATTTTTAATTTTTAATTTTTAATTTTTAATTTTTAATTTTTAATTTTTAATTTTTAATTTTTAATTTTTAATTTTTAATTTTTAATTTTTAATTTTTAATTTTTAATTTTTAATTTTTAATTTTTAATTTTTAATTTTTAATTTTTAATTTTTAATTTTTAATTTTTAATTTTTAATTTTTAATTTTTAATTTTTAATTTTTAATTTTTAATTTTTAATTTTTAATTTTTAATTTTTAATTTTTAATTTTTAATTTTTAATTTTTAATTTTTAATTTTAATTTGTAATTTTTAATTTTTAATTTTTAATTTTTAATTTTTAATTTTTAATTTTTAATTTTCAATTTTTAATTTTTAATTTTTAATTTTTAATTTGTAATTTGTAATTTTTAATTTTTAATTTTTAATTTTTAATTTTTAATTTTTAATTTTTAAAATTTTAATTTTTAATTTTTAATTTTTAATTTTTAATTTTTAATTTTTAATTTTTAATTTTTAATTTTTAATTTTCAATTTTTAATTTTTAATTTTTAATTTTTAATTTTTAATTTTTAATTTTTAATTTTTAATTTTTAATTTTTAATTTTTAATTATTAATTTTTAGTTTTTAGTTTTTAATTTTTAATTTTTAATTTTTAATTTTTAATTTTTAATTTTTAATTTTTAATTTTTAATTTTTAATTTTTAATTTTTAATTTTTAATTTTTAATTTTTAATTTTTAATTTTTAATTTTTAATTTTTAATTTTTAATTCTTAATTTTTGATTTTTAATTTTTAATTTTTAATTTTTATTTTTTAATTTTTAATTTTTATTTTTAATTTTTAATTTTTAATTTTAAAATTTAAATTTAAAATTTTAAATTTTAAATTTAAAATTTTTAATTTTTAATTTTTAATTTTTAATTTTTAATTTTTAATTTTTAATTTTTAATTTTTAATTTTTAATTTTTAATTTTTAATTTTTAATTTTTAATTTTTAATTTTTAATTTTTAATTTTTAATTTTTAATTTTTAATTTTTAATTTTTAATTTTTAATTTTTAATTTTTAATTTTTAATTTTTAATTTTTAATTTTTAATTTTTAATTTTTAATTTTTAATTTTTAATTTTTAATTTTTAATTTTTAATTTTTAATTTTTAATTTTTTATTTTTAATTTTTAATTTTTAATTTTTAATTTTTAATTTTTAATTTTTAATTTTTAATTTTTAATTTTTAATTTTTAATTTTTAATTTTTAATTTTTAATTTTTAATTTTTAATTTTTAATTTTTAATTTTTAATTTTTAATTTTTAATTTTTAATTTTTAATTTTTAATTTTTAATTTTTAATTTTTAATTTTTAATTTTTATTTTTTAATTTTTAATTTTTAATTTTTAATTTTTAATTTTTAATTTTTAATTTTTAATTTTTAATTTTTAATTTTTAATTTTTAATTTTTAATTTTTAATTTTTAATTTTTAATTTTTAATTTTTGATTTTTAATTTTTAATTTTTAATTTTTAATTTTCAATTTTTAATTTTTAATATTTAATTTTTAATTTTTAATTTTTAACTTTTAACTTTTAACTTTTAATTTTTAATTTTTAATTTTTAATTTTTAATTTTTAATTTTTAATTTTTAATTTTTAATTTTTAATTTTTAATTTTTAATTTTTAATTTTTAATTTTTAATTTTTAATTTTTAATTTTAATTTTTAATTTTTAATTTTTAATTTTTAATTTTTAATTTTTAATTTTTAATTTTTAATTTTTAATTTTTAATTTTTAATTTTTAATTTTTAATTTTTAATTTTTAATTTTTAATTTTTAATTTTTAATTTTTAATTTTTAATTTTTAATTTTTAATTTTTAATTTTTAATTTTTAATTTTTAATTTTTAATTTTTAATTTTTAATTTTTAATTTTTAATTTTTAATTTTTAATTTTTAATTTTTAATTTTTAATTTTTAATTTTTAATTTTTAATTTTTAATTTTTAATTTTTAATTTTTAATTTTTAATTTTTAATTTTTAATTTTAATTTTTAATTTTTAATTTTTAATTTTTAATTTTTAATTTTTAATTTTTAATTTTTAATTTTTAATTTTTAATTTTTAATTTTTAATTTTTAATTTTTAATTTTTAATTTTTAATTTTTAATTTTTAATTTTTAATTTTTAATTTTTAATTTTTAATTTTTAATTTTTAATTTTTAATTTTTAATTTTTAATTTTTAATTTTTAATTTTTAATTTTTAATTTTTAATTTTTAATTTTTAATTTTTAATTTTTAATTTTTAATTTTTAATTTTTAATTTTTAATTTTTAATTTTTTATTTTTTATTTTTAATTTTTAATTTTTAATTTTTAATTTTTAATTTTTAATTTTTAATTTTTATTTTTTAATTTTTATTTTTTAATTTTTAATTTTTAATTTTTAATTTTTAATTTTTAATTTTTAATTTTTAATTTTTAATTTTTAATTTTAATTTTTAATTTTTAATTTTTATTTTTTAATTTTTAATTTTTAATTTTTAATTTTTAATTTTTAATTTTTAATTTTTAATTTTTAATTTTTAATTTTTAATTTTTAATTTTTAATTTTTAATTTTTAATTTTTAATTTTTAATTTTTAATTTTTAATTTTTAATTTTTAATTTTTAATTTTTAATTTTTAATTTTTAATTTTTAATTTTTAATTTTTAATTTTTAATTTTTAATTTTTAATTTTTAATTTTTAATTTTTAATTTTTAATTTTTATTTTTTAATTTTTAATTTTTAATTTTTAATTTTTAATTTTTAATTTTTAATTTTTAATTTTTAATTTTTAATTGTTAATTTTTAATTTTTAATTTTTAATTTTTAATTTTTAATTTTTAATTTTTAATTTTTAATTTTTAATTTTTAATTTTTAATTTTTAATTTTTAATTTTTAATTTTTAATTTTTAATTTTTAATTTTTAATTTTTAATTTTTAATTTTTAATTTTTAATTTTCAATTTTCAATTTTTAATTTTTAATTTTTAATTTTTAATTTTTAATTTTTAATTTTATTTTAACTTTTTAACTTTTAATTTTAATTTTTAATTTTAATTTTTAATTTTTAATTTTTAATTTTTAATTTTTAATTTTTAATTTTTAATTTTTAATTTTTAATTTTTAATTTTTAATTTTTAATTTTTAATTTTTAATTTTTAATTTTTAATTTTTAATTTTTAATTTTTAATTTTTAATTTTTAATTTTTAATTTTTAATTTTTAATTAATTTTTAATTTTTAATTTTTAATTTTTAATTTTTAATTTTTAATTTTTAATTTTTAATTTTTAATTTTTAATTTTTAATTTTTAATTTTTAATTTTTAATTTTTAATTTTTAATTTTTAATTTTTAATTTTTTATTTTTTATTTTTAATTTTTAATTTTTAATTTTTAATTTTTAATTTTTAATTTTTAATTTTTATTTTTTAATTTTTATTTTTTAATTTTTAATTTTTAATTTTTAATTTTTAATTTTAATTTTTAATTTTAATTTTTAATTTTTAATTTTTATTTTTTAATTTTTAATTTTTAATTTTTAATTTTTAATTTTTAATTTTTAATTTTTAATTTTTAATTTTTAATTTTTAATTTTTAATTTTTAATTTTTAATTTTTAATTTTTAATTTTTAATTTTTAATTTTTAATTTTTAATTTTTAATTTTTAATTTTTAATTTTTAATTTTTAATTTTTAATTTTTAATTTTTAATTTTTAATTTTTAATTTTTAATTTTTAATTTTTAATTTGTAATTTTTAATTTTTAATTTTTAATTTTTAATTTTTAATTTTTAATTTTTAATTTTTAATTTTTAATTCTTAATTTTTAATTTTTAATTTTTAATTTTTAATTCTTAATTTTTGATTTTTAATTTTTAATTTTTAATTTTTATTTTTTAATTTTTAATTTTTATTTTTAATTTTTAATTTTTAATTTTAAATTTTAAGTCTTAAATTTTAAATTTTAAATTTAAAATTTTTAATTTTTAATTTTTAATTTTTAATTTTTAATTTTTAATTTTTAATTTTTAATTTTTAATTTTTAATTTAAAATTTTAAATTTTAAATTTTAAATTTTAAATTTTAAATTTTAAATCTTAAATTTTTAATTTTTAGTTTTTAATTTTTAATTTTTAATTTTTAATTTTTAATTTTTAACCTGTAATTTAAAATTTTTAATTTTTAATTTTTAATTTTTAATTTTTAATTTTTAATTTTTAATTTCTAATTTTTAATTTTTAATTTTTAATTTTTAATTTTTAATTTTTAATTTTTAATTTTTAATTTTTAATTTTTAATTTTTAATTTTTAATTTTTAATTTTTAATTTTTAATTTTTAATTTTTAATTTTTAATTTTTAATTTTTAATTTTTAATTTTAATTTTTAATTTTTAATTTTTAATTTTTAATTTTTAATTTTTAATTTTTTAATTTTTAATTTTTAATTTTTAATTTTTAATTTTTAATTTTTAATTTTTAATTTTTAATTTTTAATTTTTAATTTTTAATTTTTAATTTTTAATTTTTAATTTTTAATTTTTAATTTTTAATTTTTAATTTTTTTTTATTTAATTTTTAATTTTTAATTTTTAATTTTTAATTTTTAATTTTTAATTTTTAATTTTTAATTTTTAATTTTTAATTTTTAATTTTTAATTTTTAATTTTTAATTTTTAATTTTTAATTTTTAATTTTTAATTTTTAATTTTTAATTTTTAATTTTTAATTTTTAATTTTTTAATTTTTAATTTTTAATTTTTAATTTTTAATTTTTAATTTTTAATTTTTAATTTTTAATTTTTAATTTTTAATTTTTAATTTTTAATTTTTAATTTTTAATTTTTAATTTTTAATTTTTAATTTATAATTTTTAATTTTTAATTTTTAATTTTTAATTTTTAATTTTTAATTTTTAATTTTTAATTTTTAATTTTTAATTTTTAATTTTTAATTTTTAATTTTTAATTTTTAATTTTTAATTTTTAATTTTTAATTTTTAATTTTTAATTTTTAATTTTTAATTTTTAATTTTTAATTTTTAATTTTTAATTTTTAATTCTTAATTTTTAATTTTTAATTTTTAATTTTTAATTTTTAATTTTTAATTTTTAATTTTTAATTTTTAATTTTTAATTTTTAATTTTTAATTTTTAGTTTTAATTTTTAATTCTTTGTATTTAATTTTTATTAATTTTTAATAACTAATTTTTAATTTTAACGATAAAACAATAAGTGGTTATACTTGCTGAGGCCAATGTGACTCGTGCACTATTAATATACACACAACTGCAATGAATTCAACAATGAGAAGAATTACAACATATACAACATATCTTAAGAAAAACAACAAACACACTGCAAAATTTAATATTTTCGAGAGTTTTTTCAAATTTTCGTTCATATCTCGTAACCCCTTTAACCGATTTTGACTATTTTAAGTAGCAACTCCTTTGGCATGTTAGTAAATGATTTTGTACATAAACGAACGGTCCAGCTTTGATATTGACGGCGCGATCGTGATTTCTACAGACAGACGAACACATGATCATCGATAAATCAACTTCCCTTCTCCGGAATTTATTTCGATGCATTACAATCGGAAATACAAACCTATATATGTCCTCTGACACTGAGGTGTGGAGGGTATAAAAAAATATTGAATAGAGTTTTTGAAATTAGGTTTGTATAGGTTTTTGAGAAAAGTAAATAGCTTTACTAAATATGATCATGATCGGCCCATTTTTTTTTTGCCGATTTCCCATATATAATAACCGTCAGATATCTACTTTCATAACTGCACGCCACAAATTAATACCAAAAGTACTAAATTTTATCATTTTTATATCCAGTTATTGCCTCAAAATTGAATCCAAGATCCCCTCTCGAAACGCATGGTATAGGGTATTATATAGTCGGTCTAGACCGACTATAATTTTTCTACTTGGTTTTTATTTCATTTGTTTTTCAATGTTAGTGCTAACTTAATATATTGCTTAACGAATTGGTTTTAAATACACCGTCATTCAAAAATAATGAAATATACCTGTTGTAGTTGTTTTTCTTATTATCCAGTAGAAGAAATCAATAGCGAAAAGCCGTCATCAGAAATGTTGCGTCCAAAAATTAAATCTCAGAATTATATTGATTTAAAAAAAATTTTTTTTTTCATTACAAATACAAATTTGTATATCCGGTTGTACATTTGAAAGTTTATTTTTTATTTTTTTTATCAAATGTTATTTATTAATTTTAATTTATTTAGTCAGTCACTGTCTAGTCACAGTCTTTCGCAAAAATCTGCCTAAATTTCTGTTGGTTACGTTTTGCGAGGTTGCACTGTATTTTTTAAGAGTTTAGGAAATTTTTTTCTTTTTGTACCTAAATATTTAATAACAATTAATTATAAATTATTACCTATTTTGTTAACATTATTTAATATTTATTTGTTTATTATTTATATAATTTTTAATTAGTTTTTCAAAAAAAAAAAAAAAAAAATTCTACGGCACTCATTCCAATATCAAAAAAAAAGATTAATTGCTCAAATTACCGTCAGAGTGCGAAAAATACAGGTGTTTTTTGCGCCACAATGGAAAATCAATATTTCTTAACACTACTAATTAATATAATCAATTAAATAAGTGCAGAAAAAAGTTACACAGTGAGCTTTAAGGCACTGAAGAGACTTTTATATGAAATTATATCTATTTCATAACTATTTTTTATGCTTTAATTCAATTTGTCCATAAAGGAATATTGATGTATGTAATACCTAAAATTCAACTACGTACATACATATATATATATTAAACATATTAAAGAAACGCACAACAAAATCATATAAATTATTAATTTTCCCATTAGCCACCTCTTGATTGTTTTTGTAAATTAATTTTACGCGCTGTTAACTTACTGGGTCATTAGTTCTCTCAGCATTACTTTAGTCTATATTTGAAAATAATTTATCCATGTCATCTAAATAAAAAAATCTGATATTCGATTTTCCATATCTTACTAGTCGATACCATTAAGATATCCTGGTGACTCGCTGTGTGACTATTTAAATATTATTACGTATACCATGACCATGCATTATGATCTTTATTGTATTATGCATTGGTAATCGTGATCATTTATATTGTAAATTATGCTCCTAAGACTCATTTTTAAATTCGTACTATGTATTTGTAAGCCTTTAAAACCATAAAGTCTATAACTCACGACTTACGACTTTGAAATTGTGTGTATGTATATCAAGGTCAGGGGTCTACTCTGAGCAACTTGACATTCAGGAATCTAGGAAAATCCCTGACAAATGGTGCGTTTTTCAGGTCGAGATTCACGCAATTCTCATAGCAACGAATATAATTCTCGAGCGGGATATGGATCCAATAACCATTAATATTTTCGTGGACAGTCTTGCTGCTCTCTAAGCTATGAAATCGAGGAAATCGAAGTGTGTGATGGAATGTATCAGGTCGCTCGACTATATCCGGCAACATACCGTGAGGCTGATATGGGTTCCGGGATATACTGGGGTCTAAGGAAACGAGCTGGCTGACGAGTATGCGCGATATTAAAATTATTCCATCCGAGCTGTCGAATCTAATTGAAGAGGCAGCTGATCTTGAATTAAGGACAAGATGGACCAACTGAACTTTCCAGAATATCCCCGATCCTATGGGACTCCTTGGTTTTGGTAAAGGTACAATCAGCCTACTTATAGGAGTACTCACTGGACACTGTGTAATAAGGCGGATCGCTAAACGCATAGGTGTCCCGAGAGCTGACTTTGGTAAAAGCTGTATGGATGTGGACGAGGAAGAGTCAGTGCAACATTTGCTGTGTGAATGTCCAGGACTGAAGGATCAGCGCCTTAAATATCTAGGGCAAAGGTTTTTTGAAAACATGGGCTGCATAGTAGATGTTCCACTCGTCGACCTTGCGGCCTTCATGAGGGAAACTCGCTGGTTCAGGAGGGACGCATAGCGGACGAAAGATCTGTTTTTCACTTTTCTTTTCTTTTACTCGCTTTTCTTTTCTTTTCTTTTCTTTTCTTTTGTTTTCTTTTCTTTTCTTTTCTTTTCTATCGTTTTCTTTTCTTTTCCATAATCCTCACATTATCTATCTGTACTTTTATAATCGTTTTTCCTATCTCTACCTTCTGAGACTATCTAAGGGGTATCACAATGGGACGAGCAACCCAGCTAATCTAACCTAACCTATATCAAAAAATTCTATGTATAATCGATTAGAAAGCTCTCATTGAAACACCGCAAAGTGTGAGTCGCCACCTTAACAACCCCAGTGAATTTTCAAGAGTCCATTTGTAAATCTCGTCTTTTAAGCCATAATTACGCCATAATGTTTCATATTTTGCCTGTTATAATTTCACACAAAATAAAAAAGATCAACCCTACACAAACAATTAAAGAAACATAAATCTAATATTTCCAATATTTTTGTATGTATACGAGTATGTATAGTCAACATGGGCGTTTATTCAAAAAAACGAACAATAAAAATTATAAAATAAATACAAATTTTAGAGCAACACTAAAAACAAAAAATGGACTAAGAGACAAACTGGTGAATTAAATGTAAATCAAAAAAAGGTATTTGAGCACGCGCAAATGCAATAAAGTCATGCAAACAAAGTGCATTTCTGATCCATTAAAAACTCATAAAAAAAAGAAGAAGAGGAATATGTTGTAAGCACCTCATAAAATAGTCATAAACACAAATATGTATTCATTTTGTTTTGTTGTTGTTACATGTCATCATATAATTTTTTGAAATGGTTCTCATAATTTTTTGTCTTTTCAAAATTCTATCGTTTACGTTATTAACAACAACAGTTTCGTATGGGCCATTATGGTGGTATCTACGGCGTTGTTGCTTATGTATGACATTTATGATTATTGTTTTGTGGTTGTCCTTTTTTTTTTCCATATTTCTTTGTTTTGCCTTTTCTTTTTTTTTTATCTATTTGAAGTGGGCTTGTTATGTAATAATTATGAAAATGATAATTACTATTTTTGTTTCGTACACTTCGGAATGGAGTTTGAGTGCTTGTGTTTTCTTATATTGTTGTTTTGTGCGGTTTTGGAAGACGAGGTCACTCTCATGCTGTTTAAAGGAGAGTCTCATATCGATGATTTATGACATTTAATATATATTTTTGGATTGTATATTCCGTTGTTCTTTTTTCACAAATCAATGTAAATACAATCGTATCAATGAATTGTGTGTTTTTCGGTTAACGGTGATGATTTTCGGAAGAGCTACTGTTGTTTCGATATTATATGAGGTAATGATTTATGATTGTGGTAGAGGGAGTGGGTCTTATGGTAATTTTAAAATATATTTAAGTTTCATTAAGTCGTTTTAAAATCTACAAGTAACCATAACATGTTTAATAAAGCAAATAATAGCATTTATTTTTAAACTATTTTTAAAATTTTAACTGGAAATTAAAGTTAAAAATAAATATGTTGTTCTTTTTTATTTTATAAACTATTTACTTTAACAATGACATAAAGGTGGAATATAAATAATTTTTTAATCGTTCCATCATAATTTTTATGGAACCCGAACGCTGATATGTAATTAGTAAGATAATTGTTTCTAATGGAACGAGTTTACATGTCAATTAAATTTAATACTTTCAAAATTGAACTATCGGACTGAGTGTGAAGAGAAGAGAGTTCTATAACTGGTAATTATATAAATAAATAAATATTTGTTAATAATACTTTAAACTTTGACGAAGAAGTTAATATTTACTTATAAAATATGTGCATACCACTTTGACCTGAAAAGCTGACCATTATATAAAACAAAAATGAAAAATATTAAGAAACTGAAATTATGCATATGGTTGTAAAAACACATTTAAGTGGACTGCATTTATTTCACTGAGTTTTGGCGTTTTTAATATTGACTGATGTATTGACAAGAATAAACTCACTTTGAAAAATAGTTACAGTGACTGACAATACATTGGAAACTTTTAATAAATTTTGAATATAAATTTATTTTAATAATTTTGCGTTAAGTTCTAAAACTGAGTTTTTATGCGAAATCACTCTTTGGTGTGTTCTCTATCTAAAGATAACAAATTTGTTATAAAAAATACAATTTAAAAAAAATTAACGAAAATATAAGAAATTTGTTAGGTGTGCCAAAACAATGGAAACTTTTAAACTTCTATACTAGGGTTGTTGAAAACAATACAAATATAAAATGGCATGGAAGAAACTGTATAAAATCTACACCGCTATTTAAAAATTTATAGTTTCTGACGTTTTCTTTCAACTGTTTTTTAAACACAATTGCATTTTTCAATGTTTTAATCTTGTAATTAATTATTATAAAATAAAAGCAAGAATAAAGTTTTGTGAAGCGTTAAAAACCAGAATAATAAATGGTTTTACTGCTGGTCTGGAAGTTGCAATATTTTGTTAAAAGTTTCCACTGTATTGTTACTCACTAAATTTTCAATATAAATACTGAAACCACTTACTCAAAAAAGTAAAATATGTGTTCTTGAATTTTTTTTTTCGAAAAAAAAAAAATAAATATATAAATTTTAAATATGAATACCAGATTGCGTGGTAGAATTTCGTATAAAATTCAAAATCGTCACTCACAGAATCAAGAAAAAAACAATATTATTTATTAATTTTTTTTTAAACATTTGCACATGTTCATTTTGCAAATTTTCCTATTCTTCCATTTTTGCTTATTTTTACACAAATTAAAAAAAAAATCAATTTTACAACAAAATTGGAAGAGTTTCAATACCCCCGACGGATGGGCCTATGAATAATTTTCTGATAGGATTTGAAATAAAAAATAGTACCACTAAAAGTCTCGAAGTCTCTCTATAAATCTTATCAAATCATTTACAATCAAAAACTCCGGACTTTGAAATCTAATTAGTCAATTAAATACGATCTTCTTTGCGATATTGATGGTTATATTTTAAATCCAAATATATTTAAAGTCGAAATCATCATATATTCTAATGTATACACTATGCCATATATAGTCAACAAGGAAAATCAAGTCAAATCCATATTGTATAAATTACAAACATTTCAAACTTTCTTAAAATCACAATGTATGATTTTTGATACATTTAATAAAACAAATAACGATTCTGAGGAAAAGGAGAAACAACTAAATAAAATTTAAATGATTAAACCATTCTTAAAGTCTCCCATTAGCAATTTATTCCATTAAGTAAACTTAACCCATTTCAAATGTTGATTTTACTTTGATTTATATCTTTAATATGACACACAACTCAATTGCATTGAAAATTACAAACTAAACAATTAAATTCCCATAAACTCATACAAAACAATAGTAATGATCAAATATATATATGTACCTGACCTATGCCAACCTAACTCTGCGCTTTTATATAAGAACCCTAAACATTTACTTAAGGGAACAAAAATTCGATTTGCGGTTTAATTATCAACGGATAGCGCAAGATGCCAAGAATAAGAAACAAAAAGAAAAAAGAAAGTCAAAGTCAAAACTGAAAAAGAAATATAAAAAAAAAAAACTAAAATTCAAAATAGAATTTATATTATTTCCATAAACCCTCTACTTAAATAACAACAACAGCGAAAACAATAGCAAAGGAATTAAATGGTAGATGATATTTTGAAATTTGTCCATTGGCAACATTTTAGAGAACACACAGCAAAAACAAAAATAAATAAACAAATGCTGCTTCAGCCTAAACTCTCTCACTTTTCGTTAGCTGTGCTGTGCGTAAATGTCACATAGTCAAGAAAGAAATATCGAAAACCGAAATGTTATAATTTATGGCCTTTCCTAAGAAGACAACAATCATCATCAAGAACATTTAAACGCCAGACAGTAAAATCTTCAGCACCACTGAATGGAAACAACTCTGAAATCAGCAAACTTGTGCGATCGAGCATAGAATTTCCTCTATTTCTATTCTAATGAAATGCTTCAATGATTTTATTTCTGTATCTTTTTTATTGTATGTACTTTGTTTAGCTTTTTATTTTTATTTATATATATATGTATACATTTTTTTTTTTGGTTTTCATGGATTTAATTAACACCAATTGAACTGCATGTCATTTTGGTATTTTGTAAGAGACGAACAAAAAGAATTTTTTTTTTAAATATATTTAAAACAATTTAGCGTTTTTTAAATGTTTTCTTTTTATTTGCATTTATATCATCATGATTTGTTTGAGTTTTAATTTATGGCACTTAAATTTCGTTTGGATGTTTTGGAAAATTTATGGTTTATTGTATCGCTTGTTGATTCTTGTATCTTCATATATGTGGCTGGTTCACCGAAATGCCACCCTAAAAGCTTTAGATCATTATGAACAATTTGGCGAAATATAATTTATGGTTTTTCAAAGAATCTTTAATTGGTTTTAGAAGTGTAAAACTTTGGCATTGGATAGAGTTTATGATTATCCAATAATGTCCAATTGAAGAGGAAGTAAATTTTACTGACAAGGTAATTTTTTTGTTAAAAATTTTCAAAATTCAAACAATTGGACTGCTTTTATTTTTTTTTTTTTTTTTGATAAATTTAAACTTAACTACAAAATCCATTTTACATTCGATTATATAATAAAAGACTTGTTCATTAATAATTTATAATAATCCGTTAAAACGTAGTCGAGAATTTAAAATAGCAAACATTTAAAAAATAGAGACATTTTACAAGTTATTCATTATATAATTCTTCCCAGCCAAAAAAGAGCATCCAAAGAATTGACATAGTATGCGATTCTTGGGATCCGGATGTCTTAAATAGTTAAATTTCATATAGGCTTATCATAGAACAAAATTTGTCTTTAATGGAACTTGTAAAGTAAATTTTAGCGAGTGCTTAGGATTTCAGAACCATTTTTATATCCTTGATGAATAGATTTTAATGAAATTTGCTACATAAACTTCTATCGACCATAGAACAAACACTATTGAATATGGTGAAAGTCGATGCATGTTCAGACTTAGTCCCCATACAAATGACCACTATGAGATCGACTTAAATTCCCTTAAGATCCAAATTATCATATAAAGTTCGGTCAAATTGGGTTTGTTTGTATTTATTACATGCATTAGTTAGTTGTCGAAAAATAATCACTGTAGGACAATTCTTAGTCATAGCCCCCATATAAAGCAGCTTTTCGATCTTCATTTAGGGGGGGGGGGGCAGGGGTAGGATTTTAAAGGCGAAAAATATGTACTTTCATAATTACGATATGAATTATGTTGGATTATTTATTTCATATACACGTTAGAGTATAACATTTGAAGTATCTTTTGAAAATCATAGCTCGTTACCGGATCATGCGAAATAAAAAAATCAAAATGCGTTTAATAGGTGATATGTTTCCCGAGGTAATCGCAAAGAGTTTTTTAAGTTTGTTTTTTATTTTTGGCAGCATTTTGAAGTGAAAAACACGAATTTTGCTATAAAATTTCGGTGAATTTGTTGTTAAAAATTGGGAAGAAATGGTAAAAAAAAACTCTTCGTGACTACCTGGTGATGTGTGTGCAGAAATAGTGTATTAAATTTCAAAAAGAACAGTCAAGTAGATTTTGAGTTGTTTTTATATCTTTTTGCAAAAAATATGAGACTTTACCAATTCTCTAAATGCATGGTATAAGGTGCAGCATAGCTGGTATAGACCGACTGTAATTTTCTTACTTGTTATAAGCTCCGTCATTTAGTTTGCGTTTGAGAGTAATTTAACGAATTCCTACCACATAATCCACCATATTCTTCGGATTCAGCCCCAGTGTTTATTTCATATTTCCAAACGTGAGGAAATAGCTCGGAAGAAAAACTGTTAGCTCCAACCATGAAATCTCTGATCAAAGTCTATACCGAGATCAAATTCTTTCAGAAATGCTAATATTTGTAAGGGATACAAATGTCAAAACGTTGGTCAAAGTGTGGAGCTGGAATAAGACCGTGTTGAAAAGTATTTATCTTTTGCTAAAAAAATGAAAATTCCACGAATTTCCTGATCTGTCAATTTAAACTTTTCGTTTTCTATATACGAGTATATATTTATTTTATCGTCCGTATAAACTTTTGTTACTAATTTAGTATTAGCAAATGTTTCCCCAATATAAATTTTGTAGTTATATACCACTATGTAGTTGTAATGGATTTGTGCTGATGTTTGCAACAAACTAAAATATTTGACGTAGACCCATCTTTTGCTATACTGATCAACTGATGGTCACTTTACGAGACAATTAACGATGGCCGTCCATCCTTCTGTGTGTCCATTTAAAACTTTTGATCAAACTACAGGTCGAAAATATGACTATATTTTAATGAAGTGTTGTATATATTCCATCGATCATAGCCCCAACGCTATTGAACTTATTGAAAAACGGTACATGTTCAGACCTCACAAATAACCCTTACAGACCGACTAAAATGGTCGTAGGATCTAAATTATTATATATAAGCATATCCATAAGATTTGGTGTACATGTGTCTATTAACCAACTAATCAATTTTCCATTCGTAATCCTTGCAGAATCATTTTTAGTCATAGTTCCCTAACCCAATCTTCACTTAAATCTATCAAAATTGCATAGATTTTTTCCAATTTGGTGTATAACACCGTGCGACACAACTTTATACCCATGATCCAAACTATATAAAAGTGAAACTAGAGACTATACGTAGTACAACTGCATACTCAGTTTTTCATTTCGTGATCTTGTCTCCTTTTTAAAGGACTTTTAAATTTCAAAGGATATACAAGTTCGTATAATTTTTATTCGTACTTTTGCAAGTTCTACAATGGCGATATGGATATCAAATGAAAGAGGATGATCTCTGCTATTTAAAAAAGAAATTTTTTTAATTTACCAGGACGAAAAAATTCGAAAAATATTCTTTGAAATTTTTATCCTTGAATATCCTTGAAGATTTCCAATGAAATTATGTTAAAAAAATATATGTTTAAGCCATTATAATACTGTAAATATAATTCAAATTTCATTCGTTTAGCTGCATCAGTTTAGTATTAACACCCATTTTAGTTTCCCCCTACCAAAATTTAATACGAAGCAAGTAATATATAACACCTCAGCAAACTCCTAATTTGTTATCACCCACGCTCAAACCTATATACATGTGAAACTAGGGACCACAGGTAGTAAAACACCGTACTCAGTTCTTTATTTATAGATGTTATGTCATATCTAAATGAGTATATATTTAAATAAAAAACATTTTTAACACTAAGATAAATTATTTATTTTGAGGAAAAACAAGTGCGTTTTATTCGTCGATTGTGATAAGTATCGGTGTCGCGACATATATACCAACAATATTCAGCCAGCATATGACAGGTACTTTTTCCTCTGAACCGATTTTCAATGGTGGCGAGGTCTTGGTGAAATTGTTCGCCGTGTTCGTCGCTAAAATCTCCCAAATTATCAGGGAAAAAATTAAGATGACTGTCCAAAAAATGAATTTTGAGCGACATATTTACACCCATTTTCCCGTAGCTTTTCACCAGTTCGCGGACTACCTCTTCGTAGTTTTCAGCTTTATTATTACCTAGAAAATTTTGTATTATTCCTTTTAAATTACTCCATGCATTATTTTCCACTGGTGTTAATAACTCGGGAAACTCAGTGGACTTCATCAGTTTATTTAATTGAGGGCCATTAAAAACACCTATAACACATGTAAATGCTTAGTATTAGGGTAATAATCCGAACCATATAACTTACCTGCGATAATTTTGGCATCGCTTAATTTTGGGAAAACCTTCTTTAAGTGGTCCATAGCATTACCTCCACTGTCGAGTGCGCGCACAAAATTTCTTATGAGTCCCAACTTGATATGCAGCGGAGAAATTATAATTTTAGAAGACGGCACAAGTGGCGTGTTCTCAATGCTATCATACCCTATCTGATAACTGGTTCGAGCCCGCCATTTGTGGTTGGTATAATCATATTCGCGGCAGCGACCCTCCCAGAGACACAAAAAACATTGATGTTTGCAGTAGCCTTTTTTTAGACCCATGAAAATGGCTACAATTTTAAGGTCGCAACAAATCACCCAACAATATCTCTCATAACTTAATAGTTCCAGAATTGCTTTCATGTTGTCGTAGTTTTCTACTACATCGGTTCCATAAACAACAGGCACTGACGGATACTCATTACCAATATGTAGCAGCACTCCTTTGAGACTCTTCACTGAACCATCTATAAAGAGACGCCATTCATCATGAACGTACGGGCGGCCGATGGCATCAAAAAGTTGTTCAATGTTCCTTGCATATGTGATCCCAGTTCGCCCATCCAAGGAAAAACATTCATCAAATAAGCTTTTGTTTGAGCGCTTTCGCGAAGATGTTACATGGATATCTTCAGAAACCAATCTCCACTGCTGCAAGCGAGATCCCCATATTTCAGCATTTCTTTGAGACAAATTAGTATCTCGCACCAGATCATTAAAGTCGCACTGGGTTATGAGATGAAACGGAGCAGCTGCGTCTGCTGCACTTGTACTCGGTACAAACTCGGAAATGTTATCAACGTGACTTTCGGCGCACAGCGATTCACCATCAAACCCATGTGGAATATCTTGGGATTCCTCAGAAGGAGCGGTGGGATTTGTTTCTGATCGTACAACAGCTGGTTTCACTGACTCACAAGTAAAGTACGGTATTTTGTGTCGCGCCTCATATTTGATTCGATTGGTATGTGTAACTGTTTGGCAAAAGTAACACGACTTAACTGAATGTTCACAGGATGCTTTTTTTTGCCATCATTATTTGATCCATTTATATTACGGTAACAATATTCACAGGAACATACTATAAGTTTTGTGGAAAGTTAATTAAATAAAATTTTTCGTAACCTTCCATGAAGGTTATCGTTGCTCTACGCGATTTTTTCCGAGGCACAAATAAACCGCAGAGAACACAGAATTTATTTCGGTTTGGGCATTCCATATTCACTCTTATTTCGTGTAATGTTTCTTTTTTCCACAGTTGAAATTACACCTTTTGTAATGACGTATGACGTTTTATAATAATGTCTATTAAATCATTAATGTACTGAACATGGGGAATGAGAAGTTCAGTGAATAGCACAGCTGATTTGGTTTGTTTACAGGGGAATGAGAAGTTCAATGAATACCACAGGGTGACAACAAATTAGGTGTTTGCTGAGGTGTTATACATAACTTGTTTCGTATTAAATTTTGGTAGGGGGAAACTAAAATGGGTGTTAATACTAAACTAATGCAGCTAAAGGCATGAAATTTGAATTATATTTACAGTATTATAATGGCTTAAACATATATTTTTTTAAGATAATTTCATTGGACATCTTCAAGGATATTCAAGGATAAAAATTTCAAAGGATATTTTTCGAATTTTTTCGTCCTGGTAAATTAAAACAATTTTTTTTTTAAATAGCAGAGATCATCCTCTTTCATTTGATATCCATATCGCCATTGTAGAACTTCAAAAGTACGAATAAAAATTATACGAACTTGTATATCCTTTGAAATTTAAAAGTCCTTTAAAAAGGAGACAAGATCACGAAATGAAAAACTGAGTATGCAGTTGTACTACGTATAGTCTCTAGTCTCACTTTTATATAGTTTGGATCATGGGTGACAAAAAAAAATTGAAATTTGTGACACGGTGTAATGGGTGTTTTTTTTATTGTTACAGAACTTAAAATTATAATAAAGCAAAAAAAAAAATATTTTTATTATCAATCATTATAAATTATGTATAAATTATGCTTGGGACTTGTGGCCGCCACGGCTGGCGCGTACATGTCATAATCTGGAACTCCAATTTTCACACACCTTTCGCAGAATTTGAGGACGTATTTCGACAATAACTCGTCGAACGGTAATTTCCAGGTGTTCACCTATTAAATCGGTTATAAAATAAAGCAGTGTTACCAACTCAAAGTTGTGAGCCTCTAAAAAAATACCCTTCATATCGCTAGCTTGGAAAGCAAACGTGTTAACTCCACTTTTTATTATATTTGAGATTTTATGCTGTATAAACAAAAAATACATTATTTACCAAAAAAAAAGTTACCGTTATAGCATTCTCTCTCGCTGTTCTGTGGTATGCCAATGTGCTTAGTTCACAAACCAAAAAAAAAAAACTGAAAATCACGTTCTTAGCACATCTGAAAATAACAACTTATTCATTTCAATATTTCTTCAAACTAATTGAATATAATTTTGCTATCCTGTTAATTAGTTAATGAGACAAAAATCTGCTAACATTCGGCTAAATAATTATTTGTATAATTTAAATTTGGACATTGGAAATTTGTGGGAAAACATTGCGAAATTATTTATTTTATTAAGAGATTGTCATGGATTTTGCTATTAACAATAGCACTATGATTTAATAGTGATTTCGATAATTCATCTGAGTTACCTTCGAGCTCAAAAACACGCATAAAGAAGTGGAAAGCGTAGAGAAAAGGAAAAAGGTTATTTGGCAAAACAAAAAGTCGGTAACAGTTGGAATTATAAAAAGACGAAATAACCACGGACATTGAAGGAAAGATGTAGCTGTAAAAAATTTTATGAAATGTCCACAGATTACTGATGATGATTGAAAAATAATTTTTATAAATTTTTCATAAAAATTAGTTATTTTCTTAACAGCAATGAAACAAGACTAAACTTAGTCACTATTTATGTTAAAACAATAAAAAAAAATTAAATATATATAAAAAATCTTTAAACAATAAAAAAGGAAAAGTAAGAGACTTTACTTACGTTGGGGGGGAGGAGGGTGGTAAGGTTTTAAATCCTTTTTTGCTTTAGTCTTTCTGAATGTACAACTTGTCGAGAGTGTTGTGTCCAAATTTCAAGTAAATCGGAACAATTTAAGACGATACATCGTTTCCAGCGACCGGCCTCGTACGGTATATCGTATATAAATAAGTTTTGAAAAAACTTTAAATCGATTTTCTCGCAAATAAATGTTCGAAGTCCGTCAACATCATAACTGAAAATCTACTTGACCGATGCTTTTGAAATTTTATAAACTATATCTACACATAAATCGTCAGGTAACCACGAAGAGTTTTTTTTATTTTCCATTTTCTTCCCCATTTTTTAACAACAAATTCCCGAATAATTTATAGCAAAAATCGTGCTTTTTACTGAAAAATGCTACCGAAAAAAAAAAAATTTAAAAAAACTTTTCGGTGCTACCTCAGGGGAACATGTCACCTTTTAAACGCATTTCGATTTTTTTATTTCACATGATCCGGTAACGAGTTATGATGTTCACCGCAAAACAACAACGCCTCCGGAGATTCGCTGTCACGGACTTATTTATTAAAATTTTGAATTGAAAATTTTTTCAGAGATTCAACAAGTGTTGTGCTATAATGTGTATATGAAATAAATAATCCAACGTTATTCATGTCTTCAAAAAAGAATTTTGAAAATACGACTTTTTTAACTTTTAAAACATTACCCCCTTAATATGTTCGTAATCGGTCCATTTTTCACCTAATTCCTATATGAACAGGTACATATCTGCATGGCACCAATTCATAACAATATAATTGAAGTTTGGTTTATGCTTATTTTATTACCTAGTTATTGCCTCAGCTAAGTTGAATCCAAGACACTTTCCGGATAGGGAAAACCGATATAGACCAATATAATGAACTCTTTATGTCCGTTTTTAATTCCAACATTAATTCAGACAATCTCCATTTCAACTTGATATTGTAAAGATTTCAAAGATTTTTGAAAAAAAAAAAATGAAACTAATATCGAGTTAGAAATTAAATCAGGCTCAAGATCAAAAATTTTTACTTAAAATAAAGCAAAAACATTGGCTCCTTTGTTTCAAAAATTTATCTATAATCTGCATGACATACAACTGTATCGGGTCGAGTTTGTTTGGTAGAACAATTTTTTGTTTCCCAAAATATTCTATTAACTACTACTCTTACGAACTAGTTTCAAATTACATATATTCCTTACGTACTAATGTACTATTCAAGGACTTAACTTATCTTCACATATCAAAATCCGGCTTTGCTGGGACACTTATAAATATCAATATACTATCATAATTATACCTTAAAAAGGTAATTAAAAAAGCAAACAATCAAACTTATTCTTAAAACTAAAACTTACTTCTATACTTAAATAAATAAAAGGAAATAACATATACAAAAGAGAGAGGCCGATGACCTACTGGGAGGTGTTATACATCAAATTCCCCTTGTCGAAGTACCGTATCCTCCTATGATACAATAAGAAATCTACATCGTCCAAAAGATAACCTCTATTCCGTAGTATCAAGAGGTCCAACGCCAAGAATCGGTTCGAGATCCCGCGCAGATGTGAAGCATCCAGAGTGGATGCTCTTTTCAAGAATTTGATCGCAGAGCTTATCATGAAAACATCTATTCTAAGAGCACACCATCCGGACCAATCTCAAGCCTCAGCCCCAGACAAGCCGCAAAGCTACGCCGTTCCCACTCTCTGAGCCTCTCCGTCTGGCGAGAAGAAATTCCGAACCAGATAGGAAATGCCTAGGATATGAGAGGTCCTATTATCTGAAAATATATCAACAGCCGCACCCTGGGGCTGAGACCGCCGTTATTTCCCATTAGGCGATGGTACACCCAGTCGACCCTCTTCACCTTCTCCAATATATAGTCTATATGTTTGTATAAATTATCGTCTGCATATATCAGTGACAAGTCGCCCTCAGGGGGTTTATGTGCGTCAGAAATAAATATATTATAAAGGATAGGCCCCAGAAGAGATCCCTGCGGAACTCCTGCAGTAATATTTCATATTTCAGAGTTGCTCGCCAACTCTCAATATAAGAATACGGTCATTCAAATACTCTGATCAAAGCCCTTTGTCGTCATTTTGTACATTAACCCATCCTGCAATGCAGTGTCAAACGCCTTAAAAAGCCAAAGTTCACCGCAATGGTAGCGTGTCTGCTGTTCAGTACCCTAGTTGTAGTTCGAGAATACCATTAGCGCATGTGAACTCGAGTGTCCAGCTTTGAACGCAAACTGGCAGTCCTATAAAATGTCCCCGTCGGAAATCCGGTCCTGTCCAAGACAAAATACTCCAACAACAAAGAAGAGATATATGTATATTATTTCGACTTTCCGAGGTATCAGATGGATTTATTTAATTATTTATAAGATCCCACTTTAAGAACATGAACAACTAGTGACCCCTTCCAGGAAAATTGCCAAATACCTCCAGACAGCCCTATCCGTTCTCCTCAGAACTATGTCCCCAAACACCATCAAGGATGGTGGGACAAATACTGTTGTATTTTTTCTTGTATTGAACCGTTTTTTCGACTGACACTTACAAAAAAAAAAATTCGTCTTATATAATATGGCTGGAATAAATGATATTGTATGTTCAAATAAAAATTGTGCAATAACTTTTGATGATTAAAGACATATTTGTTGTTGGCTATGTCATGGATTATGCCATTTTAAATGTAGTGGTCTACCTGTATTAGTGGCTGAATCCATTACGAAACACAAGGGCTTACATTGGTGCTGTAATGGATGAAGAAAGATTGGAGTTGAATTTTATCGATTTTTTCAAGGCATTAAGTCATGTTATGTTAAAATTCAAAAGGCAGTCTGTGATTTATCCGACCGCATATCTTGTTGTGGAAAGCTATTTGATGATTATAAAGCTTTGAATGCTCTTTGCTCACCTCCACAATCTTCACCAAAGTGTCGCAACTCTGCTAGAAGCTTAAATAAAGCTCCTATTCATGAGATTGGTCCATCAAGTTCTACGGCATCTTATTATGAACCTGTTACTTCACAATCTGCTATTTCTGAAATACCTGATCAACATTTATCTATGCCCAAACTAAATGAACTCAACAAGCAACAACTTACATTGAATCTAATGAAACCATCGAACTCGGAACAAAACAACTAAATATTATTCCCCCCTAGAAAGTCGATCTTCATTTCCCATTTTGCATTCGATACATCTATGGATGATATTGATAATTACATAAAATCGAAATTAAACTTCACCCCGGATTGTCAATTTAAATCAAGAAATTCACATATAAATTTATGGGGGAGGGTGTACTTATTGCAATCACTAGCTGTTTTTCATTTGAATTGTTTCTGTCTGACTCTTCTTCTGATACTGAATTTATTTGCGTAAAAATAAACCTAAAAAATAAATAAACATTTGTAACCTGCTCTTATATCCCTCCATGCTCTTATCATTTTATTTATGATAACCATCTTCGAACATGTGTGTTTTTGTACTTGACGATTTTAATTTACCAGCTATCTCCGTATTTGGTTTCTTCAAATACTGATGACTTTTTAAACGATATTTCTGACCTTTGCCTGTATCAAATACATCCTATACACAACGTCAATGGAAAATTGGTGGATTTGGGATTCGTCAGTGATCTAAATGAATGCACAATATACGATCCTGTACGATCACCAAACCTGAAGACCGTCACCATCCCACTATTGAAATAAGATGTCCGTTTCCTCTTTCTCATGCCCACAAACAACGTGTAAAAAGTGAGAAAGTATTTTGTTTTAAGCAATCTAATTATGATTTGATAAATCGTTTTATACGTAATACTGATTGGCATGAATTGCTGTTTATTGCTAACAACATCCCTTTTAATATTGATATGATAATTGATTCATTCTATAAAACTATTTATTGCATTATGGATAAATGCATTCCAAAACCGATTGTTTTTAATCACACTGACCCTCCTTGGAGTTCCAACCAACTATCGGTATTACATTATAAAACAAGTAAGAAAATTATAGTCGGTCTAGACCGACTATACGATACCCTATACCATGCGTTTAGAAACCCTATCTCTTAGGCCCAACTAACTGGACATTGAAAATAAGCAAAAACCAAATTGGAGTGGGATTTTTATTAATTTTTTTCGCTGCAGATATGAAAAAGTTCATATCGGATGCTATATCTATAAAGGGACTAGGTCCAAAAATAGACCGATCCTGATCATGTTTGGTAAAGTCTCTTGTATTTTGCAAAAATATGTACAAACAAAATTTGAGAAGAATCAGTGCAATATTTTTGTTTTTTAATAGATTTAAGTGAAGATCGGGAAGCAGCTCTATATGGGGTCAAAGGGATCATTTTTGGACTACTCATTAGTGAATATAATGAACGCATACAAACCCAATTTGAGTAAGATCTATATGACAATTTGGATCTTATGGCAATTTATGTCGATTTCATATGGGTAATTTGTATGGGGGCTAGGTCTGAACATGGACCGATTCTCATCAATAGCATTCATCCCATAGCATTCATCCCATGGCCGAGAAAAGCTTACATACCAAATTTCGTCAAAATATATTCATATTTGCGACCTGCAGGTTGATTAAAAGCTTTACATGGACACACAGACGGACGGACGGACGGACGGACATTGTTAAATCAACTCAGCAAGTGGTTCTGATTCGATCGGTATAATTAAAGATGGGTCTAGGTCAAATATTTTTGGTTGTTACAAACAGCAGCACAAAGTCATTATACCCAAACCACATAGTGGTATAGGGTATAAAAATATACTTTACAAAAAGTATAAGGCAATTTGTACTCTTACTGATTACGGAAAATATTGTATTTGCCGGGCTGAGAACAATTTATTAAATACTAGTCTTTACAACCGTTATATAAATAATATGAAAACTAATTTCAAGCTGAATCCAAAAACGTTCTATAATTTTGTAAATTCTAAAAGAAGATCTCATGAATTTCCGCCTCTTATGAAATTTCAAAACTACGAATCTGATCATGATATTGCTATAAGTAACATGTTTGCTGACTTTTTTGGTACAACTTATTCAGATGCCCAATATGATAACTCTAGTTGTTATCCTTTTGATCTTGCTTCAAATCAAATGATTTGTTTACCATTTACTGAACTTGCTGAAGTTGCAAGTGAATTAAATGTTCCCAATTGTCTTTTAAAGTATTGTGCTGAAAGTTTATCTATTTCTTAGACCATCTTGATTAACATGTCCATCAAATATGGTTACTTTCCTAATTGCTGGAGAAATTCATATATGATTCCGTCCGATTCCCAAAATTTTCGCGAAATCCATCACAGACTAGCTGAGCCATAAGGTATCATCTTTAATATCACCGTTTCAGCATGGCTTTCAGAAGGGTTGCTCAACTATAACTAATCTTCTACAATTAACTACTTTAGTCAACCGAGGATTTGTAAATAGTAAACAAACTGATGCTATATACACCGACTTTAGCAAGGCGTTTGATAAAGTTAACCATAATCTTCTTCTAAAAAAAATTTAATTTGTTGGGGCTTACTGCCAATAGTCTAAATGGATAAAGTCTTACTTATGTGATAGACAACAGAATGTTAAATACAAAAATAAAACATCTAAAAATATAAATGTGCGTTCAGGAGTTCCGCAAGACATCCATCTGGGTCCATTTATTTTTTCCTTATTTATAAACGATCTCCCGAACACTATTAAATTCTGCAATATAGCAATGTATGCTGATGATGTTCAAATCTTTTTCACTTACAATGAAAAGTCACTTATATCTGCAGATGGACCTTGTTACCGATGTTTTGTTCGACCGTTTTATCCCGATTTTGACCAAACGTATATTATTTGAAAGGTATTTCTTTTTAGTTGTTCGGCAGATCTACAGATTTTTAATCTCTTCCTTTATTTTTTTTTTTAAATTGCACTTAAAGTTACTACTAACACATAAATAAAACAAGTAAGAAAATTATAGTCGGTCTAGACCGACTATACGATACCCTATACCATGCGTTTAGAGACCCTATCTCTCAGGCCCAACTAACTGGATATAGAAAATAAGCATAAACCAAATTTGAGTGGGATTTTTATTAATTTTTTCGGCTGCAGATATGAAAAAGTTCATATCGGATGCTATATCTATATGGGGACTAGGCCCAAAAATGGACCGATCCTGACCATGTTTGGTAAAGTCTCTTGTATTTTGCAAAAATATATACAAACAAAATTTGAGAAAAATCAGTGCAATATTTTTGTTTTTTGATAGATTTAAGTGAAGATCGGGAAGCAGCTCTATATGGGGCCTATAACTAAGAGTTGTCCAATAGGGATCATTTTTGGACTACTGATTAATGGATGTAATATATACATACAAACTCAATTTGACTAAGATTTGTATAATAATTTGGATCTTATGGCAATATATGTTGATTTCATAGGGGTCATTTGTATGGGGGCTAGGTCTGAACATGGACCGATTCTCACCAATTTCAACAGCGTACATCCCATGGCCGATAAAAGATCAAATACCAAACTTTGTCAAAATATAGGAAATGGGGATTTTTGAGATTTTTAACGCACTGGATGCAATTTTTTCGGGTGGGTTTGTCCGCTTTTTTTTTCTCCTAATCAATATCTAAAACTTTGTTTCAGACACAAAAGAGATATTCCTTATGGTTTCTGAGTTATATCCGTGTTAAAATATACAAAAACTGATAAAAATCATTCTTGAGCAAAAAAATTCGTATGGCCATGAAATAATAATCGCAGCCAACTTGACAAAACTAATGATGCAGAAGTTCTTATTTTTCGGGATACTTTCAGTTGCAATTCTCAGAATTGAGTCCCAAATCAATGAGTTGAAAAATGTTGTACTGTGTTATTGCATCATCTATTTTTCAAAACTCAATTTAGTTTTTGAAATGAGCTCAACAAGAGAACACAGATTTGAATGTAGGAATCGTTAAAATGCTAAAAAATTTGAATTGGTAAAAAAAAGTGCAGGTTCAGCGATTTTGGGGTATGCATTTTTATTACTCTAGACATATCCCAAAACCTTATCCATCAAAATTGTCCGGGGTGGTCTTCCAAAAAATTTAAACTGTTTAAAATCCACCGTGTATTATATGTTATGTGTATAAATCGGGTAGCTCAAAATATGAGCCGATCAGGACTATAATTGGTAAATTCAATTATTTTTTTTGCGAAAACGTATATGAAATGAATTTGAGAAAAATAATCAGGAAGCAGCTTTATATGGGGACTATGACTAAAAATGGTACTACAGGGTTAATTTTTGGAGTACCAATTAATGGTTATATTAAACACACATAAACCAATTTCACCGAAGTTTTTATGGTCATTTGGAACGTAGGGCAATATAAATCGATCTCATTGGGGTCATTTGTATGAGGTCTAATTCTAACAATACACCGATTTTCAACAATTTTAATACCGTTCACGCTATGGCCCACACAAACTTATGTACGCGTATGTGTATTCCATATTTGCAACCTGTAGTTCGATTGCAAGGTTTGCATGGACAAATAGATGAACAGAAGGACGCTAAATCGACTCAGAGAATGATTCTTAGTCGTTCGGTATAATAAAAGTTTATCACAAACTGATTATTTCATGACCAGAGAGTAGTTAGTGCATCAAAATAATAAGTTAATATTTTTGAAATAAGTAACACCTAGTTTTGTTTTTTTATATTGTGAGTTTTTTCTTTTACTAAAACTTGTTTTTATTTTTCAATAATGAAAACCATGTGCCGCATAATTCGATGAAAAGGTTCCCTTTATGAAGTTAATAATCACAAATTAGTTTATGCTATTAAAAGCTCGTTACCATTACACTTGATTAAATAACGATATATTCTATATTAAAAACTTAAATGAAAAATTAACTAAAACGTGACTGTTAAAATCGCAAGATGCCATCCTTCTCCTTTGTTTCCAAATTAAATATCTTAAGTTTGCCATTTAATTTAAACAAAAATACATTCAATAAATATAAATATTTCATAAACTTTCAAACTTCGTACGACGATACGATGATGACCTTAATATACGCAGAAAATTCGGTTTAAAACGTTACCAACAAAACCAAGGAATTTGTGTTTAAATAAACCTCATACATGTTATGTAATTACAGAGTATGGCGTAAAATGTTAGCAGGTCAAAACCCTTTCTTCCATGTTTTAAAGAACAACAACAAAAACTAACGTGCCATTCTTAAACGTTTTGTTTTTATACTCGTCCACAATAAGGAACAACGAATGGACGTTGATATGTGAGTGTTTTTTTCGTTGCGATTATATTGATTTTTTATAAGCCAATTTTGAAAATATTTTAATGGTAGTAAACGTGAGTGTTGTGAATAAAGTCAAACATGGTACGAGTACATATACTTATCCCCTAATAAAAAAAAACTGCACTATTCCTCAGTTTTTAGTGCGGGCAAAATTATATATTTTTTCTTTCGAATAATGGAAAAAACACATATTAAGTAACAAACAATTTAGTGGGTTGGTATGGAGACTACAAGAGATGTCCTTAAGTGCTTTAGATATTTAATAATTCTTTATAAAATAAACTATATGTTTGTCAAAATTTGATTTCCGTATTTAAATTTTTTGGATGAAATTTCTCACTTTACTTTGTTTACGGAATTTACGATTAAAATTCGGATGGCTACACCAAGCTACACGACGCCTTGCGTTACTATTAATTGGTTAATTCACTGTAACTTTATAGTCAAATTACCTACAACTTGCAGATTTTTTTTTTTACATTTTTTATCGATTTTTTGTGGAAATCGTGTTGTTTATTTTCAGTATCTGAATTATTTGCTACCACATGCCAACTCTAGTGCTGACATATGATTTTATCTTCTGATAACAGAGTTTCGGTAGTGTTAATCAAATATATAAATTATGGCAATCAAATGGTTCGATTGACAGCAAATTCAGTTCTCTGTGCAATTCCATAAATTTTAAAAATTTTCTCGGTCGTTTTCTGTTTAGAGTTAGAATTAATTGACTTAGCCACTTGCAAGTAATGGTTAATTTCAAGAGATTCCGGTATTAATTCCTATAAAAACATATACCGTTGTCAAATTACGATTACTAATATACATTTTGGATTGCTAGTTTGGTTAAAATTAACACAGATAACAGATTTATTGTAGCCACCCAATTTATTGCCAACTGAACTACGATGCTGTGTATAACCGAAGATCGGGTTCATTAGGATTACAATTCTGTTTTTGTTACGTGTTATTAATGTTCCACATTGAAGCCATTCGGTTGGCGAATTATTTTCTATGCAGAGTGTGGATAAATATGTTTGTTTTTTTTTTCATATTTATTTATTGGATCTTCACAAAATTTAAGTGAACTAACAATAAGTATTCAAATCTTAAAACTAAATATTGACATTAAATCCAGCCAGAGCCAGACAAAACTTCAAGGGCTCAGCGATTAAATGTAATCAGGAGCATTTATAGCAATTTTATTGTACCAAGTCTGCCGTGTCCAGTCTTCTAAGTCGTAGATGACCACGATTATTTAATAAATTCTGAGCAAGTGTATTAGGGTGTGTTTCAAGTCTTTTCATATATCTTCCGCAGTATTTTTGATCTCACTTTTGATAAGTGGGACGTACAGATCCTTATGTATGTTAGAATTTCTCACGTACCAAGGTGCATTTGTGATCAGTCTTAACAGTCTGTTTTGCCTTCTTTCTATTTTTTCAACATTGGAAGCCGAGGCAGTTCCCCATAGCTGAATACCATAGCTCCATATGGGTTTTATAATCGAGTTGTAAATCTGTAATTCACAGTCTAAGCTAAGTTTAGAGTTTCTACCTATAAGCCATGTTAGTTGTACAGTTTTCAATTTCATTTGGGTAATTTTAGCATCTATATGAGTTTTCTATGTAATTCGACGGTCAAGATGAATGCCCAGATATTTAACATGTGTGTTCTGGGGTATATTATGATCATTAATACGAACTGTTTGACAAGATTCCCTTCGTAAGATAAACGTAATATGAATGCATTTTTGTTCATTTACTTAATTTTCCATTTCTCTAACCAAGCTTCTAACTGAGAGATGTTAGTTTGTAATCTTTGAGACGACGCTATTGTTGGGTTCTCATGAACACTTAAGATTGCCGTGTCATCAGCAAAAG